>JAABKM020000025.1:2939915-3048102 GCA_016277805.2 Papilio aristodemus | reverse complement strand
AGTTAAACCACTCTTTGTTGAAAGTGTTGAATATTTTAAGAAATTTATTAATTAGATAAACTTAGTAATTTTGCATATCTGCTTAAAAATATAAAAGAACCATATATTTCACACAAGTTGTTCTTATGAAAAAAAAGAATATATTTTATATTAAATTTGTTTTCACTTTAATTTCAACGGAATGTAACAATACACCAACAATTTAACTTTATACATTTTTGTATTGCAGCAACTTGTAGGAATCGAGGATTAATAAATTCAACCTCAAATTTAAACTAAACGAAAAACTCGAGGTCCCTAGCAAATAAACTTTTTGCTGCATCAATGAAGATATAACTTGTGCAACATTTCTTAAAGAAAATGAAATTACATTTCCCTCCTGTAGGGGAGATATAGTTTGCATTAGGTACATACGGGGCGCGAGTAACACAAGTTTTATGCACAGCGGAAACTCGTTTACTTTCGATTCTCCGGCTTCTGAACATTCGATATCAATTTATGTGTAGTTTGTCAATAGTGTGACTATATTTTTTTTTCTTTATACTACTTACTACTGCTTGTACTTGCTTGTAAGTACATCATATTAATGTAATCATGTTTAAAAATAAAAATTTAAAAATCAATTTGACAAATTCGTAACATAAAGTTAATTTAATAAACTATACGAGCTACTAACTATTAGATAAAAATATTACTGTTATTTAAGATCTCTATTTGTTTTGTTGAAGAGAACAGAGAAATGTTTTCTCCTAAAGAAGGATTTTAATTTGGCGTGTAATTAATTAAGAGTTAAGAGTGTTGTACCGCACGTGCCTGTTCGTCACCATACCGTTACCCCTTTGTAAGCTGTTGTTAATTAATAGATGGCGGGAAGGTTTTCACATGAAATAACCTGTTTGTAAGCCATTTACTGAATGGACAAAGTCGTGTCAAATGAAGAAACGAAACACAAAACTGTCCAAACAATTTGTTGGTTTAGTAAATTATGTTATATTTTAAATTTTTACATTTAAATAATATACATAAATTTTTTATGTGTAAAGTATGTAAGTTAAAAAAAGGAGCAGCGTATCACCTATTAATTTATAACCAAAGCTTACTATCATATCATCCATCACACTACGGAAGGAGTAAGTCTTTCAATTATTTTTTAAAGCAGCTTTAACGTGATACGTATTCGCCAGATTCCTATGAAATGATAAATTTCTGTCTCTGCAAAATAAAAAAAGTGTGACACTGAGTAAAATTGATTGCAAAATGTTTACTTAATTAAAATCTGTCGCGTTCACGTCAACAGAATTTATTCAAAGATAATAGATAAAGGCTTTTCTTAAAATGTAAAGTGATAGAAACTGGATAAACAACATTCACCCGACTTGATAATAACTAGTGATAAATATTCATATATCCCGGCTCCTGCGACTAATCTCGTTTGTCAGTGCACGTTTGATGTTAAAAGCCTGTATAAGCCTATAATCAATTTACGATATTTAACTCCTTTTATGAAATTATTCGATAACATCCATCGTTGCGCAAGGTGCTCTACTGTGTACAGTCGGGATAAAAAAAACGGTTCGTCACATTAAAGTCTGCATTTGCTTGTACCAGGGGCACACTTCACTATAAAGTAGGACCAATTTTATTCGATGTACATACACGTATCGTTTCAAAACTGCTTTCAAATTGATAAAGAATGAATTTGAAAACAGACGAAGGTTTTGATATCCCGATGTTTATTGCATTGTAAAATATTATAAACTATTACGTGGCTTAATGTGTGACTATTTTTTTTAATATTTGTGGATTATAAAATAAATTACTAATATTTCTTTTAACCATCCCAACTTAACTTCAAAAGGCTTCTGCTAGAAATATACATCACGATAATAATCGAATGGGGATCGAACCCACGGTCATGTGTTCATGTCCGTAGGTCGCATGTAACAATTAATTCAACCAAAGAGTCGGCAATGTGTCGGTTAACGAGTAGGTAGTAATGGATTTTTCGATTATATTGTATCTTAGCACTAACCTGATCTACGTTAATGATGTCACCAGTATTCCAAAACGACGTGGTAAATCGGGTACATCCTGTAACAAAGAAAAACAATTTTAAAATCAGATTTCATATATTCAAATGCAAGTATGTTTAAACTTAAATTGAAAATTCTTTCTTATTTCTGATTTCGACACATTAACGACATATAGTCAAGTCAGTAAATTTGAAGTACAAAAAAAATCAAACGAAAAGGCAGAGATAAAATGGGCTAGCTCATTTTTATTAGAAATATTTTGGGAAAATCTTATAGCAATAAAGGGAATATGGAAGACGCTGTTTATTATTACTATACGAAACAAATACAATAAAAGTTTCCAAAGCAATAAGGTGACTGTAAGTCAGAGAAATATTGTTACTGCGGACAGATTCAAAGTTTATTTTCAAAGCCAATTTATATACGAGTAGTCCGGTTAACTATGACACTCTCCTTTCCTCGGCTTCAACTTTTAATTAACAAGAGTTTTACAATTTTAAAGTTATAAAGTCATTCGTGTACCTCGATAACACGCCGCTTTAACTTCTTATCGCCTTTACAGAATTTTCATAGGCGTTAAATTATCTTTTGAGATTTATTGATTTCTTAAACTAACTATTGCTTATTATAATTTTGTGATAGAGAAATGGGAATCCGTATCAAGCCTTTTCCATAGTCACATCCATCTTTTCACGTCAAAGTTTACTTGTGAGTTATGAGCGATCTACTTTATAAAATAATTTTGTCGATAAAAATCTAGTCTTCACAATTAATTATATTGTGAAGACTAGATTTTCTTTTTTCAATTGTTTCATGCGTTAGTAATAAAAAGTCTGCAAAATAAATGTTGATAGGAAATAATATTAAAAAAAATTTCATTGTAATGACGGTTTTGTTGTTTTGATTTTGCCTCAAGGCTCTCTGTTCCCTCTGTGTTACAAAATATTTAAAACTCGCGACAGTATGCAAAGTAACTTTCGTACAAATTAGTAGACAAATTATGTTCTTTTTTTTCATTAAGTTTTAATTTTAAGTAAAATTTGGGCGTTTCATAATTGGGGCATAAACCATAATTGAACTCATTAGGTAGACAATTATAAAGTCACGTATCGCATGAAACGTTCATTTGAAACAATTTTTTGTATCATTTTAAAATGAAGTGGATAAGAGATTACGTATTGTTTGATTCCTGTGTTTTCGCTTCAAATAAATATGCATGAGGTATAAGTTTTTAGTGGTTGATGGTGTCCGAAGTTACCATCAATCTATTGACGTCACCGAATTTCATGACCACGAGGTATGGCTACTTCGCCAATTAATATTTTATTTAATATATTCGCAGCTCACTCAGTCGCCAACCGGGTTTCTTAATACATAAACAACAGACATATGGATTCATGGGTTCTTTACTTATAGACCATCGGACAACAAATGTTGACAAATGTACGACGACATGGCGGTTTAGCGACTCAGATCTCTTAGTTACAAATATATACGTAACCATCGTCATATACCAAGACAACAACTGGAATCTAGATTTAGTGTTCCATTAATAAGTATTAAACCTGAAAGATTTATTACGCCACTACATCTGCTCGACAGGAAGCAACGTTAAGATTCCGTCAATATCTCAAAGTAAATTTAAACCCAATGGAAATATATCGAATTCACACCAAGTTTTATTTAGTAAGTGGCCTAAATTTAACGGCCTAAAACATCATTGCCGAATTTCTAACAATTTGAAAATTGTAGTCAACAGATTTGTAAAAGAGGCTTAAGTTTATAATTAATTAAGGGCAGGTCAATGATGATATAACTAATAATGTTATAGTTTAAATCATAGTTATAAATTAAATTAAATTAATAATTCGTTAAGCCACTCAGATTAATCCGTACTACAGCACATACATGATGTGCGATTGCACTTGCAAATTTAAGTTATAAATTTTCAAACATTTAGTATGAAAGGTATTGTATGTTTCTTTTAAAATAAGTTGTTATAAATGCGTTTTGTTTTGATGTAGCTGCGTAGATAAGAACACTTTGATATCTGATGATGACTTTAATATCTCAACCCATCTTTACACATGTTTGATAACAAATATTTTTTCCTTAACATTGTTTCGAAACTAGCACACAAGGTATATTTAATGTGTTTTATGTGACAACTAGTTAAATAACATTGTGGACGTATTTACTATCCCATTGTCATTTGTCATTGTCAATGAGTTACGTTAGGACGTATTGCGGTATCTTTTTTTTTCAAATGTTTCGTCAATTTTTTTTATTCCTTTACATATTACCAGGCTATGTTATTTATATTCATATCTACTTTATAAATTTTTTCCTTAATTAATTAATTAATTAGAAAGTGGTTGTATTTTCTGATTACATACTGTGAACTGCGGCACGGGTCGTATTAATATTTTATTAGGCGAACAAACTTTAATTACAATGAGAAAGTATATGACTAACGTTAGAAATACAAATCCTTGATTTAGTAATATAAACACTCCATAATTAGCTATGAATGTAATGTGGATATAATATATAGTTTCGGTTATAAGTGTAATGATCAAAGTGAACAAATGGTGTTTTGATTTTTTTTAAAGACAATTTTTAAAAAAGAAATCCTTTATTAACATTTAAATCATGGTATAAGCATTCAACGAACTAAAATAAACCTCATCAGTATAGAAAGTTTAAATAAACGTAATTTAAGTTTTTGACTCAGTTAGCTGATAAGTCTTGGACGCTCTACGCCACCTTGGTTAACTTTAATTGCAATCAGTAGTAACACTGTTTCAGAAAATGTCTGCTCCAATGAAAATGTTAATTGCTCTTCTAAGTGCTTTTATATATTAAAGCACTTAAAAGAGCAATATACCAAACCAAGAAGCAAGATATCTTAAAATGCTACGACTATCTTAAATATATAAAAAAAACATCTACACGTATATTAATATATTATAGATTAGTCAAACAATGGAGTTTTTATCTCATTTATTGTCCCGCTCGACCAACTACCACAAATGTAGACACCTTGTTTTCGTTCGCTGTTGTTTCGTTTCTTTTATTTTATCCGATAATAAAAATAAATAATTTTAGAAAAAGTATATATGAAAAATATAGTTAACACGGTAAAAACAGATGTATTTATTGGAAAAATTTATAAAAAAAACTCTGTTGAACACGACTCCTCATTTTGTTCTCTAGCCTTTGCCTTTGGTCAAATATTTCCCTCAATAGTTTATTTAACAAATAGCAATTTATATCGCAGAGGAATTTTGAAAGCCTCAATTTCGTTAACACAGCCTGTGAAAACAATACACCGCTGTCAACATTTTTATTATATCATTTCGCTTAAAATCATGTTGTCTGTGTTAAATTTGATGTCTAATTAAATTTACAACATGAACATGCAATGCGCACGTTTTTCACTCAACACAGATTAAGACATGTAACGTAGTTTTAACGCTGATTAATATAAAGATATCATTCTATATTCTTTTTCTAATAGCATTTACAAAAAATCTATTGGAAAATGTTTTGTGAAACAAAACAAAAGGTACTTATTTAATTTAATTTTAATTTAATTTATTCCTTTACTTGACGGCACCGTGAGCACGTCGTCTCTCTTAATCTTTTAACGTCATCCTTATTTAATACGGACGGAGCACAATAATAATTTATGTGAGAAATAAGATTTATGCAGAATATGAAATTCACTTTGATCGGTTAACATGAAATTTAGTGTATATTTTAAACAGACCATTTAATGTGTTTTTTGTAGTAGTAAATATGAAAAATGTTTTGTTCTATGTTAAAAGAAAATATTATACGGAACTATTGTAAATATAAAACTATAATTAAATTATAAAAAATAGCGACGACAAAGAAATTTACGTTATATTTGTTATTTCAAACATATAAAGAATGAATGAAATTTCTTATCAAAAGGTTTTTAATGTGAAGTAAAAATAAAAGATTTCATGCAATTGCATTTAAATAATTGATTGCGAAATGTAGTTGCAACTCTGCCTACCCCTATATGGCAAAATATGGCAAAATAATATTTCCACTTAAAAAAACTAGAACACGACACTTGAGGCGTTAAACAAACAACCTTAAACAGGTACATAAAGTAAAAAAATTCTCAACTACAAAATTGATTGTTAATATAATATGATACACTTAACTTAAACTGGGTCCATTTAACTATAATGGACTGTTGTAATCAAATATACGTCGGCTCGTATGCATCAAATTTTAGGAAGTCAAATTGAAATCAAAGATAACATTTTTAATATCGTGTTTCAAAGTTAAAAATCATTATGGCCCTTAACAAGTTCTGTTTAACGGTAACTTTCCGTTGGGCTACATCTTTTACTCTTTAGCCAATAGCGTACCGAATTTAAGAACTATAACCAATTATTTGATTTTGACATATAAATCAGAAATTTGCATTTGTATAATACTCTACCTACTCGCTCACTACGTATTAAATAGTAGTGATTGTTCTTTGCTTTCTTTCTTATTTTCGATGAAAAATTTCTGTGTAAAATGTATTTATTGTTGAGGGTTTTTCTCAAACCGCTTTTATCGCACAAGCCAGGCCGTCATTCGTGACCGGATTTAATAATTTTCGTAATATTCTGTTACGCTTTTAACATTTTCCTCTCGGGTTTGAAGCCCGGGTCCTGAAAAGTGACTTTTGTGTTTTTTCAAGTCAATGTCAGCCCGCAGTTTAGAATTTGTTCCCAATAGGGCGATAGACTCGCCACCTATCACATCATGGGACGGAAAAACATTCGACGAAGGTAAGACGACACGAAGGAAATTCAATGTGACTTAAACATTTTTCCCAGAAGTGACTTTTCAAAACTTTTAACCTTCAGAATACTTATCGGACCGAACACTTAAACTGTCCAAAACAATTTAAAAAAGAGAATAGTTTTTTCAATGCATATAACTATTTATATTAAATTATTCTATCGAAGTCAATACAAAAAAATTCGATAAAATATTCTGGTAAAAGAAAAATAATGTTCAGACTGTATATTATAATAACATGTCGCAACTATTCGTATTACATTTCATCGTATGGAAGCCTATTGAGAATTCAAGAGGTTGTAATGATTATTAATGCATAATCTCAGTTGCAAAGAACTGCTTCGGTGAAACAGTTGTATTACGGTACGGCTGCAACGTTGTCTCGGCTTCGAATTTCAGGTTGGACAAAAGTGAGTGATTGTGCTCGATTTATGGCGATGTACTCGTCACCTTATACGTTATGAGAAGGAAAACATACAACGAAAAATGGGTGCACTAGTTACATCTCTGCCTGTGCCTTCGGGGAATACAAGCGTGAAGGAATTTTTTTTAAAAAGATGATAAATGATATAAGAAATTCAAAGAATAATAGTTACATTATTCTAATTAGATATAGTAAAACTCCTGAAGCTTTTAAATTATTTGTACTTACAAATTGCAATTAGTATCTTTGTATTTTAAGGGAACGCAATTTCAATTTCATAGTTAATTAATTACAGCGTAAAATAGCGCTATAAAAACAACGTTCTGTTGCTCGGGGAGATAGTTAAATGCAAATACTGTATCATATTCTTAGCTTCGTTTGAAACGGCATTGAAATCGCAATGTATATGTTATCGACCGATTGTAAAATTTTATCAGTCTAAATTGTACTAGACCTATTAGAAACTTCAGCAGAATGTGAACTAAATCAATTATTGAAATGCCAATAGCCTAATAGATAAGGATGCGGTCTACAAGATATGCACAACATGGCCGTGGGTTTAATCCCCGTTAGACTATTATCATGAACTATATCCTAGCACGAGCTTTTTCAAGCTTAGTTGGAATAAACCTCTTCCGTGTAGCATCTTTTTTAATTTTTTTTAATTAACTATGCTATCCAACCAAATTTTTTATCGCTAAAATTCGTTATGCCGATCTATAATTATCTTCCAGTGTAAGTTAAACTATTGTAAAACATATCAAAAACAAAATATTAGTTTACAAGTCACAAAATGTTATAATCTGTTACATTTTGTAATTATTATTGTGAATTTTGAAACTTGATAATTGAATATACTTAGTCGGATTACAAACAGATAAAAGTAGAGTCGAACTCGTATTTCATTCCACAGTCTGCCATTTGGGATTTATGGTAAAAAAAATACAAACAGTTCCCACGATGTTAATAACCATGCTGGAAAAAACAAAGACGCTCAAACCCTTTGAGAAAAGCAGAGAAGAGGAAAAGAGCAGAAAAAATTAAATGTTTTTGATCGCAAAAAACCTTTATAATTATGGTAACAAAAGAATAAATATTCTTTCCCAGAAATAAATCTAATGCTTCAGATGTTGCATTTATTTCACTTAAATTTTTATAATGATGATCGAAATAATGTTGCTTAAATAAGAGTTATTATTTCGTATTTCTGTTTGCTGTCGGGGTTTTGTAGCATACAGAGACTGTATAATTGTCACATTTGTGACACTGTTTGTTCCAGTTCCCTCGTTAAGTGGAAGCTTTTGTTAAGCTCAGAAGTGCTCAGCTGAACTTGCTTTTGTCTTTTTTATTGTTTCGTTTCTGTTTTTAAAAGAATGCTGTATGTTTGTAACAAAAAACTGTTTACAGAAAGTCTTGATGAATGTCAAAATTAAATATGGATGACTTTGATTTTTAAATGCTGTATGTACTTAATTAAAATAATCTTTATTCTTAGTACAAGAAATCTTTATAAAAACAAATGATAATACGATGTGAATTTCTTTAATTCCTAAAGAGTTTTAAAATTTCGAATTGTGGGTGCACTGAGTTGCCTCTGCCTACCTCTTCGGGGAATACAGGCATGAAGTGTTTTTTTTTTAAATAAAAAAGTAACACGCAATCCCTCCAACACGCACAGACGCATGCGTACGCACATACGAACCCACATGTACACTTATACGCAATCATACATGCTCCCATCAATGCACGCACGTATGTTTGCACATACGCTCGCACCCCAGTCACGCACACAAGTATGCACACATGTTCATATGCAATCATGCACCCTCTAAACAACGCACTCACGCACATACGCTCATACCATACCCTTGCACGCACACATATTCTTACGCAACCAAGCATACTCGCACCAACGCACGCACACATGTTTGTGCATACACGACCACATGCACGCTCAGACGCTTTTACCCTCAAACACGTGTTAACCTACACTCGCAAACGTATACTAATATGCACATACGTATATGCACATACGTATATGCACATACATAACCTTCACGCACATGCACATACATACCCTTCACGCACATGCAATGCACACCAGACTGCACACGCACAAATACATTCTTACTAGCATATATACATAAATGAACATTAAAAATGATACGATAATTTTATCGTAAATTTTAAATCAAGCAAATCCACTATGTTATTACTTAGCTCACCATGTCATTACTATTTTGTCTAAATTATGTCATATAACAAAGCATCGTTTAAAATTTTTGGTGACCCACGACCAAGCTCCGTGAAAACATTTTAGATTTTTTTTGTGACAAATCTTTTACTCGACGATAAGGGATGATTCCGCCACCTGTTAAGTAAATCATATGAGCTCTGGCGAAACAACGTTCAAACATATTACATTTTAATTATTTTCAATAATATTATGATTGAATTTTTTTTTAAAGATAAACTGGAAACTTTCGAACAGTTTAAATAATTCGTTTATCAATAGAAAGTTCATCTATTAATAAATTATCTGTATTTTTTAATTGCCTGTCTACCCTAGTAGAACTGGGGAGATATAGTATTCAACATAAAAGAAAATAATTTAATCGCGAAAGCTCATTTGATTATTAAAAGACTTATATGTACAAAATAATTAAAATCAATGCATAATATATCAATAAACAATTATAATAAAACAAAAAAAAATCATTGACGTCGTCGCCAAACAATTATCTTTAAAAGATAAAATTTATGAAACAACATAATTAATAATCAAAACAATTTTGAATAAATTAAGATTTTTGTCATTTTTGTAACATAATACACACATATATTTTCATATTTCTTGCTAATGTTTTAAACGATATAAAAATACATTTACATATAATAATAAAAGCCTTTTTCCTTTCAAATAAACATTAACGTATTTTATATCACTTACCTCGAAACTCCAAGCGCGCGAATTTTTCATTTCTGCATTTGAGCACTTTGAACCGATTTAATGTTACAGTAAGCGACATGGCGAATAATCTTTCCAAGCCCCAGAAAAAAAAAACAATAAAAATCAGACTTTAAAAAAAAATTATGGGACGTTTAAAACGTCCGACATGATGTGAAAGCTCTTAGAGCGAAAAATCTTCCAGAGTTCGTTATATGAAGTTGCCGCACGCCGTGGACTCTCGCAGTGGTTGCTAGCTCCTGAGCGAGATGGGGCTGGAATGACGAAGGGCGGGCGGGCGCCCAGCTTATATAGCCAAACCTCACCCCCATCCTACTGCCGCCCAGGCTGAGCTCCGCTACGGTTGCGCAATTTCTTACACCTTTGTTACAGAGGCATAAAGGATCGCCTACCACTAAATAGCAACCAACGCATTGTATTTTTCCGTATTTCGATAAGAAAAAGTTATGTAAATTTCTAATATAAGATTGCTTAATTATTATGAAATGTAATTAAACATACTGGTAACACAATTTACATAGGTAATATACTAGTTTTAATGATAGTCTAGCCGTATTTAGAACAAAATTTTAGATTGTACGTCATCTTAGTGGTAAAGCTAAAAAATAACTTTGGACACCTAGTTTTAAAGATTTTCGTATATAATAATATTGTATATCAAAACGTATGTAACAGTATATAGTATACAAACTTTATCAATATTTTTGAAACCGTTGTTATCAGCAGTTTTCTGCGAAAGAAGATATTCAGGTCTTAGTTTTTTTACAATTTCAAATATTGACTTACAGCGTGATAACCTTTTTAGCGATATAGAAATTCTTATTGTCAATGAGACCTCGTGATGAATAAATGTTTAGTGATGTTATAATTTTGATGTTCTTGGACGCAGATCATTCATCATCACTCATTTTTTTGCTAATCTTATAAAAAAAATTAATAAAAAATTAAAGTGATAGGAGAAGAACTAGGGAGGAAGTTTATTACTTTTTTCGCGCAGAAAGTTGAATAACTGAGCATTTATGAATATAATGTAGAGCTGCTTTGACAATGATACTGAACATATGAGCCAGGTGAGAGTTGTCTATCAATGATGAATCTAACTTTTATCAACAAGTCCCGCAATAGCAGGAGACCATATGGAATTACTTATTAAATAAGCAACTCCCACGCTAATGCAAGCCTTCTGTGCGCGGATATCTTTATTTCTACTGCATAAACAACAAACATAAAGGAATTTTTTTATTTCCCCTCTGTACCTCTATCCAGTGTATGACTTCCTAATATAGTTAATAATTTGTTGGGCAAGAACAAAATGGATTCTGCATTAGTTAGTCCCCGGAGCCTCGTTTGTTAGCTATAGCTAGATTTTGTGCGTCCGATTCACCATATGGGGAAAATTTTGGTTATTTTATATACTAATAAAATGTTAACTTTTGAATAAATCTCCTTATTGTATATAACCATTCCATAGTTTTGTGTAGTCGTCAATGAATGGCTATTTTTTTAAAAGGCTTTTCTCTCTCAAATTAAAGAGTATATTACTCTTGTCGGCGGAGTAATCGCCACTCAGTTCTATTTTCTACTTTTAATTTGACCGCTTCATACAACACGCAGTTTGTTTTTTCTTTTATCTGATCGATGTAATTATTACTGATATTGTGAACTGTCATGGTGGCTCAGTGATATCACGTATTACGTATACGATACGGCTGCAACGCTGGGGTCCCGGTTTCGATTCCTAGCTCGGGAAAAATAATATTAGGCTTTTTCAACTTGGTATCAGCTCTGAGTTTGGAATTCGTGCCCGATATGGTGATAGGCTCGCTCCCTATCACATTATGGGACGGAAAAATATATGGCGAAATGTGGGTGCAGTAGGTGCACCTCTGCCTACCTCTTCGGGGAATACAGGCGTGAGATATATTTTTTTATTATTATTAAGATGATAGGGCGCTTGAAACGACACGACAGCTTATAGCTTATATCATAGAAGTAAAAATAGGGAGAAAGGCAGACCGGCTTACTGGTTCTAAAATAAGTAGAATACAATTATGACATTAAAATAAGACGTATTTTGTGCACCATGTTGCCACCATATTGAATTTGTTGTTTTTTTTTAATTTATAAGCCCCGCACCAGTTTTGCAGTTTAACTAATTAACCGACCGTTGAAATACTACGATCTCCGAGAGTGCCTCAGTCAAGCACAAGCACTTATGCTTTTGTTGTACTTTATTATAGGAAGCCAATTTTCTCCTATTCACTATAACTTCTTTATCTACGTTTTT
Organism: Papilio aristodemus; assembly: GCA_016277805.2. NCBI lineage: Eukaryota > Metazoa > Arthropoda > Insecta > Lepidoptera > Papilionidae > Papilio > Papilio aristodemus. The sequence continues at coordinate 3,035,557 of JAABKM020000025.1, read as the reverse complement.
TTAATTGGAAATAAGATAACGAACCTGCAATTTTTTCAAACTGCTTTACATAATATTGGTTTAATTCGGAAAAACTTTCTAGTTTCCAAATAATTTAGTTCAAGGATTCTTAACTATCGTGGAAAAGAGGGGAAGTGGACAAAGAAAATAAAGAACGTATAAGAAGGCGGTTCGTCACTTAACGGACGAGGCGTAAAAATACTCTTTGTTTTGTGATGTGGTACTCTCTTTTAAAAGCCCACACGTTCGCCCAAGAGCTGCGGTCTTACCAATCTTTCAGAGTTATAATTTAAACGAAATAGTAATATTTCGTTTTAATTATCTATATCAATGTCTTTCATGCAAAAATGAGAATTTAAAAAAAATTAATCTTGTGCTAAAGAAAATTTTGTTGCTCAAAACATCTTGTACTCAAACCTTATTAGAGCCAAAAAAATTTCAGACAGAATGCTAGAACGTTTCGAATTCTAAATACCTGTCGAAATGCTACGATCTGACTAAGATAGATGAAAACAAAGATTAAAGCTGTATCCATTTTTAATTAGTTTACGTTTTAATAGAAAAAATGTAATAAGATATCTGAACCGTTGTCAAAGGACAAATTAAATTCCTACTATACTTCAGATTAACAAATAAGGACGCAAAGGTTCTGCCACTTGTTATGGTAACTCGATGCGTCTCAAGCAAGAAGTGTCAGGTTATTTGATTTAACTAATAGTTGAAAAAATCAATTAAATCTTTACATAGTATAAAAGACGCTTCCCATTCTCTATCCGCTTAGTTTTTTTCAATTTACACTTAATACGGTACGGCTGCATTGTAATTTCCAATTCTATTCCCGTATAAAAAAATATATTGAGTTTTTCAACTCAATGCCAGCTCGGAGATTGAAATTTGTGACGATATGGCGATAGACTAGCTACCTATTAAATCATGGAACGGAAAATAATACGACGAAGTTTGAATGCACTAGTTGTATCTCTGCCTACCCCTTCGAGAGAACACAGGCGTGAGATACGTGTATCTATTAAAGTTTGTTCACTGTTCAAACTATACATGGTATAATAATGTGGTTGTTCAGTAGACAGAGTTATTACGTATACGTGCTCATTTTATTATAAAAAGGATTTCAGTAATACGACATCGTTACTTTATGTTGACACATTAGTGTTTACGTTGCAACCGTGTAAAGCCGAGGTGGATCGCTGGTTTAAATTATAAAATGAAAACACATTACGTTACATAAGTTTTCTCAACTTATTTCAGTTGAAGGTCTGTTAGTCTGGACGCTTTTTAATTTTTAAAATAAATGCGCAGGATTCAATCCGTCTCAAGAGGGTATTACAAGAATTATAAATAAAATATTTTATTTATAACATAATTCTAACTTATTAATACCTTTGTTTTCAATATTGGTACATTAAGATTTCATATATACATATTCTATTGGCCGTTTCTAGAGATTCAGTACGTAATATTAAATTTAGCCAAACAAGAATATCTAATGGCACCATACCTGGAAATAGTACTTCTAAAATGTAATTTCAAGATTTAATATGAAACATTTCCTCCTTACCGCTTGAAATTGTTATAACCTATTATCGTTGACAAAAATTGTGTGCTAAGATTCAAGATGTGTACTGTTAATTGTTATTCTTAAAAAATACAAATGAACAACCTTCTTAACAACCACGTCCCAAAAATATAATAATCATAATCTCCTAATTAATAATTGTAGCGTTTTCAGCCTTAGTTAATATTTTACTTTTTATTTTATATATTTATGTCAAAGTGACTTTTGTTTTAGCTTTCGTCTAGAATAGACGATTGACTTTTTGCTCGATGTAAAATATAACAATTAGTTCAAAAGAAGTTGTTTTACTAATGAATAATTAACGGAGTGATAAAGTCGTCTGGCCGAGAACGGCCAGACGAACCTTATTTACTTTTGTTATTTTCCATCTGTAAAGATTATTTATACTTTGAAAAAACAAATGGATTTAACAACAGAAATCTGGTAGAATCTATTTAAATATGTACGGTAAAAGTTTGCAATGTTTTGAATAATTTAAATTGTACATTTCGTAGAGTTGTTGTTTCAACGGCTACTTATAATTAACAATAGTTATAAGTACCTTTTTGTAGGTACATTTTATATATTTATATTTCACGCTATGTTAATTGTTTTTATCTTTGATAAATATGTTTCGTAGTAGAATTGTATTTAGTGGGTACCGTAGCGCCTACTTCTCCTGATTAGCAAATATGTACAAATGTAGCTTTTGTTGTTATTTTAACAGGCGCTAAAAGCTTTAAGATTCATTATCCTATCAAACTGTGAAACTTAGATAACAATATTTTTCCCATCATATTTTTAGTACTTTATACTAAAATAATATCCAGCAGTGAGTGATAGAAATATATAGGAATAATATAAAAAAGTTACGTCGATTAAACCATTTTTTTTTCCATTTTTACGTTATTAAAATTATTTAATAACAGAACATCTTTACATGTCTCTCGTAGCGATAAACAAGTAAGCACTAGAAAAAAATCCCTAATTACAGAAAATACAAATAGTTATCAGTTTTTGTTTATTTCCAAATTTTAGTTATATATGCTAATTCATCTGATAAATTTCACGAAGGGGTAAAATCTAAAAAATTTAGTGCAGATATTTAATTAAGACTTTTTTGTTCTTGCTCCCTTATTTTATATCGTCTTCAGGTTCTCCTATTATTATATATTTCAGAAATAAAAAGAAAGTTTTGAGAAAACATCATTGTTAATTCCCTTAGCGTCTAAATGTAATATTTATTTCACGTGTTTGTTAAAAATGAAAACTCTTACAGTTGTGTGAAGGAAAGCGTACAATTTTATACATCGATGCCTGCCCTAAGGGAAATTCTACGGTAATGAGACTTAGACTACCGGGGATGCAAAAACATTATTTAGACAGCATATTGGATCGAATTCAGTAAGTACTTCTAACTTCGTATTTTCTTTTATTCATAGAAAATTTATATTACAGCTCTAAATTCTTATTTATTTAACAACATAAAAATAGATTTTACTGCATAAAAATAACATTAATTAGTAGAAATAATATAATACACACAGTAGTAGAGTCCACAACAAACAATATGTTGCTAAAATGAACAGGTTTTACGGAAGAAGAAAATTATCGTAAAAGCTTCGTCTGAATTATAAGAAGTAGGTGACCGAATTCTAATCCTGCTTCCCTAACCATCTGTTTGTTATAAGTTGACATTAATAAAGGAATGAAAATATTTGTCCTTCAAAGGTATGCCGTGCTTTTGCAATTAACTTGTTAAAAATGTCTATGGGTAGTAGATATTTTATATCGGATGAACCACTTTTTTGTTTTGCACTTTCTTTTATTATAAAACAAACAAAATCGAGTTATATATTCAAATATTATTATTACATTTAAAAATATATGTATGTATTCCCCGAAGGGGTAGGCAGTAGTGCAACCAGTGAACCCATAAATCTCCGTATGTTTTTCCGTCCCATGACATGATAGGTGGGGCGATACCTTCGTCATATCATATCGGGCACAAATTTCAAACTCCGGGCTGATACTGAGTTAAAAAAAACCATTATCATTACATTTCATTTCATTAAATATTACATATCAATTATCAAAATACATTTCAGTGCTTATAAAGTATTGCAAGCATCAATTATTCTCCATATTTTGTATTTTTTATATATATAAAAGATAATAACAAAATAAGCCTCTTACAATTTTCCAATGAAATAAAGAGGAGCTTAAAGTTTCGAATTACACTAACTGCTTTTTCATCGTAAGCTTCTTAGACGTCGCTCAGCAACCAGGACTCAATCTTTCCAATAAATAAATTATTAATATTTATTATTAGTAAAAAATATCGATACAGTAAATCAGCATTCACAAAAGCATATTTAAGGATAGTTTGCTGATGAATGATTTCGAGAAAAACATCTCACGCCTGTGTTCCCCAAAGGGTTAGGCAGAGGTACAACTAGTGCACCTTTTGCCATATGTTTGTCGGTCCCTCGGTGTGATAGGGAGCGAGCCTATCGCCATATCGGGCAAAACAACATGCTCTACAAATCAGTCGTACATTCCTTTAGTATATGCTCACCATGTCATTATTCCGACAAAATTATTGAAAAGATTTTGTAGTAAATATTACATATGTGGCCAGTTTAATATTCATATAAATTGCAAATTTTAATTATTCTTGTAAAATTTCTAATAAAAATAACTGAAGAAATTTAATAAAATAGTGAATACCTGACATTAACAAGATTTATATTAAAAAATAATTACTCTATATCATCTCGATTAGCGCTGCAGCAACATATTAAATTTCCTAAGACTTTCCTCGTTGCTTTGACGCTAGTTTAAAACGGACAATGGATGCTTATTAAAAATATTACATTCTTAACCTTTTATGTCGTGTTATTGGATTTTTTTTTAATATAGAGTAATTATTGCACCTTTTGCGGTAGTAGACAGATTAAAGAATTATATCTTTGGTTTTTTTCGACGACGTACGCTATTATAATAACTATTGAGTCGAATATTATAAAAAAAAATTTATACGCTCCGGGACTGATTTCGGTCTTTATTAGGACTGAGCAAATGCTCACACAATTGTTGAAAGAATTGAGATTTTGAAACACCAATTTCCTAGCTGTCGTTAGATCTCTCGTTTTGGAAATTGTGTAAACGTTCAGATTCACGCATCTGACGGCGCTAGGTTTTTAAAATTTTACGTTGGCCAAACTGATTTCAGGCACGATTACAAATGTGCAAACGCTTAATATGTTGGATGAAAAGCTATCCATTTCTACTTACGGTCTTATAACTAGTATAAAAATGTTTTTGTTTTCGCATCTAATGTCGCAGATATTTCACTATCTAGATGATTTTACAAACAGATACAGTTTCACATCGTTAATTAAATACAATTATATATAAAGCCCCCGCCGATAAAAACACAGAAGATAGCGACACCATTGTTAATAAAGATTATAATACCGCTGGTAACAATCCATGCTTAATTATCTGGATCGGATGTTAACAGTTATTTAACTGTAGTTTTTTGGAATTAAAATAAATATTATGAATGATTTATAAACAGCACTGCAGTTAAACCAAAACATAGTAATACTAAGCATAAGAAAAATTGTATAAAAACCTACATTACCTTCCAATACACGTGCAAAATAAATCCAGCCATCTTAAGCCACGAATACAAATAGGTATTCTTTATTAGATCTGATTACGTTATACAGATTTCAAAACAAATATGTACCTAGAGATATAAGATGCGAACAATAAAATCAAATATGTACACAAGTATTTTACGCTGTTTTCCCCTTAATCTGTAAATTGTGACTTAAATTACCTTTTACGCTGATTATAGTTGCATTAGTATTATTATGAACTGACTCGGTGGCGCAGTTGTGAGGTCTCGAGTTCAACTCCCGGTGTCGAGCAAAAAATTATAATTATTTTTTTTTCAAATCAATATCAGCACGGAGTTTGGAATTTGTGACCGATTTGGCGATAGGGTCGCCACCTATGACATCATGGGACGGAAAAACATACGGAGAAATGTGGGTACACTAGTTGCACCTCTGCCTACCTCTTCGGGGAAGTCAGATATGTTATTATCTAAACTTAAACTTTATTTTAACCATGTATCTCATGTATATAAAACACTTTCGAACGCATTATGCGAGTTTCATTGCGTTTAGCGAGTATTTATACATAACTAGTGTTTCCGTTAAAATCAGGCGTTTAAAACATTTTTTCTAACTGTTCGCCCCAGATCCGCTGGGATAGACTTACATATATTTAAATAAAATACAACCTTGGTTACTCGCTTATAAAGAATTATATCGATAAAAGATTTTTAAAATCAGTTTAGTTATTAAAGATAACCCGAATAGACAAATAAATCAATCTTTTTATATAGGTAGATAATTGGAAAATATCAGTTAACTGTCTCATCATCGACTGATTCATAAACTCTATTATTTTAGCTTCGTCTTTGTTTTTAGAAGCTTCTTTATAGCGTTTTTTTTTTAAATATTTAAAGTAATTGTTTTATTTCTGTTAATAATTATAAATATTTTTTTTTACGTTGATCCTTTCGGCGAAAAAAAGTTTTTGTTGACATTAAAAGCTTTTAGAAACGTTCCATATGTTTAACGTAAAAAGTACAAAGATTATTACTATAAATAAAACGAGTACATGTTGAAAATGTTGAACTTAAGTCAAAGACTGATCGACCGACTTAAGAATGATGACGGCAGTTTGCCATTCTTAAGTCATATTACCTGCCTAATGTATTTGTACAAATACATTTAAGGAAAAGTGCAGTATTGCGGATGTTGATGGGCGGCGGTGATCACCTGACTTTAGGAGACCCGTCGCTCGCTTGTCCCCTTTTCACTAAAAAAAAAATCTTACGTTTAATTTACTCTTTGCTTAAACTTTACTTTGATTTTAATAATAACTAACTACTGTTACGTCTCAAAAGCATTTTCAGTAAAACATTTTTTTGTTTTAATTATTTTAAACAAGCACTGTATAAAACAATAGACACATCAAAGATGCAAAAGTTCTCATAAGTTTTGTATTCAAGCAAAAACTTAGTAATAGTAACAAGCGTCTTGTGCATTGAACAAAGGTCACATATTTAAATAGTTAAACCGACGAAATTAAAAATTCATCTGCTTCTAAAGACATATTTTAGCATAGTTTGACGTTCGCTTCAAGTTCGTATGACAACAGTTTTAAGATTTTAATTGCGTATCCTATATTCGACGTCAGTCGTATACAACTGGTGTCAAACGAGTCCTCCCCTCTCTTGATGCGTCATTGAGTGCCATGATCATGTGCATCGTATCGTTCGCACGACGATAAACAATCATACTTCATTATACATCGCCGGTTTACATTATTGGCTATATCAACAGACGAGTGTTGAGCGTGCTCTGTACGAGCTATTTTTGTCGACCGCGTCACAATAATGCTTATGGTATGTAGATGGTGAGAATGTAGTAGTCGGCCCGCGGTCCAGACTTTACTCCGAGAGATCATCATTCGACTCGATTCAGTTGTGCGCCGTAGTTCGTAACCGTGAGTTGTTCGTGAAGGTTGCTGGTACATAAACAAGACATGTCAACCGCCATGCGTGACACAATACTTCATCAGGTACACATTTGTTTTTTTTTGTATTATATTCTTGTTTTGTTCTAATTTATTATTTAATATGCGAATTTATTGTGTAGCGTTGTATGAACTTATCAATGATATTTGAAAAATATTTTATGTCATTTAAAATATCGAGATATTTAAATGGTTCATGCCTTTATTAAAAGTAAGGAGGGAATTTAAAAAAAAAATATTATCACGTGAAACAATTAGTTTCATTTAATACTAACTAAAATATGTTTTTAGTATATTTTATGAGAGTATATAAATTTTTAGTTAAGTCATTGTGCATATCACTCAAGATGATTAGGAGGCCACAGCGAACAGTCGTAAAAGACCCTAATAATGTCCCCCAGAGGGTTAGCAAAATGGTCTGGAATATTTGTTTTATGTGTCATACAATGTAAGAAAAAATACCACCCGCTGTGCGTACTAAAACAAAATTGCTGGGCCATATAAGAAATATCTAAAAATAACTTGCTTCGTTTTGTGTCATTTTTAAACGTTTTGGAAGCGCCACGTCATTCCAACGTTAGTCTATGCTCCTGTAATGAGTTGGAAATCTTTTAAAATATTAAATATCAATTACATTTGTTTTACATTATCCCCCTTCGAATAAATAAAATCTCATAGTATAATGCTATCAACTTGTGTTAATTTTATACTACCTTATGCTTTATGAAATAGGAATCAATTAAACAGCGTACATTATACATCTGGAAATTAAACAGTAATATACTCAGAGTAAACATCTGCACGCACATTTAACCTAATACAAAAGTGTTGCTGGCTAAGTAAATATTTGACAGGTGACAAATCTCGAAATTAAAGTTTAACATATTGTTTTCAATAAAAAATTTTATTGTCCATTACAAATTTCAATTAGATTTCACTATAGGCATTTATAAAAAAAGAACACTTAAACTTTATGAGTACCTTTTAATTAATTTTTAATGTAATTTAAATAATACTACCACTAGAAAACCGTAACATTTTACGTACGTGCACGCACTTCACACGTACACTGCTAGTAATAACTTGTTTTTATCAATTATCAAAGATAAAGTAAAATAAGTCGTAAGGCAAATTCAAATAATAATATTTTGTACATAGAACAAATAAGAGCTAAATGAAAACGATTATAATTTTTGGAATTAACTTCAAATATTAGTACATTCAGAAAGATATATTACTTTTAACCTTTAGGGAACTATAAACGTGGTATTAGATGGTTTAATATTCAAGAAAGTTAGTCAAGAGTTTCGAAGCTAATTTTGGATAAGCAAACACAAAATCGGTTCTACTTTTTGGATTAGTCGAATTTTAAATTGACTTTGTAAACTACTGATAAAAATAAAAATAAAGTAAGAATATTAAAAGAATTTTTAACACCTCTTAATATGTCTCAATGTTTTCTATCATTTGTTTGTAGTTTTTATAAAATCTTTTTATCGGCACTTTAACATTTTTAAGTTATTTTTTTATTAGATTGAATAAGGATAAAAAAACCGTCACATTTAAGGTGGCTAACTTTTATTTATTTCTTTGTATATTCCGTAGTCTACCTATTAAGATAATTTTGATTTGTCTGAAAAAGGAAGATATATTTATCAAAATAAGATGACGTAGCGAAAGTCCAAAACTAAAACTAAACAAGGTCATTCAAAGTCATTTACAGTTTAATTAGTAGACCTTCGATCATATTCCTTTACTGCGAATTTTAATTAATACACACTCATGCCTGTGCTTCCCGAAGCGGATAGGCAGAGATGCAACAAAAGTGCACCGACTGTTCACCATGTATCCAAACCATTTCATGCCATCCATGCCATAGGACATCAATTTCAGACTCCAGGCAGATATCGAATTGAAGGGAACAATATCACTTTATCCAACCTCTTGATTTGAACCCGATGCCTCAGCAATGAACTGTGATAGGAATGCACCACTTTCGCAGACTAGTTTTTACTACATGGTACAAAATGTTCAAAACGTAGTATGAACACTTTAACTAGTAAGCTAATTATTTTATAAAGACGAGACGAGACGGCAAGAAATTGTCGGTGCACAATGATGAAGATTTAACAAATTGAGAGCGAGCCGAGAGCGTGGGAGATAGAACGAGGTGTAAACAAGTCGTACGGGCACTGGTATCGGTGACAGCGATACTCGGCGACTTATAGGTTGTTTGTTCCAGAACCATGTTATTCGTAATTCTTCTAGAAAATGCACTTAGAACTATCTGATCTCACGGTCGAATTTGCTTTTCAGAATTATTAGACGCGTATCTAATATTAAAAATCCACGACAAAAATCATTAAAAAAAATTAGTTCATTTAATAAAATGATATATTTTAATTCTGAATAAAATAATTGTGTATTAATTTATCACAATGTAATTAAGCAATCAGCACAACTTAGACATAAAATAAAACTTCTATTCGATCTGAGGTTCTCAAAATCGGTGAAATAATAAAAGAAGATTTATAAAACCGAAATAGATAGCAAAAAAACTCAAAAGGTATATAAAAAAAACATAAAATGAAATTTGAATAAAGCTACGTCGGAAATTATTACATATTTGCCTATTTTTGTAATCTCGATTCGCTCAAAATAAAGTAAAAAGACATTATATAGTCGTCGAAACTTTCTACATTTAAACAACTCACAGACAAAACATCAACCGAACATGTAACGATATTTGTACTTGCAACATAAATTTATTAAACACGGAGTGTATTTAGTTATTTAGACAATCTATAAGAGAGAAAATCTAGACGAAATGGAAATTACCTATCGATTGGACAGATATACAGTAACGTCTAATAATAGACTTAGGTGAATATTACGTTTATTTATAAGTAAATATCTCAAAACCTGGCCAAAGCGATTCATGACGAGGTGCCGCTGAACAGTGTGAGTCGAGATCTAATTATAATCATTTCCTGTCCAGATGATGCAGCGAAAAATTGGTGCGAAATAATAATTTGTTAAATCTTACATTAGGAAATATTAAACAACATTTATTTAAGCAACATTTGGATGATTTTACCAATAAAAAAAATAGTTGAGAAAATCAAGTGTTAAAAAACCAAAAAGCAAACTCGACGAAATTAGAAATTAGCGACAGCCAAAGTTTTATAAAAAAATCGAAGACATACAGTTAGCAAGATAAATAGGTACATTACGGATGTAACTCTTTTCTTCGCATGGGTCGAAATAAGCGTCTCATGGATAACAAGGTCACTGTGAGAAGATCTACATATAACTATCTAAATATTGAAAATAAAGAAGTAAGATGAGGATTGTTTTTATATGTTTATTTTTAAAAACTTTAAAATCATATAGCGTGTATCAAAAATATGATACGTGGTTGCAGGACCAATTAACTAGGGTTTTAAATGGCGGGTACCGCGGAATCAACGGATTCTGTTGAAAGTCACCAAGTAATATATTTTTTAAATTTTAATTTAAATTCTAATCTTTCTAATCATTTTGATATACTTTCTTTATTGTTTCCGTTAATTGTAGAGAATACAAATTGCTATGTTTAATTTTTCAATAATTTTTTTTTTCATATTTGGCTCGATCCAATAACACATTGTCACAATATAATTAAAACTCTTCTTGTAATATTGACTCACAAAAGAAGAAGCGACAAAGTTCATTACGATGACGCGTATCACTTTTTAGGTAGTGTTGAATCATAACCGTTACTAAAACAAAGTATCTTTATTTGATCTCAGCGCAAGTATTATCTTTCAAAACTGCTAACTTTGGAATGTGAACATGTCAGATGAAGTACATGTGTGTAATGCGAATATGATCATGCCCCTAAATGGTTTCGCTTCGTAAAATATTTACATCATACCTTTATATGGTACTAGCATATTGATTGAAAATGCACGTTTCAAAATGTATAGGTATTGCTGTCGATATTAGATTTGTCGACTACTCGGGATCTAGAAATTGACGATGAAAGTTTAGTGAGAGGGAAATTTAAATCGTTACTATTTATACCCTAAATTCAGATAAATTCAAATCCATTAGCTAACTATGTATGTAACGTTAGTACATTAGCAAAATGGGAGGCTTAGATTCATCTCTACATAACCCCTTTTGAAGGTACAGTCGTGAGTTAACACACCATAAAAATTATGGTGGTGCTTTTAACGCATTATATTTTTAAGATGCTTAGGTTTTACATTAAAATATATACTGATTTATAACTCCAAGACAACAAGGCTCGTGAACATTCTTCGTATTTTTTTTAAATATGACAAGTTCCATAGACCTTAATGGTGGTAAATGTAAAAATAAAGAAGAAAGTTTTGTATGCTTTTAGAGTCTCTAAATAAAACAAGTAAATTCTTTCACTTAAAGTTCTCTCCAATACTGTAACAATGTTAAACTTTAACCATGTTATTCGTAATTCTTCTAGAAAATGCACTGAGAAACCAATTTTTTTCATTTTCCCTAAATTATAGACGGATTATAAATAATATTTATGTGAGTGTTTTCTTCTGTGAGGTCGTGGTACTTTGTTGTTTATCAAATTAAAAAAAAGATAGCCTCAGTTGTGATGTGGCCACCAATAACACGGGGCGTGAAACCTCTTTACTATTAATTTAGCACAAGGTTTAATACGAGGGGACCGTCGACGTGACTTATTACTGTGAATATTATAATAGAGATTGGACACAATAACAACCTGTGCTACGCTTTCAAAATAATGTTTTAATTTACATAGCAGCTTGGGCGATTTTCTGCAATATGAAAACCAAAAAGAAATTATATTTGAAGTTTATCCTAAAGTATTGATTTAAAAATAAATATTACCATCAAAACAACAATCGTAACATAAATTTCAAAAACTAATGAATACGGTGTAATAATAATTATGTGACATGTTACATTATGGTTCTTGTTTGGCATTCTAATCTGATCGGTTGTTAACAAAAAATAATAATAATATCGTTTTTATTAAAAAAAATATATTTTTATAATTCATGTTGTATTAAACGGCTGTATTAAGATGCAACAAGCGTGTAGTTTTAAAGAAACTTTTTTAACTTTTAATAAATTTTGATAATTATATAATTCATGCGATATAAATATTTAATTGTTTGAGACTGTAACAATATGAAAACTTTTTCTATACCGGTTGGACATCGCATCGCGTAACGTTTCAAAAATCACTTAAAAATACAAGATCATTTGTGTATGCAAATAGACACTCCAAGTGGGAGCGCCATCGTGTAAACATGAAAACACCGGCGTCAACTTGCCAACAAATATCTATTAATAATGTAATTCAGAATATTCAATATTATTAAATTGAATACTAGAATAAGCTGGTTTATTCCAGTTTAAACCGGTTTAGTTGAGATATAAAATAAAGTAAAAAAATCCAATACCAAATTAAATATAAATAAGACAAATCATGTTAAACTATCACTTCATAAAAGTGTTAACAATAAACCGTAAACACTGAACCTCTATTGAGTATGCCGGCCGTTGTAGCGGTCAATACTTTTAATCTACGTGACCGCTCAATATCAATGTCAAATTGTGATAACTGAGACAAATATAGGGGAATTATTTAAATAAAAATAAACAACAATGTTGGTGTTTAATAGATAATTGTTACTATTTTGTTGATCACAGTACATTATTTAATTCAACAATGATACGAATACAGAAACTAATCTGTCTCGACAAGTCAAGTACATACATCACGTGGCACATCAAATTATTATAAATATGCGATAAGCCGTTTAGTTATCACAATAAACACACCAGCGGTAATAACATAACATCAAAATACACAAATGCTATCAAAGTATTTATTTTTATATATTTCATAATGAAAACATACATTTGAATAATGCGAAAAGTATAAAAGTTTTCGCCGTTAGAGAGGTATATTGACCCGCCCTGACAATGTACGGCGAATTTGGCTATCGTAAACAATAGAAATACAAAATCAAAACAAAACAACCATTGTATCCGAATTGGTAAATCATTACTGCGTCCAAATTAGATTATTTGTTTACAATTTACATTTTACTATAGTAAATTGATCTCTATTATAATTATAGTTTCTGGTATTCAAAAAAGACACTCTAATAATTTAGACAAATGTGTAGTTCAAGTTACGATAATTAGAATCGGTTTAGCGTTGCTCTGCTAAAAACAGATGCGAAAAAACTGCCGTGGGAGCCATGACGACCGTTGCTAGGCAATAAATGACCATCATTGCCAAAAACTACGCTATTCAAATATGGGTAAGCACACATAGCAATGCTTTTGTTGGTTGTGCTTTACTATGCGATCTTTTAATAACCATATACATATTAAGCTATATAATATTATATCTTTCTCCTTTATAAATTGTGAAGAATTTTATTTGTACTTTTACTTAATTATTGCGTTATCTCCAATCCATTATATTTTTGTTACTCGTTAATTGTTAACCTCTTGTATAAAGTTTTATATAAGGTCAGCGAACCCATGATCAAAGAATTTTGATCAAAAACGCAAAAGGAAAGTAACGTGATAATAATGTTTTTTAAAATCTTCACGCGAACTAAATGAAATTATTTTAATTGCGATAATGCGCGAATAATATCAACGTGGCACTATACTTTTAAATGAATTTCTTTACTAAAAATCATATTTTTTTAACTGAAAAAAAAAACACAATAATTGTAGCATTCGTTTGATAAAAATCTTCGAATGATTATTCTAAATAAGTTACTCTCCAATGAAGCGAATAGACTATCTATCTATTATTATGAAACAGATGAATAAGCAATGGATGTATATACAGTAAATCTGATCATAAAAAGTCGAACAGTAGTGAGAATCCATAACTTTCACAGTGGCGGCATGCGTATAAAATTGAATTATTAATAAAACACGATAGGCATTTCTTAGTCATTTTTTGGTTATTTTATGAAATACGTCATACATCTGTAAATATTTCCTGGTCACTTCTATTAAAATCAGGATTACCCAATTAGGCTATCCTTTTCTTAATGCAAAACAGAAATGGTTTCAAAAGATATTTTGTACATCTGCAAAAATTACATAATATATAATGGTTCACCTTGATCACAACATTACATAATATGCCTTGTAATAAGATATGTGCGAAATTTGTTATATTAAATATATGTACCTAGTTTATCTTTTTTAGCGATTCGCCGCGTCTTCGAAGCTTAGCAGACGATATTCCGTATTTGAAATTCTTGGCTTTTCTCTACTATTTTCTAGCTTCACTCTGTCTATTCGTGAAAACTGTATTAAAATCTGTTGCAAAATGTGAAAAATCTAAGCAAACAGACAGGAAGCGACTTATTTTTTACAACGTAAAGATAAAAATGTATGAATTTCTATGTTTAATTAATAAAGATTGATCGCTGATTTTCTAGTTCGAGAAAGATGGGTACGTCGTATTGGAAGATTTTCTGCGAATTCCAGAGTGTGATGAATTCGTTGAAGCGGGACTTGAGTTCACAAAACAAGCGGCGGATATGGACCCTAAGCCAATCTTCTCCACAGTCGATGCTGAGCAAGCGGTATTTATTTTTACATATTACTCATTACACCCACATCCACTTATCAACACTTACAGTTGGAAAATTATGAACAGATGAAATAATTTAGTAAACTGTTTTAATTTATCGAATAAATTATTATTTTATCTAAAATTTGATATTTGAAATGCATACCAAAAATGCAATATTCTATTATAATTAGGCAAAATGTTAAAATTATTAAACGAATATGAAATTTAAATATGGATTTTTTCTTACACATTGATATCAAATAAAAGAATTTGCACGTTACTAATGGATAATAATTTTAAATTTTTTAATGGCAAGAAATAAAAATAATATTATTATAAGTTAACTCCTCAATAACGAACTATTCTAAAAAATCGACAAAATTTAGGACGAAGTATGCATATTACTTTATACTGCTATTATATATGTATTTAATTCCCTAATAATGTTATTTTTAAAAACAATTTTGTTAAAAATAAAGTTTAAAAACAACAAAGTTGCAGTTTGTAATTAATTCGTCTATTTATGTTTTACAGCAACACAAAGATGCCTATTTTATGGAAAGTAACGACAAAATTAGTTATTTTTTCGAGGCAGACGCTGTTAATACGGACGGCACGCTGAAAGTGGACCCCAGCATTTCATTAAACAAGGTGAGCGAGGCCTTTGAAGACGTACTCCACAGTAAATAGGCCCGCAATAACATAATCCGACCCAACTTTTACGTTCTCCCATGCTCGAACTAAAAATACAAAATTAAAAGTTTAATAATTTCAAAAAGTTTCGACTTAATTACTCTGCGCCGGCTGCATAAAACCGTCTCAAGCATGTAGCACATTTATTTTAAAATTTCAAATTTCTACTCCTTTGTATGCTTAAAATTGTTAGACATTTAACACCAAGTTTATAATTATAAAACAATATAGATATTAAAATAAAATAAATCTCTGTAGTTTCATATCGTTTTGAATGTTAGAGTTTCAATTTTATCACATATTCGTATTGTGACTTGACGTAAACTACTGACTTAATGAGATATACCGGGACGATATCAAAGTAATCATATGCAGGAATCTTTCTATTTTTCTATATAAATGTAATAATATTTACTACACCTGTAACCAGTATTAAAATGTGAATATATTATTACCTTATTTTTGTTATTTTACAAACACCTTACATCATAAAGTGACTGAGCAATTAATTGACGAAATTAAATAAAAATGTAAATGAGAGTGATGTTACAAGTCGAACCATGTTTGCTTTCAGGTCGGTCACGCACTTCATCTTCGACATCCGATATTCAGATGTTATACGTATAGTGAACGCGTCAAGAGGGTCTGCAGGGAGCTTGGTTTAGTAGAGCCATCCGTCGTACAAAGCATGTATATCTACAAGAACCCGGGCATAGGCGGCGAAGGTAATAATAAAAAACATACCCCACGCCTGTATTTCCCGAAGGGGTAGGCAGAGGTGCAACAGGCGCACCACATTTCGCCGTATGTTTTTCAATACCATGATGTGACAGCTAGCGAGCCTATCGCCATATCTGGCACAAATTTCAAACTCCGGGCTAATATTGCGTAGAAAAGCCCGAATATTACTTTTGCTCGACTTGGGATTCGAACCCGAAACCCCACCATTGCAGCCGTACCGTATACGTAATAAGTTAATTTGATTGCTATAATTTCATATCATAAACATTACACAAATCTTTATATTCCTTTGAGATGTATAAAAACAAAGAACCCATCCAAAACTTCATAATAGCTTCTAAACAAGTAACTCATGCTAAATCTCGAATTATTTTGAACCTTTGTCCATACTAAAACAAACACAGCGCGTATTAAAGAAATCATAAAACATATAGATACCATACTGTGTTTTTTTTCTAATAAACTATTAATTTAATTATCTTTTACAGTTATATCACATCAAGACTCGACATACCTTTACACGGAACCAATACCCCCGATTGGCTTCTGGTTCGCACTGCAAGACGTAACTGTACAAAATGGCTGCCTCTGGATTGCCCCGGGCTCGCATAAGTCGGGCATTCACCGACGTCTCATACGAAATCCAGACAAGAACTCAAAACAAGCTTTGATATACGATAGACCCGCACCAGTGTATCCACAGTCGAGTTTTACAGCTGTGCCTGTTCCAAAAGGTACGTTTACTAATTTGTTTGAATATATGTACAGTACAGCATTCTATATTTAATATTTATGAAAAACATTTTTACAGGTACCTGCATCTTATTGCATGGGAATGTCGTTCACAAAAGTGCTCAAAACAAATCAGACAAGAGCCGCCACGCCTACACCTTCCATGTTATTGAAAAGTACGAGAATTCGTACTCCCCAGACAACTGGCTACAAGAAGGCCCGAATGCACCCTTCGTAAATATGTACAACACGTCTCAGCTAATGTAGTAAGCAAAGCTTTATATAAACACATATAAAATAAAAATTCAAAGATTGGAATACATTCATATTTAAATCAGCTATTGAATAATGTAACTCAAATTCCAATCAAATACTATTACGAAATATTTATTAATAAGTTGAAAATATAGTGTTAAATATTCCTCATTTATAAAAATGGAGACTATGATAATATTTTTGCATTTACGTTGTATTGTAACGCATGTGCATAAATGTCTTTTAAATTCTAAGCTTACTATATCAATGCATATCAATGAAAAAATGAAAAGAATTTCTATAATAACCTAAATGTATTCTTATTACCAAGTTAGTTAGTTAGTATTTTGATAAACTTTTTCTTTCTTTTGTAAAACTGTTCTATGTCTACCATTATAATATCGGTGGTTACTTCAAGCTTCTTTTAAAAAATAATATTATATAAACAATATTACATGTTCTAAATATTTTACGATGCAAATCTTTATATGTTAACTCTTTATGTGCACATTTTGTGATATACAGAAATTGTAATTACTTTTTTCATTATATTTTAATAAAATATTTAATCATTTCATGCTACTTTTTATTAACCACAAATATTTTATACAGGCTTGTGTTGAGGGTTAAATAAATATATCTTTCTCGTTTGCTTATTAATAAAAATTAGTTTTAAGTTGAGAAAAATGTTTTGTTCCTTCCTTTCCGAATCGCTAAACCTCCATTATTCCATATTTTTACCATTTAAGTAACAAGGAATAATTAGTGGAAACAACAAGGTAACATGACTAATAATTTACGTAGAAAATTTGTAGCTCGAAGTAAAATATATTAATGTTATATAATATATTTTGTTATAATGTTATATATTAAACTTTATGAGTAAAACATTTTCTTGTGAAATACAATTAAATTGGAGTCTTATGAAGTTGAAAACACTACAATTTAGATATTTATAACTTCTCCCCTGAATTTCCACTTAATGAGGATTTATTTTATAACGAAACTTGAAGCTTCAGGCTATAAGATGTTCATTTATTTTAGAGAAAAAGGCAAATGCAAGGTTAAATTTGCAACTGCAACTATAAGTTAAATTTTAGTAATTAAGTTTTTATAAAATTTGATTTTGTTTCTGAAGCATTTTTTCAAAATATTAATCAACAAAAAATCAAAATCATTATTTATTTAATATTCAAAGATACTTCACTATTTATCTTTTATCTTTGAAATTGCTACTTGTTAAAATTACTTAAAAATTATTTGATTATTACTAGTGTATTTTTTCTTCTCGCTCATTGTTTTAATATTTGTTATCTATAACGCAACAACGAATATTTTTATCACAATATGTTGGACATGCTCTGAACAGTGTTGAAAACTTTAGGGTCAATGTCCCTGTACGAAGTGATTTCTAAATCGATTTTGTTCTGAATTACTGAGTTATAAATCGATTAATTAGCCTTTGAGGAGAAGGATAAAGAAGGACCTATTGGGAATGAGGATGGAGCGAATTTACACTTCAGGTAAAATATTTAAGGTATAAAAGGGTATAAGGTAAAACTCAAAGGTACAGCGTCATTTGGGCTAATGTAATAATATAGCCCCTTTGCAAAACTTTAACATCAAAGGGAGCGATGGAAGCGATTGGAAAGAGGGATCTACTTCCGTCACTTCTTAGTCGATACAGGGAAGCATAAGTACATCTAACTCAACGGTCGAGAAGCTTCCGGTGACCTAACGGCCCACTCTCATAACCGTTGTCGCTACTGCCCCTGATTTAACGATAGCTATATCTATCCCTTTTATACATAAAGAACTTAGATATATCGGCAGAGATGTGATTTATCATATGGATTGACATTTTGATACTATTTTACACTTAAGTAGATGGCTAATAAGCACTCACATCATGGTAAGTGTTAAACATACCCCACGCCTGTATTCTCCGAATAGGTAGGCGGCGTGCAACTAGTACACCCACATTTAGCGGTGTGTTTTTCTGTCCCAGGTTGTGTTAAACGGCGAGCCTATCGCCATATCAGGCATACATTCCAAACTACGGGATAATATTAAGTAATATCAAATACTATTCTTCCCGATAGAGCCGTGTCGTACAAGTAATACGTGTTATCACTGGGCCACTGATGCAGTTGACGTAATCAACTGCAAGTTTTATTTTTAATTCAATACTTTTATTCCCGAAATATCAAAGGCAACGATTGTATGACCACGTCCGTGACTCCATAAAGTTTGAAAATGTTTAATGGTTTTTAGAAAGCTAGTTTTTATAGGTTGCTAAATATACATAAACATATGTACTGAAACGCTATTATTTTGTTATGTAAGACACACAAATACTTACAAAGGAAAAGTGGAAGGGATTTTTCCTAGAAAATTATTAAAATAATATTCCAGTAAAGCGTTTCAAATTGTATTAATAATTTCATAGAATTATTATGAGAGCCTTGAAGTGAAAGCTGAAGCAATTAGCAAGAGTACTCTAACATTGTTCAGCTTTTGATATTATGGTAGTACTTATATAATAAGTAGGATGGTTAGAAACGTAGGAAGTTGTAACATGGTAAATCAAAACTAAAATTATACATACATTTTTGAAATTAACAAAACAGAAGTTTTATGTACTTCGTGAAGATTAAAAAAGACCCTTTAAGTTACACACGTTTGATTCTCAAAAAAAAAAAAGGAAAAAAACCATTTACCATATAACATCATACTTGTTCGTTCGTAACTATATCATTACATTCATATGGCATAGTGTAAAAGAATACAAAGAACGCACTCAAATCTAGAGGTCGTAGTTTAAACGTTGTTATAGATATGGTTCGATACGGCGGGCGTTCACACTTTCGGAGGAAATGCGGTATCAGTATTGAGTACAGTCGCGACCAGAACACACGAGCGACAATGCGTCTCATAGGCGTCATCCTATTGCTGTTCACCGTCACTTGTCTATTCTGTAAGTATATATGCGTAACGCATTGCAGCTAAATAAAGCGAATTCTTTTGGTGCTGTTTCTAAAACATATCCATTAATATTATAATTTCATTATAATCTATTTTTTTTTACTACATACATTTAAGCTGTCTATGTTCGTATATCACTGTGTGATTTATTAGTTAAGTTGGGCGGATAACTTAGTTATTTCATTTTTTCAATTTATTATATATTTAAAAAGTATACATATAATATATATTTAAGCTCTTTAAAAACGCTAGCAACAAAACTGATACTACTTAAGTATCAGTTTTGTTAGACGCGTCAATAATGCAATAGTTTTATGAATGAAATTATTTTACAGTGAACAAATCACAAAGCCCTTATCAAAATCGGCTTGACAAATAAATATGCAGTTCATAAAAGAACAGATATGTACTGTTCAAATTTTAGAACTTTACTTAGAGATTTTTTAAATAAATATCATTGGACCAAATCTAATGTCGCGTAATAAGTTTTATTTGAGATTTTAATTAATAATAAAATATGAATTAGTTAATTATCTAGATTTTGTTTATCATTTTATTTATTTAAAAAAAATGTCCCCGTCTGTAAAGGGAAAGGCAAAAATAGTTTGATGTAAAATATTTTTATTAAATTCAATAACTTAAAAAATAATCAATTAACTGAAGAATTCAACCTTATGTTAGAGGTTATTTTTGGTATTAAATATGTTTGAATTACAGCTGAAAAGTTATCGCGATTTATAAACTTCATGAATAATTTTGTAAAAATTTGTATCGATTAATTTGTATTTTTCTGATTCTAAGCTAGTATAAATTTTTGTCTCGGAAAATGAATTTCATTAAAGTATTTTTTGTTTTAATGTTCAAAACTACGTTGTAGACGCTATAGCATCGTAAATTAATTAATTTACTTTATACTGTAACGGACGTAATTCTATGATGATATGTGAGGTCTACGTAAACAAGTCATTACGGTTGGCCTTGGTTTTACTAATTAGACTCTCCTCTTTCTACTAACTAATGCACATGCAATTAATTATTGTTAGAAATCTTTAGCATGTAACGAGCAATGTAATATTACGAGAAGTTTCTTTTATTATTGAATTAAAAAAAGCATTAAAAATGTTCCAACAGTTGTCGCTGTTTTTAAGATTTGTTGAAGTGTTTTTACTAGTATATAAAGAACAATGGTAAATATAAATTATAGTCCCAAAAATAAATTAAGAGGAAAAAATACATTGCCCATTATGTATGTACGTAATGGACACATTTAAGCTTAATTTTCCCCGACTTCCAAATATCAAATTAAAATAAAATTTAGCACTCATCAAAACAGATGACAAAAAAAATTAAAACTTAGTTCTGACTGACATCATCATCACTTTTTAATTTATGATTGAATACAACTTCACCTAGTTAAAAAAAATACGTTACGAGCTTTGCGTGTTCAAACTATTGATGAAAAAACAGCGATAATATCGTTACTTGTTTGCGATCAATTTAGAGCCTGAATCTGATATATTTAATGAAGCATTGCTAAGTAATTTTATAGAATTTTTTTTTCTAATTGAGGGACTAGGTCCTTATTAAAATATTCCATTTTTATAGTATTGTAGGTCGTTCAGAATCATGTCGAGTTTTTTTTTCTTAAAAATCGCAAATTGGTAATTCAAATTACCTTTTTATAAAGAAAATTAAATTTTTGTATGTTTTTTTACTTTGTAACCCTAAGCCATTAATCAGATTGGGATGAAACTTTGGTAGAATGTTCTTTGGACGCCCGTAGGAGATTCTGGAACAAATATATAAAAGTAGTTTTCGTTTTCTAACAAAGTTTTTAAACAATCCTTAAAGATTATATGTGAAGAGACTACATTTACAGTAAGAGAGACGTTATTTATAAAATTGTAAGGCTTAAACTAACTTAAATCGAAGAACTTAAATCGAAAGAATAGTTAAATCTGTAAAGTCGATTCGCTAGCAGTTCGTGTAGCGTTCCTGACCTACGAGCTACGCAACTGTCGGTTAAAGATAAAACTAATTTAAACGCATCGAAAATGCACTCATAGTGCCTGCGGCGTCCCCTTTATATTGCCCTGAATTATATGATTGAGGCAACTAAATTCAATCGTGTCTGTATTTGACATAGCCTTGAGTTTAAGCTTTAGTATAAATACTGTCAATCTTAATCCTTGAATGGATACTTGTCGATATTTACGCTGAATATAAGTTTAGTAAAATATTTAATTGTATTTAAACTGAAAAATCATACACACTTCTTACCTATTCACTCTTTATTCTAGTTTTGATTAAAGATAAGCTTTAACGCCCCACTATGAAAAGAGTGGACAGAGATTATGAGATTCCGTTTAGGAAAGCCTACCGGATCTTTTGTGATTTCGTAAGTTCTCTCATTTCTTTACTGTATTAGGTTATTTGATATTTTATTTCTATTTATTGACAGTTATAACGGTCTTTTATAATAATTTTACTTGAGGGTCTGTTAGTTTTATCAACATTATCTTAAAAGTATTTTGATCGACGAATAATTCAGATTGACGTTTTTTTTTTTGCAGCAATCAGTATTTACTAATTACCGATCGTATGATGGATATTTTTACTAAACTAAAATATAATTTGAGAAACGTGTCAATGTGATACTTTATTAAGAGCGGACGTTTTAGTGATAATAACATCCTAATGCAAACGTTATCAATGCCCATTGTAATATATTTTATATGTGTAGGTTAATAAACACAATATAATTTCAAACTGTTTATAGTTCTAAATATACATTAACTAAATAAAATGGCGATTTAATTCTGCTTATTTAAAGGTTTAGATCAATAATTTTTCATTTCGGCTTCATACTTTCCTATCAGAACATAATTTGATTACTGGTCAGATCCGAGCAACTTAGTGACTTCAATAATTTAAGTACTCAACTATAGTGACGTTATTTTTTTTACGGAAATTTTTTTAATGATTTAAACCATCAGGTCTTGTGATGGTTGAATTCCCGGAATTTTCTTATTTAGAATTCGGCATCTATTTTACTGTTCTGAGTTAAGTGTGAATTAAACATGGTACATTACTTAGTAATAAATCATTGTGAAATCGGCTTAAACTAAATATTATCTTGTTAAATAAACTTCAGTAACTGTTTATTCTGTCCTTCGAACAGCCTGAAACTTTTTATTAAACAAAAGAGTAAATGACTTAATAATGAGGCTTGATTAATATTTTAAACCACGCATTTCAAATTTATATACGTTTTTCAAATAGACATTAATTCTACAATCTGGCTTTATAAAGTTGATATTAAAATTATTTTTATGATATTTTCAGGGTACGTAGAATCATGCGAGCCGAATCAGACGCAGAATGGTTGCAAGATATATGGATCGGAGTGTATTTGCGGTTTCGGTTGTAAAACTGAATACGTATACAGAACAAGGAGAGCCTGTTTGAGTGCATTAAGGGGTAATAAACATTTTTAGAGGCCATTTTACTTGCGAGTGTAACTCAACGAAGTAAAAGTAACGGCATCTAGCGTCTTAAGCACGAAACCTTTGGACGGCTGAAAAGCTCGTATAACATGTAATGTGTAAAACTACTTACTACAGAAAAATAAAATATAATATAATAAAAATACTACAAAAAATTACTTTTTTGTTGAAATAAAAGAATTTAAACTACGACAGAAATTAATAAGGAATTATAATTTACATTAGTTTTTATATTAATCGAACAATGAACGACAGCGCCATCTGTTCTATTGTCAAGAGGATAGTAATTCTAAATTATGAATATTATTCGTAACTTTTTAATATCAGAAATGAAGTTATATCCCAAATAATTGCTGGTGTCGTCTAACTTTCATAGTTTTCATTTATAAAAGCTGTTATATTATTTCAGAAAGAAGTACGAATATATGCTATCGACAACCCTGCGTCCGTGGAATCTGCATTCAAACAGTTCAGGAACCTGGTTTCGCTTGTAAATGTGAAGGCACAGGATACTATGGTCAACGCTGTGAGAAAGGTACCTCGTTACTAATTTTCACTAATAACTTTCCAATATTTCACTTGAAAATTATTAAATAACACAATAAGTCACAATAAAAGTCATATGTTTGAGATAAACAAATGTTTATATTTTAAACACTAAAATTCGTATACACAAAATTTAAGTTTTAAATTTCACATGTAGAACTAATTTAAGAAAACGCTTTTATGGTGATTTACATCTTTTTATTCTATTGCGTCATAAATGGAAGAACGATATTAATGAATGAAATAAGTTTATTTCCATCATTAAATAATTTATAAATGTTTGATAATTAGTAGGTTGTAGAAAATAATTGCTTATTTGTGTGCATATTTCGCAGCTTTTAACCATTATGCTATTGGTGCTTTTAGAGTCTTTGTAATAAGTACAAGTTTAAAAAACTTTTCAACCATATCATCTAATAATTTAAAGTGTATTCATTCGATGAACTCCACTTGTATAGTAAGCAGTATCATCCACATTTAATATCATTTAATTAATACTACATTTTGTACAGTGATTTTAATTTACGTATTTTATAATTTAACAAGTGCAAGTATTAACAAGACTAAACTAATATTGCGGTAAGCCGAATATTATTTTATATTATTTGTTTAATTTAATTTTAATTATTTATATTTAAAATAAAAATTACTAATGATTTGATTCGTTAAAAAGCAATTTATCACTAATATTTTCCTCTTTCTTTCAGCATGTCCAACGATTCCAATAAGGGGCTTAGTGTTCCCACACGAGTGTGTAGTTATTTGAACTAAACCGAAATACTAAAACAAAAAACTAATTTATTATCATTAAACTAAAGACCTTATGAACAGTTTAGTTGCTTTTTTATAAATCTCAGATAACTATACCGAAGTAATGTCAAATTTGTTGAAAGTTAATGTCTGTAAACTTAACTAGTGATACATTTGTAAAAGTCATGTACATATTAAAAAATAAATAAATCATTGTACTTAAATAGTGTTTTATTACATAAATACATAGAATGCAATATGTATAAATTTAAAATACACATTCCCACGGAGGAAAAATAGGACCACGTGTAACTAAGAAAAATGTAAACGTTATTTAAGACGGAAAACTTGATAAAGGAGCCACAATTTCATGATAGCCAAGTTCGCTTATCGGTAGTAAAATCTTCTAATAAACTACCTCGGTGGCGCAGTTGTATCATTTCGGAGTTTGGAATTTGTGCCCGATGTGGCGATACGCACGCCACCTGTCATATCGTGGGTCGGAAATAAATACGTTGAAATGTGGGTGCGCTAGTTGCACCTCCGCTTGCTCCTTCGGGGAATACAGGTGTGGGGTATGTGTTTTTTAAATAAAATCTTCCGATTACATTTTCAGGATGCGCGCTGAGCCAAATGCATTACGGTTGTCAAATAAAAGACTCTATTTGCACTTGCGGGTATGGTTGTAAAGCCGAGTATATTTACAGGACAAGGAGAATCTGTGTAAAGGCATTAATACGTATGTTAAAGTCTTGTCTAAAATTTACTCTGTCACGTATCTATCGCTATCAAAACTAATTTTCTATCTTTATTATTCTCTTGAAACAATCTCTTTGCACGTTGTATATAGAGATATTATATGTTACTTAACATTTGGTACTTACCAACGGCTGCCAAGGCGTCGGGTAGGGCGTAGGGGTATAAAGTGGTAATCTACAAAAATTATGCATTTTACTGTGACGGGATTAAGAAATTATTGGTGTAACGTGGCAAGAATACAGGACTGCACAATGTTTGAACAGCATCACATTCTTCAAGTAATAAAAACATCTTGAAATCGTCTTGCAATAAAGAATGAACGAATTTTGAATAACAACTGAATTAAAAAATTTAATAAGACATCCAAGCATTTAATATTCTGGAACAATGCAGCTTTGTATTTGGACATCAAAATACAAGTACAGTAATTTGTATTTATTATGCCTCTTAATCAGTGAATTTAATGGTAACTTTAGTGACATTATTAAGTGATAAGTGACGACAAATATTACAGATAGATCGTTGAGGACAACGAAAAGCTGTTGTGCCGACCTTCATAACGTAGAAAAATTGAAGAAAAATATGACAACTTCCATCTGTAAATTTATAATTAAACCCATTCCTAAATAAAATTTAGCTAAATTATCTAATCTCTTTTCGTCCTTGCATCTTTCACTTACGTTCGTTATTAAATTCTCAAGAGACATCTTCCCTATTCTTGGTTTTAATTATCACACTATATAATACATTTGATTTAGTGAACAACACTGACATCTGCTATCGGCCATTATGTGTACACGGCCGTTGTATCCCGACGGACGAAAAGCCAGGATATTACTGCAAATGTGATGGCACTAATTACTATGGAAAGCATTGTGAAAAAGGTATATCTATAATTATTCTAGCTTCATCTCTGCACAAGTTAGTGAGAGTACGGCTAAATAAATTTGGCGCTAACAAAACTCCATTGGTATGTATTAAGCAGAATATTGTAGGGTCCCACCACACATAAAAGACTCGACAAATAAAAGACTGTAATTTTTTGACCACACCTGAAGCAAAATATAAATAAAGTACCACGCTGTAAAAAAATATGGATTTTTTTTTGCAGACCTATGACTTCTTTGAGTCCTCTTGTCCTTATTGAAGATTCTAGTCTAATATTAATAAATTAAACTGAAAAACCAAAAGCATGTCAATGCGAGTATGCATTTATATAAAAAAAATTCTTTCGCAGTATGTAATATGAAATTGGCTCCATCAAATAGGTTTATACTCTTTCATTAAAATTAAAGAAGTTAACTGGATTCTGGACTATGTAAATATATCTTAATAAAGATTTAGCCTATACTCTTAACCCTTCTTCCCTATATTTCGTCTTTTACATCCCAAGAAGTTCATGTGTGGCGCTCAAATTTTGAAATATAATTCTGTCGCATTTTTCTGTTGGTACGATCGCATTTTTATATTTCATATTACTTTATATCAGGTTTTTCCAGCTCAGTATACAGGAAGCTAATTATCAGCCGATGAAAGTTTCTAAGCGCAAAATAACTGATGTGTCCTTATTTTTTAGCTTGTCCTACGATTGAAGAACGGACAGCGAATTATTCAAGACTTTGTCTCTACTAAAATGGAACAAAGAATAAAAAACTAGTAAAATAATTTACAATTTCCTTTTATGTAATGTTACATAATCATTTCCTTATTATCGGGCTACGAATTGGAGACAATTGGATTACAGAATTGACTTTAACTGAAAACAATGTAAAATTGTACTTATAAAATTAAATAAATTTTTACTTGTTTATATATTTGTATTACTTACCTTAATTTAACATTAAAAAAAAGTGAAGATAAGTTGGCATAGTACGACTTTGACTAGACTGTTTACAGGTTGCTTTGAAGCCCTCTAACGCACAAACTTTGTAATTGCTATTAGGTGAGTTTTGTTAAAAGTAAAAATAGGTAAGGGAAAGTCCATTTTATTCAAATTCCAAGTTTCCATATCTGGTAAATAATCCATAAGAAAAATCTATTTTGGGCACATTGGAAAGATGATATTTAGCATTAAAACATTTTTAGGATTTTTTCAATACTATATTTAATTAAGAGTCACAGGGTAATAGAAGTGTACAAATAGAAAACTCGGTCATTTTATGAAGCCGAAAATCGACAATTGTATTTATGGATCAGATACTCTAACGGAACAATACAGGAAGAAATATGTGGATAGACGTTAAACTATTTTTTTTTAAAATTACACAGAAAAGTCATTCAAAAATGAGCTTGGTGACCACGTGGTATAATTGGAGTGGTATTTAAATACCACACCCATATTACAAAGAAAACATAATGGATTATTCGTTGCTTCAAAACCTCATTGTTTAAAAAGCAGCACAAATGGTGGCTAAATCGGGACTAACGCGAAGAATTCAGCCGTATTTTTTTGAACAGGAAGCGAATCGTTTATTATTAATCGATTAAAACAAACGATTCCTCAGAAACCAGCATTCATGATGCAAAATAAAGATTCTTCAGAGTTTTTGCATAATTTAAGATAATAAAATTACGGATGAAGTAAAATCTTGACGTATCTTCATAACAGCAAATATGAAAGCGTGATTCAATTTTAAAATTAAAATTATTAGTTACTAATTATTGTTTTCGTTTTGAAATAAGTAAATGATTCTTTTTATGGTAGTTTTATCAAGTTATAACAGTAATCAAAAATTGTAATATTCTATTTTAGTTTAATATATAGTGAGGAAGAGATTTTGAGAAAATTATAAAATTAAAAACGAAGTGGTTTCAAGAAAAATAGCAACTTTTTATCTTTCATTGTTAACTTTAACTCAGAGACCTTTACATTGGGAGTAGATAGTATTATTTTATTATAGTCGTGAGAATTGTTTGATTTACAGCGCGTGAAAATGTTATTATGCACTCGTTCAATTGATTAAGAGCCGTCAATTGAGTACAAGGGTTAAGCCTTTACATTGTTGACAACTAAATGATAGGAGGTGTACAATGAAATAATGAATGAATTGCAATTGCTCCTGCATACAAACTGTGTTCACGTGTTAATCACGTGTACAAACAAAACAATGTAATAAAATAAATATGATCTTAGTATATTAAAATAGACTTTTCTATCATTCTGTCTATGCATAAGCATTAACGAATAGTAACAAAGAACTGACTAAAAAAAAAAAACAAGTTTGTTTCGTGAGGAATCCTGACTGTTATCAATAAATAATAAAAGTAATTTTACGAATAGGTAAAAGCAAGGTAATGCCAAACATTCTTAGAAATATCCATGAAATTTATAAGTCATCTAATGTTAATAGAACTACATCCTTTAGAGGTAGGCAATGCATCTACAACTCTTTGCAGGTGTCTATGGGCATCGGTCACAGGTGTACCGCTTGCTCGTTTGCTATCTTATAGTATAAAAAAAAACAACAATAAAGTAACATAATCCCACCCATGTTATTTCCTCTTCCTTAAATGGTAGTCGTTCCAAAAAAAAACCCAGCCCCGAGCTTACACTAAAATAGCCTACATAAATTAATACAACAGTATTGTTAAACTAAAATTACGTGTTGTTTACCGGTTAATCCGAGAATATTACACCGTACGTGACCTGCGATACAAACATATTTTGTTAGATAGGGTTAGTGCTATGCAAATATTAGTCCATACACTTCCGTGTTTTAACAAAACTTGGGACGGTTACCACTTACAATTATTTTAATGAATAAATACAACGAATTCGCAGAATAATAATTTCAGCGCTGACTCTGTTGCGCATGAGGTATGCGTTTCCGCTAATATAATAACAATATTTTGATCCTTGCGTATAGACTTTGTTGATTCTAATTTATTTGTATTCGTTTGTTTCTGCAGTATAATTCGATTAATATGTAGTAAATTAATTTTGCAGTACGGTCTTTTCTTGAATATTATCAACTCAAGAAGTTGTTCAAGTGCATAATAGGAGCAGGAAACAATTTGTAACTCTGTCGAATTTGATCATACCAAAACTGGGTATTGTTGTAAATAGTTTAATAAGTAATTAAACAAATACTCTTTATCCTTCGTCTCAATCACCAAACCACATATTTAATTAAAAACTAAACTTTATCAACTTCCTTTTCCATTTTCTTCAATTTTTCACCTTCAGCTGAAATTAAGATGTATTATTTTTATTATATTTTTTAATTAAAACAAATTTTAAATAAAGCTAAAAAAAATGTACCCACGTAAAGGTTCTCCCTGAGACCAGTATGTTAACTTAATTAAAGTTTGATCACGTCTCAAAGCGTCCTGTTTGAGATCCGCCTTCAGAGACATTCTCAATATTTTCGCTGCTATGTTCGAATAGTTTATATAACTGTAATTTCATAATAGTTTAAGGTAAGTGCCACAATTTAGGTCGCAAATAAAAAAAATAATATTCGCCACCTATCACATCATGAGACGGAAATATATAACAAATTGTGGGTGCACTAGTTGCATCACTACCCATGGCATGTTTAATTAAGTACTTACTTTAATCCAGCCACACGCCACGAACTCATGCCGAATAAAATGATTTAATCACTTTAAAAATTATTTAAAAGCGAGCAACTACTATAGCTTTTATGTCAAAGAGACTGCGTCAATAGTTTAATTTATCCTCGACATTTATTTTTTCCAATACTCGCACCAAATATCATTTTAGTTAAAAATCAAAAACCCTTGTTTTTGTATTGAATGTCTCTAAAAATAAAAACAAGGACACCTTTTGTGTTTTTAGTACAGATCTGGTATCGCCTCTATCAGCTATATATCATTTTACGGAAGAAGGCAACCGACCCTGCGGCTCACGTGATACGTACACTTACTTTCAGGTCATTCCCAGGTCTTTAACTGGACAGAGGAAGGAGTATTCAAGGCAAATGGTGACAAGATAGGGACGGAAAAGGGAAAGTATTATGATAGTCCAAAGTTCGAATTTCAGATTTATTTCATTATAGTTTGATCAATAAATTACTTTATTGCATTAACAAGACACTGACAATTTATGTATTTGTTATCCACAGAAAAGTTTTAAAATAAAAAATTAAAGAATTTGGTGTTTTAAAAAATACCACCAACTCATGATAATTTTTTTTTGTTTTATTTATGTTTGTTTCAAAGTGATTTTTATTTCACAATAAGATATTGTTGTCTATAGCTTATGAAAGTTCGTTTTCACATAACACACGGGCACATACTGGGGAACAGACACGTTTCAGGGAACGGTCCAGTCGTTCAATTTGCCTCAACTGACGTATTTGGCGCATCATCAAACAAAGGTGAGACTCGCGAAGTGCGCGCATGCTTCCCATCCATCTTTTCTTGCATAGTGTCTTCCTCTGTACATTGTCTTTAGAAGAAAATATTTGATTTACATAAAAATATATGAAAGTTCAGAAAGCCTACATTAAAATTGCTGTAAGGACGGCATTTGAGACGTGGTAACATCTGTAAAATATGACAGGGATTGTGTTGATACATAAAAACAGTTTATTTTACTTTTGTAAGAACATAATGAGTCACTAATTATATATATATCACATCATGGGTTGGAAAAACTAGAAACAAGTTACCTTTGTCATCGCAATGTTCATCATTGTTGCCAACGGAAACTGTCCTAAAAGATCATTTATAAGAATTGTTTAATGTAATGTTATCAAAAAAATATTTATTGGCATTTATAAACTAAAAATAATGCAAGGTTTTGTAGGTTTTGATTTAAATTAAGCAATCAATTCAACTCGCAAACATTTGTATAGCAAGTTTCTTTAATTTGAAAGTAGTCAATCTTTCAAATTAAAGAAATTAATTAAAAAATATTAATGTTTAGGAAGACAACTTTACATAACAACAGTTTTCTGTAGTTTGCTGTACACTGTTTACGACCAAAAAAAAAACAGAATAAGTTTTACGCTGCTGTGTGATATAATTATAATATATAGCAAAGGTGTCTTGTAAATTATTTATTATTTTCTTAAAAACCTGTAATATATGTAACTTACATGGAAGTTTTGGCGACTTGAATAGCAACGCTTCGCTGTTCTGTTTCTGAATTTATCATAGGTCTAAGAAAAAAAACATTTTATTATTTTTAAGAAATAATGTTAGTAATAATAACAACAAACTGTCCTAGGAAGGGGAATTTAACACAAATCTATTCGTCTAAACCTTTTACCAATTTATTTCAACTATACATATTGTGACAGGTGCGAAATCCAAATCTGAGTAAATTTATACCGCTAAATTACGGTATAAAAAAACAATTTATCTCAATATTATAAAAAAATTAAATGGATTTGTTTGTATCGGGTAGGCTGTAACTCATTAAGAAGAATTAAAAAATATATTTATTTATCAACGTAACAACTCAAATTTGGTTAATGTCATCCCAGAAAATTACATCCTCCACACTTCGGTTATATGTTTTCTGGATGTTGCGTGAATATCTTCATATAAAGTGAATATCTAAAGTATATGAAAGACAATTTAACTTACTTGTTTTCATAAAACTTTGACTCCAAGCGGTAAGTAGAAGCTTCTGATGGTCCATCAACAAGGGGAAGCTCTGATAGCAAAGAACTCAATATCCGACGAACTATCACTGACGAGTTATCAAATAATGTATTCTGAAAATGCTAAAATTATTTACTTAACAAAGTTTCGATTAGAAATAAATATCTAGCGCTAAATTTTCAGAATAGGCCGACAAAGTCAAACTTATAAAGAATATTGAGATATTTCGGATTATTTTTAGAACAAATTTAGAAGCTTTTTCATTATCATTCATGAATCAAAGTTATAGATCTAGTCTGCAACACAAAATATATTCAGGAAAGTAACTTTCGTAATCTTAAATTTAACATCAAAATGGCACAATGCTCGCTGAAGCGCGCTGGATGTTGCATGAAATGTGTTTCCGAATCTTCTTTTAATTGTCACTTCGATATTTAATTAGTTAATAAAAACTCAACCCAATACAATACTATAACAATGAAATGGGTAGAAATCTTGAAACATACAATAATCTCGCTACGAAATGCTACAAAGTAGTACAGAGTATATTGAAATTATACCAATCACTGGCGTAAGCCATTAGTGAATAGCTTCGAATCTGTGGTCTTGGCCTTGGCATATATTTAAAACTTAAGGCCACAAGTAATATAAGTATTTTCCATTTAGATCGACTGGTATTTTAACAACCGAAAAATCATACTTAAAGTCATACCTCTGTAGGAGTGCTCATGGAAGAAGAGGTAATATTTTCATGAGATGTCGATGAATTAAACTTGTAATCTAATTCCTCCTTGATGCGCTGTTCTATAATAATTTGTACAGGTTCTGATGGAGGTTTCGATGAGAAGTATGCTTCAGGCTGCACAGTTTCTTGGAAAATAGCATCGGATAAACCATCTCCTAAATCATTTCGGGATCTAGAATATTTGAAAAATTATATAAATTATTCAAAAGACGTTCATGAAAAATCATTTTTTTAGAATATCAAGATCTAGTAAAGCATAGTGTATTTAGTTTGGTTAGTTTTACACAGTTGTTCGTATACAGATTATTATTAAATTAATCTTAAATAATTCAGAATATCTAAAATAATTAAGAACAGAAAACTTTTAATAATATAAAAATAAATGCAAAAGCCAAAATCGTACTTCTGAAGTGGACAAAACGTAAAAATAATTTAAATTTTCTCGTACAATTTTCATTGGCTTGATAAATTGATTTTTTCAACATTGTAAATGTCAACTTATCTTTAATGTTAAATACTTCATGCCAAGTACCGCAAGTATAATTGTATGAAGGATAAATTTTAAAATATTTTATATCCAAATACCGTGTATGTAAGTGGCTGGGATATCGTGTTGGCGAATTACAAAGTGGAGGTGAATGGATGTTTCCAAGCCAAGGAGAACACGACCTGCGACGGTCATTGTTTTTCACTGGACTACTTGAAGCAGACTGTCTAGATCTAGCCAAAAAGAAATTTAGGACTTTTACTTAGAATGTTTATAAGTCGTTTACTAATCGGAAATTACATTTTTCATTTCAGTTTCACATACCGTGATATAGTGCATCGCGTCCGAAGTCGCCGCCCAACTTCATTGTTAACTAAAAATATAAAAGATAAGATAACAAGCGGAACTCAATAGTATACAATAGTACAATTTATTATTAATAATAATTATTAATGAAAATGTGATTATAAGTAATTATTTATCTTATTTACTTACATTGTATGAGACAGGAGACCAAGCCGCGGCGCGCTGGTATACTATTATTATTAATATTATCAAGAGCTGGAAATCGAGACATCCCAACGTACCTAAAAACAAATAAAAATATGTAATATAAAATGTGCGCTAACTCCCATAACCCAGTGAGGTAGGCAGAGATTACAGATTCATATTTGACGCTATCCTGGCACACTTCTTTCGTTACTTGTTTTGGCAACTCCTTGTATTAACAATTTAACTTATCTTGTCGATAGAAGTTCTTTTGGGACTTTCCCCATCGACGCCATTACTCATCTTTGCATCATCATTCATTATTTTAACATGACAGAAATAATTAAGCGTACTTTTCTTAGTGACTTTTATGTCACTACAATTTAACACTAGATGATGCTTCTTAGGTGTTCAAAATGAATTTATTTTTGTTGATTAAATCTTACCGATAAATATTGAAAAGACTTCAGAAGATTCAGTCTACAATTTTATTCTAGATAAATCAATATATTAACTTACAAAAAGTCTTGTTTCCTCATAGTTAAAATTTAGTAACTTTTATATGTATTTAAAGGAGTGAATCGACCATAACGAAATTTAATTTCTCATATGTACCTTGCACTAATAATTCTAAAAGTATAGCTACGGTTGTGGGAGATGAAAAATAATCGACATATGTCAGATTTTTTGTAAATGTAATAATATTATTAAAAACTTCTTGTTGTTAATAAAAATATTTAGGAAATTTAAGATAATTTTTTTATCAGTACTGATTGCTGCAAAATAAGTAATTTTAAATATTGCGAGAAAGTATGTTATAAATTGAAGCCATTATAGGTCGCAGATTGGGCGTAGATATTAAAGAGTAATTGCCAGATATTTTAAAGGGTCGAAAATAGAATTTAATATGCCCCGAAGGATAAAACAATCACAACAAATATCAAAAACCACTTTAATTTTAATAATTCGTTTTTAATGTAAGCCTAATCCATAAAATACACCAGTTGAAACAATGTAACTGAAACAAAATTAAATTCCTGGGTTGCCAGCGGTTTTATACAGCAGCATGGGATTACCAGGTACAATAATGTTGTACGAACAAAATATACTATAAATAAACGCGACGACAATGAAAGGTTGATTAAAAAAAGTCATCATGAATCAATGAATCTCGATGGTTAAACGTCCACATTAAAATGAGTAATTATTTAAAAATGTGCCAGAAAGGTCGAAAATCTAAGAACGAAAAAATTTTGAACAAATTAAAATAGATGAAGTAAAAAAATTACGTCCATTTTTTCAAATGACGCGATAGGCACTTCCCATATCACATTACGGGAGGGCCAAAAAGTAAGGTGAAATATATACAGTTGCACCTCTTTCTACCCATATCATATCCATCAAACTTATCTATTCAAACAAGTCAGTAAATCGCAAAGCTTCGACAATTTATAACATAAAAAGCGGGTTTAATAAAAAAAATAAAAATAATAAATGGCGTAACATTTATTGTATAAAAGATATGTGACACTAATAGATATCAGAAACAATAAAAAAATATAAATAAAAATATTCCTTAATGTGATGGCAATCATCGGCGAAACTCCATAATACCATTATGGTGATACACTAAGCTTCAATAATTTCTATAACACTTGTGTAACAGCCAGCGAAGAGACATGCAGTGCCGATTATCATAATGAAAACATCGCGAATATATTTATAATGAAGCACACCATAATTATTGGGATACCATAAGCACAAGTCTATCAAACCCGGGAAGATAATTCCCAGTAGCGACAGGCAAAACGCACCGAACAAAGATATGAAAGGTCCCAGGTGAGGTACCGCAACGGCAAGGGCCCCTGAAAAAAATTTAAAAGCTTTATTAGAGAAATATATTACAATTGTAGAAATAGTTTAAAATGTGTAACAACGACTTTTTGGACTAAACATAAAGTTCTAAATAATAAGTTAATATACGCGTGTATTAGCACCAAAGGAAGTGAACGAAAATCTATTTGTCCCTACAATCAAGGATAATTGTAAGTAATAAAAGTGTAACAAATAGTGCCAAAAATAACCTTGATTTATTAGTAGTGACAAAGGTCTGTAATGTCTATTAGTTTGTATCGAGTTGATTAAATGTCTTCAAAGAAATGGCATGAGGCCGTGTGGCTAAAGAAATAAAATAAGAAATCAGTACGGTTCATCTTGTTTTATCATGCCAATTAAGACCCTAAAAGACTTTACCTCTTGCATTATTTAACTTTCTGCTCCTAAAATTCACGTTACTAATTTACCACTTTACTTTACTATTTCAGATGAAATAACAATATCTAAAATGTTAAATCATTCTCCTTTAAATATAGCAGTTATAATCTAGAAGGTCTCTGTTAAAAATTTACAGTTATTTGATTGTTACAGGGTATAATGACAAGAGCAATCCGGATCGTGTAGTCGGTGATGACGTGTTTGTCAGGTTGAATCCTCTTTTTCGCCCGACGCCACACCATGTTGTATGCGACGTAGTTTTGTAGAGGAAATGTAAGAAAGATGGCTAATGCAAATATAATTTTTGCAGCTTGCGCTTTCCTGTAACAATAAAATTATTATATAACTACGCACAGAGCGTACAAAGAAGCGGAATGAGATTATGCACTACATTTTAAAAATGAGTAGTTAAAATTAATCACTAAAAAAAGTATCCTGCTATATATTTACCAGTATATTATAACTATAATCTGCAGCTGCAATGTTTTATATTGAAGTTCTTATCTCATCGGCAAAATTTTATATTAGAAAACAAAATTTAATCTACATTCTTTTATTAAAAATATTTATGTCAACTTACTTTTGTTCTTGAGGCAAATTTAATGTTATTGTAGCTTTTATCTCCTCGCCATATTTAAGATAGCCAAATACGCCCATTACCAAATAGAGTACTATAATGGAAATCATGCCTATGCTGTAGAGTCCGAACGTACCTACGAAACGTTTCGGTTCCTCCATATTATATTCTAAAGCGAGTACCTGGAATGAAGGATTTCTGTGAATTTAGACGAATAATGCTTTATCGGTCAAATATTTCAATGAAAATGTTACAAACCACACCAACGGCCTCAAGCGCGAATAAGGCTGTACCTATAAATATAGGTATATCGCCGTATCTTTTCAGACGAAATTTCTCATCATCCAAAACAACATCGTCTTCTATCAAATAGAAGAACACTAAAACCAGTCCCAGTATAGTCACTATGTTTGAGATCGAAGATAGTGGAGTCATCAGCTTGAGGTCTTTTACAAGATTTAACAGTATCGTCGGTCCCAACAAGAAGCAGAGATGTAGTCTAAGAGATGCTTCATATCCGTGGAAATCGCAAATCTGTAAACAGCGTGCCACGTAAATATTAGAATGGCAGTCTATAATTTAATCAATCGATAGCAGGAAGGTAAAAAAAATTTATTAGAATAACCTGTTTGACATTTTCCGCTACAAACACGAAGAAGATAACACAAATGCCCAGCTGCCAAAAGACGAGGGTCCCTTCGACGAAGTAGTAGAGTGTCATACCGGACCAACGTAGGAACGGAGGACCGTCGCGAATGGCTAGCATCATTGACTTCGGATAAGCTATGTACCCCCGGCGCCATCGCTTACATAGCTCGTACTGCGCTGCAATCTTTATTCCAAAAATTCATTTAAATCGACGTATTAATACTCTGTTTTTACGGGAAGATAGAGAATAGAACGAGGTGGAAGTGGTTTGTCGACACCTCAATGAAGTCATTTCAGGAGAGGCACGAACTTCTGTAATGAAGCATAAGAGAAAGAAGACGGGAAGATAAAGTAAAGTACTTAGGTGACATCCTTAACCGTAAACTTAGCTTAGTTGCTCCGCTCACGTATCAAGAACCAGGTGGCCTTCATAATCCATCTCCATAATAGGCGGCCTATCCCCATTAATTAATAAAAAGAACAAAATGTCTGACTAATAAGAATTTTAAATTCAGTGTATTGATAAAAAAAATTCATAGAAATTGAAAGACGATTTTTATTTCAATGCCAATAAGGTTAATATGATTCGGTAAGTACACGCAGTTGACTGCTGATTTCTTTTACAAAATACATTATTTTAAAAAATTAAATACTAACCAGCAGAAGTATACAGTAAGTGGCTAAAAGGCCAATAAGAGAAAGTCCGATGATACTCATGATAACACCCAGCCTCTGGACTGCAGACGGCATCGCGAGAATGCCAGCTCCGATACTGCCTTTCAACATATGAATCATTGTCTCTCCATATCTAAAAAAATACGAACAAAATTGTGTGCCCGGCTTAGCACGGATAGTAGAATATAATATACCAACATGTTTTTTCTGTCGTGGGCCCGTATTATTTTTCCTTATACTGTTGTTGCTTTCTGTATTTATTATACTTTTAAACCTTCCTATTGAATCACTGTATTTATGAAAAATCCAAATGAAAGAAAATTAACTAATGAATATGACGTCACAGAGTTAGTAATGAATTAATGGAACCGTATTTCGGCAGAAAATAATTATAGCATTATGTTTAATTTACTTACGTTGTAGGTTTTTCTATTTTTCTATGTTGATGAGGATCAAAATCTCCTTCCTCAGCTGCAAAAGTAAATTAAATTTACTGTAATAAAAGTTGTTATACATTGTTGGTAAATATAGTATTCAAAATATCTTATATTGTAAAACATATTAAAATAAAAACAACCTTTTATATGTGTTCTTAATATACTCGTAATTATTTATATTTGCCAAATTATTTTTTGAAGTAATTGACTATAAGACTATGTGTACTAAGAACATACTATCGTGCGCCTAGTCTACTTATGAGTGAACATACATTTAGGCGAGCGGGTATTCATGCGGACAAGGGAGCATGCATGCTCGCGAGCAGGCATGCATGCGGACGGACAAGTAAGCGTGAGGTGCGAACATGCATGCGTACAATCGGGCGTGTGTACGGGTGAATGTATGTGTGTGTGTGTGTGTGTGGGTGACCATGCGTGCATGCGAGCGTGCATGTTCGTATGCATGCGTAGTCACGCATGCACAGTCGTGCATAAGTGTCCATATCTTCATAAACGTGCACGAAGGTGTGTGCTCTCATATATCTTATTCTCACCACCACCGGTGATCGTTTCGACGATCCCGGACATAAATTCGTAAATGAACATTATGGATCGATTGCTTCGTCTTCTTATGGAGTAGAAAGTCGCCTAGTTCTCAAAAAGCATTATATATTGTTTCAATTTATAATACCAATGACTATACGGTTTAATTTTATAAAGAATAAACAATATGATGGAAAGGTATATCGTTTTACAAATATAGTTTTAAGTCATCTTATTGTCACTGTCACACGTTTGTCTTTGACTTTATATATTGCCACAAAATAGCATTGAATTTTTTTTAAAAGCTCTAAGTGGTTGCATATATTAGCAAAATCTATGGACTAGTATAAAAATCACCTCTTATTGGATTCGATGGAGACAGGAATAATAATAACTAACTTTTAGTCTACAATAGCAAATAGAAATAAGTTCAGTAATCCACCGATAAAATTAGGTAAATTCGAAATAAGGTCGCTTAAAGCATTCGAAAGCGTTTTAATAATCGGCAAGTAGGTTTCTCGTTACCTACTTGCCGATTATTAAAATACTTTTCGGGTCTGTGTGTCATGAGTCGCGCATGCGGTTCAGAAGGCACATTGTTTGTATGACTGCAGTGGTTTGGTCGACGGCTG
Source organism: Papilio aristodemus (assembly GCA_016277805.2). Classification (NCBI taxonomy): domain Eukaryota; kingdom Metazoa; phylum Arthropoda; class Insecta; order Lepidoptera; family Papilionidae; genus Papilio; species Papilio aristodemus. The sequence continues at coordinate 2,995,694 of JAABKM020000025.1, read as the reverse complement.
AAACGTTACCCGTGGTTCGAACAGTTCTACGTTTTTATACAGGCGTCATTGACCGCACGGCGCCGAAACCCTCAAGTGACGTAACTTTGTCGCGCCAATCGATGTATACAATCGGTTAATTTGTTCATGTGAAATTCGAAAAATTACAATCATGGCTCAATGAATCATAAAAAGTAAGAAAATATTCTCTTCTATAATTTTTACAAACCTGCTTCCAATTTTTAGTTTAAAATTTTTTTCTTAGAGTAGTGACTACAGGGCATGCTTTGTAAAATTCTATATGAAAATGCGTTGGTCTTTATTTTTATTGCGTTATAAGGTTTATTAGTGTATCCACTTAATTTAAAAATTTCAAATAACTTTTTCATATCCAACCAAAGTGAGAATATAAAGGAATCAACATCATACAGCCTGATAAATACGTAATATTTTAACAGCGTTTTACAAAACAAAAGCTACCGGTGTAAACTCAACTGTTTAAATATTGTTTGATTTTTTTTTAAATAGTTTCATGAATTTATAATACGGTGTGAAAATATGAAATACATTATAGTATAATTCTAAGCTTAACAAAATATAGCAGATTGGCTGTACCAATACCATACTATAAACAACTAAAATTAAAATATGCTAAGTAAAATTAAAAAGAAAATTGAAAGTCTAACTAAAGTTTAAATATAAAATAATTTTTTCCTTTTTTATCCATTTTTGTCTAAAATTTCTTCTTTTCTTTACAATAAATCTGTTCAACATGTGAAGATAAAACGGGCGATATTTTATTTTTATAAAATGAAAAATATGTTCTGTAAACTACGAGTTACAAATAGGTAATAGTTTATTCCAAAAGTCACTTGTAATAACGAAATAAAAAAAACACTTAACATAACCCTACTCGAAATTAATCAATACGTGTAAAATAGGTAATACCTTGATGGTTATTTAACACGTATTGATTATTTTGTCTTAGACAAAAGAATCAATACGAGAAGAAACAAAAGAAACAGCTAAAGTGATCACGATCGACGAATCACAGAAGCGTTGCTGGCGTAACGGGAAGGTGGAAAATGTGTGCGAAGTAAAGAAATCAAATTTTACATGTCAATTACCAGATAAAATGTTTTTATTTAAGCTTTGCTCTTCATAAGTCTTTATACATAACGACTCAGATTGCAATAGAAAATCCCTGCACAGCCCTATTAACGCTGAACGCTTCGCTTAATATTGTCGAGGAGTCGCATGTAGGGAGTCGTTCTATTAAATGATTTCCACGGACGGGACTTTTCTTTTCCTTATGTACGCCCTCGTTGCATAATCCTCGGTTTTTTACCTTCACAATTCTAATATTTTTTAATTTAGCATTTAAAGAACCTTGAATAAAAAAGATTCGCTCGTCAAAAATTTGTCGCTTGCGTCTCGATGTTTTAAAGATTACCAGCTAGCAAGATTACGCAGAAATTACATGAGTTAATTCCTTCAATTTAACCCTACCGTCAAATAATAAACATAAATTGCGTTCGAACTAACTTACTAATACTTAATAAAACTTAAGGTTAAATTAGTATTTATTTGTAAATTATAAAAAAATCCCTTACGACACACATGTCTTTCTTATACGACATTATATTGAATAATAACTACAGAAGTCATTGCTATTAACGCGAGCTTGTTGGTATCTGCCGTAGATCTTCAAAATGCACAAAATTATGTGCATTTTAAATACACAGTAATACAAGTAATACAATCTAGGTTACATAAGTTTCATTTTACGAGAACTCTGGAAATAATCGATATTGTATTAGTCTGTAAGTCTCCCAAAAAATAATAAAATAATAGAAATAGCATTATAAGTTTAAGGTAGTACAATAGTCCGTAAGTAGTACGTTATAAAATTATTACATCCTAATTAAAAATCAATAAGTTAGTACTTTGCTTAGACAGTACAGATTGTCATAGAACGTCGCTAAGCATTTTTTTTGGTTAAGTAATGGTTCAGTAACGTCTAAGTCATCCTTAGACAACGTCGGTTCTAAAATCAAAATCATATAGCATCTGCTATGCACTTTTATATTTTATAATGATATCCGTAGGTACGGCTTCTCATATGGTCACTGTCCAAGGAAACACTTCTCAGAATCAATCATCCCATCTAGTATCGCTGTCGCAAAACAAGGCTATGGAAAATGCCACAATATTTTTGCGGCTTCTAACACATTGTTGTGTACAAATTTTCTTTAATTTGTAGGTGTGTATGGAAAATGAGATAAGACGCTGTAAGTTAAACTAATAATAACACAAGATCACCTGAATCCGTACTTATGAATGTGTATTTACATATTCATAAGTATGGATTCAGATGGGTCGCTGCTTAGCCCCCTTACGTTGGATTTTGGAACGAAATGTACCCACCGGTTTTACCAAACCAATACTGTCGATTCGAGTTCTTCCTCTAAATTTATTAATGGATGTCATTGATCACTTAACATTAGCAGCCGACCTAATTTTCATTTGTTTACTATACATAACTTCTGTTAACTTATTAAATAGTATTTTTTCTCGTTTCCATTTGTACCCATTTTATTCCTATTATTTACTGAAGTACTTTAAGCTTTTCAGCGTTCAACGGTCGAGTATATATTCACCAGAACATTCTAAGTAGGATTCACTGCTGCTAGTTCATGTAGACATATTTTTAAAATGAAAACAGAGCTTTTGTATCTTATGTATCACTAAGCGAATATTAATGGTATGGTGTTATCCTTCATTTTGATATATTGTATACAATTGATCGTTAATAAATTATGTTTGACTTATACTTGCTTTTTGTTCAAACACAGCAACGTGTGAACGGGTACAATTTTATTGTATAAAGGCGCATATCGTCCTTATATATCGGGATTGACTCGAGGCGCTTCACGACCTCGCTTTATTATTTACTGACGACACGTGTACAGATAGACATCGAATCAACTACAATTGTATACATTGTCAAGAACTCTCTTCGAGCCTCGTTTGCTCTCGTTAACATAATCTATTCTTGGTAACCCACCACCACCTACGATCTGTATCATCCACTTAACCCATTAGTATCCAACAACATTGTTGAATGTTTTCTACTAGCTTTTACATACGACGTTGTTCGCTTTTATTTTTTATATACCTTACAATTAACGAAAATGTTTCTTTTACTCTCAGAAATTCTAAAGTTAGATACTTTGTCGATAAATACGTATTCAATTAGGTGCAGTGTAGTGTAGTCTAGTTGGTGAGTTTCTAGCTTTGGTCAAACCTCCGCACTTTTTGTCTGGGTAAATAATTTACATAGAACTGAGTTGAGCAGTTATTGCTCACATATTAGTATATGTTTGGTAATAGTTATAATAACAGAATTCGAAGTTATTATCCCTACTAATAAAAAAAACATACCTCACGCCTGTGTTTCCCAAAGGGGTACATAGATGTGAAACTAGAGCACCCTCATTTCGCCGTATGTTTTTATGCCCTATGATTTGTGGGCCTATTATCACATCGTATTATAATATACGTAATACAACTGCGCTACCGAGGGAGTAGGCTAATAATGTTGCTACATTATCGAAAAACTTTTTTTAATCTCTAAATACATTTGTTGTGGTATTTATATTAAAAAAGAAAAAAAGACCTTCGGGGTAGCGTTACAATGATGCCCTTGGGACCGGGGCTTGTGCCCTTGTGTTAAAAACGCTGTAACTGTATCACTCCTTTTTGATTAAACGATAAATGTAAAAAAGTATATAATTACATTACTACGTATATAGATATACCACTCATATTGAACCAATAACAATTGCATACATTTACTTAGACTTGCGAGAGTGCAAAAATATATCTATGGCACAAGCAATACTATTTATATGCTGCCTGTATTTCCCAAAGGGAGTTGTCGAATCCGAGAGCTCAGCAATGCAGCAGGACCAGTCAGGTAGTGTAATCCTATTGATATATTGAAAAGTTGGTAAGAGGCAATAACTTGGTGTCTGCAAGTTTTTATTAATCTTTTGATAAACCTAATAATTAATTAAAAGACAAACTTAATTAAAAAAATATGTCTCATACAGCCGCTGCAGTTGGTGCAACAAACTGTTTTTTTTTTATTTATTTTTTTCATCATGTATGTTTAATTGTATAGGGTCATGTTGACTTCATATCAATTGTAGTACAATTGATTAGACGAGTGGTTGTTAAGGCTACAGTTCTGAGTCGACACCAGCATGTAAAACAATCAATTAATATCAAGACCATGCGTCCATGACAATGTAGGATGTGTGTTAAAAACAATAAAATGTAGACATTAAAAAACAATTGTTTATGCAAACACAAATAACGATATATAAAACAGACTGCGATAGTCTTTACGCGACTTGTGTTTATTGATAAAAAAATTTTTGGAGTACTCATTTCACTGAGATCTTTAAAAAAGTAAAGATTTCTAATAATCTTATTTAGTGCATAGAAAAATGCTTAAGTAGTTGTGATAAGAAATATATTTAAAAATAAAAAAAAAACATACTGTAATATTAGAAATTATATACGTTCGTTATTAACATATGGACAACAAAATTTAAGGTAGCTTCGACACCATGTCCAATGCTTAGTAAAATGTTTAAAAATTTTGTAAAAAAAATCTTGATTTTTTCAACAATATTTAATAAGGAAAAGAATCAACATCAGCAGATACGCCTTTAGATTCCTTAATCGATTAACTTATAAATTTCGAAGAGTATTGTCCGAAATTCGCTCAAAAAGTAATGGGCATCCCGAATATGAATGAGATGATCGACGACACGGAACACGGTAAGACGGCACGGGAGTGGGACGGGAGAGGGATGGGAGAGGGACGGGAGAGGGACGGGTAGGGGGGGAAGGTCGAGCGCCGTCGGGACGCTGGAGTGGAGACGCTTCAGTGTTCCAGTCGACGCCTCAGCGAACGGCAGCGGAACTGGGTCCCTAGCCATCGTCAACGATCAACGGATATCAACATCGTAAAGAAGACCATTCCCGTACGACTTGGTTAAGTACAAGTATGTAAAATATAATATATTCCTGAAATTCAAAAGTGAAATTAATTTTTATTCACAAACCAAAGCATGACGCTTGTAACTTTTGTGTGACAAAAAATCATATACTTTTTTTAATTTTATTAAATAAAAAAACATTTTATATTGCTTTGCATATTATTAAAATAAGCTCTTACACATAAACGCTGCACAAATGTTTTTATGTAATAGAATAATCTCAAACAATTTGTTCAAATAAAGAAAACGTTACAAAAAGTAAAGTTAATTTATAATTTATAAATAATAATTTTGATTAATGTTAAATATGAAATATATTTTCTTTACACGTTGTAAATTAATGTAACATGTAAAATTAGTTACAGTGCAATAAAATCTATATTTGTATTATTTCTTTTTCTTCATTTACATAACTTTGCAACAATAATAAATGTAATAGAGTAAAAACTTTTTTCAAGATTATCACATTAATTAATACATAACGAGAAGAGCTATACAATGTATTTATATTAAAACCTAACATTTATTTTCTCGTAAAATTAGGGCAGCTGACGGTCATACTGCCGCCCGTACTGCGTCCCTGTAGTAGTAACACAGTTTTTAAATAGCATTATTTACATAACTGCTAAAATCGCGAATCGTGCGTGTTCCGTAGGCGTGGCTCGCTATAACCGCGACACACGTGTAACAATAGGATTTACTACTGAAATAATTAAATCTCGAAACCGCAAATATATCTCTGATTTACGATGTAGCGTACTTTTATTTAATATACTTTTTACAGTTATATCTATATTTATGCCGTGCTTGATGGGTACATTCCAAAAAAAAATCAGATTCCATTTTTAACAATTCTGGAGTAGATAAAAATAACAATCACCATACAGGTTTCAGCAATGTTTTTAGATTTAATTGTAGCCATACATAGTTCAGAGACGAAAATTTAAATTGTAATAAGAATAAAAATATAAAGTCGTATCTTTGCTTTTTCATGTGTGTTTAACTTCTTCCTCTATAAGCATATTGCTTCTTTGCTTCTAATCACGTATTCAGTAACCATAAAGAAACTGAAACTTGTTTTGCACATTTTTCAATACAATCTAAAATTTTAGGCGCCAGAAACTTATCGTTATTAGAAATTTTTACTTCTAAATCGTCAGAAAGCGAAGAATCATTTGCATTTACTCATAATGCTTTTAAACAAGCGCTAAAATACAATGCTATGATGGCAATTTGCTTCATATATTAGTAAGACGACTACAACAAAGTTCTTGTTACCGTTCGCTTCCTGAAGTTTGATCCGCAGTCACTATTGATTTAACTGCGTACAATGTAACCGCTCGGATCACAACCGATCTATTGCTTACATCCTTTATTTGTAAACGACTATTAATTATTTTATGAAGGGGGAATCACTATAGCATACATTTAATATACCAAAAACGGGTGCGTTAATAAAACTTTTATTAATAGAATTTTGTAACATGCAATATATACATACGTATTAAATTTTAATATGTAGTCATTAATCCACTTTGCTGAGCGTTGTAAAAGATAACTAAAAAGTACAAAAGTATATCAAAGTTAATAAAGAAAAATGGAGAAGGATATATGGAATTCAAGAAATTAACAGTCTATTATCATCTACGGTTGGTTACGCATCGATTGGGTTTATTCTCATATCGATGCGTGTAGAATTCAGTCGATCGACGCACAAAAAAATAACATTTTTTATTTATACATATATAATTGGTCACTAAAGACATATTTTTATGACAATTCATGATTACGGTAAATTTTAAAATACTTGCATATTTTACTGGCATACTTATATTGCTAGTTTAAATAAAATTGTAAAATTTGAGACTTTTCAACAACAAATGATCTCATCTGCCTGGCGAAATAATAAAAATTTAAAAGAAACATAAAGAAAAAATTAATATTAATATATCAAATTTGATATTAAAAAAAATTTGGGCATTCACTATGAAATCTGAAAGTCGATCTTCATGACAAATGCGAACCCTATAAAATTAAAAAATTTTAATTAAAAAAAAACAAATTTTAACCGTTAAAACGGATAAAAAGAAAACAGATAACTTTTTTGGCTATATATGATTAAAAACAATAACTCATTTTTTTTATTTCTCCTTTTAGAAATTCCTTATTCTTTTACCAAAAAATTATTAGCAGAATTTTTGCTTATGTGCTTAATTCTCCGTATACTATGTATACCAATCAAGGCTGCAATCGTTCGTCGTTTTTTTTTTCTACGCACGCATTCTCACTTATTTTCGCTGGAAATTTTTGTAGCGCCGAAATATTGCTCATATCACATTCGTTCTTGTCTTTACCACAGCTTATTGGACATTACCAAACGATATTACGTTACATTATTCTTTTCTTCGGAGAGTTATCTTTTGAAAATATATGTACATACTCTATTTCCTTTTCTTGGCTTCAGATATTGTGTATCTAAGCATTTTAAAAAAGGAAGGAAAACATTTTAAACTTTAAAGCTAGGTTCACACAATAGCTTGCGAAAGAGACTTTAATTGGCTCAAGATCTAGAGTGTATTTATATACATAAACTATGTACATATATAGGAAACATTTCCTAACGAGAAACAAACAAGACGAGAGTTACTAGGATTTATTTTTAATTAAAACTATTGACTGTACTTTATTTATTTAGCTTTACCCTCGTTTATTTTTTTCTCCCTTAGGTTCAGAAAAAATGGAAGATAAAATGGAAACGGTTCGTCTAGAACCATTACCTAATAACACCGCTCCAGCCAGCCCCGAAAAGTAAGTTTTGATTTAACATTTTAATGTTGTTAGAACAAAGCCTCGTGGACGCAGCTGGACACGGCTTTTAAGGTCTCGCGTTCAAACCCCGGATCGAATTAATGTTATAGAAAAATTTCCTATTTCAGCTCAGATATTGTGCCTGATATTACGATAGGCTTGCTCTCTATCATGGGTCGGATAAATACGGCAAAAAGTGGGTGCACTAGTTGCGCTTCTACCTACCCCTTTGGGAAGTTGGATGGGAGTGAATTAACTAATTATAAACTATTTTTATATGCAGCTGGAAGTTATGTCTTTTTTTACATGAAAAAATCTTATATCTTTTTTTTTGCTCTGAAAAATACTTGTGCAAAATTTCACGACGATTACTTGAGTTGTTTAGGAGTTTAAACGGTAATAAAAAAGGCAAAAAAAGTATTCATAATAATTTCTTTTATTTACCAATATTTGTTAAAGTTTAATGTTATTGTGTTAGTTCAAGAAATGACAGTTCAGCTGATTACGATCCCCATCTTCATCGGCGATTGGAGAAACCAACGAAGTAAGTTAATTCCTTGATTTTACATTATTTTAAATGAAGCCATGACCATTTTTATATAATTTTCGATATTTAAAACGAGTTCAATACTTTAAGTTGAAACTTTTAAAGAAATAATAAAATTTTACTTCATTTATCTTTGCCTATCTATTTCTTTTCTTATTGTTTCGCAGATGAAATAATAACTATCCAAGTTTAACCAAATTCATTTCAAATGCGCAAGTAATTTCTTCTAATTTGTAATTCTGATATAATTTTGAAACCGCGCGTTTAAACTATCATCAGTAATCTGAAAGCCCCCTTAAATATTTAGACTTACGGTGCAATCTGGGTGTACTAATTGCACCTCTGCCTCCCCCTTCGGGGAATAAAGGGGCGAGGTATGTTATTATAATTACTTAGCTATAGTCGCTGTAGCCCTAACTCTCTCTAATAGATTGGTAAAAGTAGTGTTTTTTAATTTTTTTTATTAGTTTCAATTTCAATTTTCTCGAAAAATGACAACCGAATCCTCTATGTCCAAAATATAGAGCGAAAAATGGGTGCACCTCTGCATACCCGTTCAGGAAGCACATACATGAGATATATTTTTCTTAAATTGTACAGTTGATATAATATTTCAGCAATGTAGAGACGCTGGTCCATCTGCTCAAGTGTAGTTTGGGCACGGGAATACTTGCCATGCCGCAGGCGTTCGCTCGGGCTGGCCTCGTCACCGGCATTGTGGCCACAGTGCTGGTTGGCATCCTTGTCACGCATTGTCTCCATGTCTTGGTACGTACCAAGTACGACTTGTCCTAATACTGATTCAGTCTGCGTGAGTGCATAAAGGAAAACAGTATGATGATAGATTATCGTAAAATTATTAGGCAATCCATATAGATTCTAGAAACTTATGGTTCTTTTTCACTTACGTAAGAAAAATGAGGACCGTCTATTAGTGTTCGAGCGGAAGATGTTGCGACGTATATATGGAACTGTGAATTGGCGAAAAAAAATCATTGGCGGACACGACGCAACCACAAACTGTACCAAATGTTTAGGAGCGAAACATCATCAAAGCCATAAAATTGGACGGCTACAATGGCCAGGGCATGTCCTAAGAAAGGATGGTTGGGTTGTAGAGAAAAGCGCATATTGGAGAGTCAGCCAGATGTTCGTCGAAGCTAGGTTAGGCCTAAGTTGAGATAGCTGGATGACATCGAACGAGATCTTAAAAATGTCGGCGTCAAAGGTTGGAAACAGAAAGCCCAGGACAGAATAACATGGAAAAATTTACTGGACCAGGCCAAGGCCAATCAGCGGCCGTAGCGCCTGTAATGATTAAAATCTTCAAATTATTTTCCTTCAGCCTTTTTGCAAAATTCCTAAGAAGTGAGTGATACGGAAAGGAAACTCGCAAAACTTAAACAGTAAGAACTATATAACATACACCTTCATACACACTGGCACATAGTCACGTGAACTGGTATATACTATACCAGTTCACGTGACTACCGTAAATGATAGATGTTTAAAGATTCACGTCTACTTCCCAGGTACGTTCCCAATATGCCGCGTGTAAGAAACTTCAAGTGCCACTGCTATCTTATCCGGTCGCCGCAGCCACGGCGTTCGACAATGGTCCGACCTTATTCCGTAGCTGGGCAAAACCCTGCGCCGTCACCGTTGACGTATTCCTGGTCATTTATCAGCTGGGAATCTGCTGCGTCTATATTGTATTTATTGCTGATAACATCAAGAAGGTAATTCTTCTAAGTAAATGAAATTAGAAAGTAAGGATGAGAAGATATTTATAGTTAGTAGATATATCCGTCTGTTACCTGACGGTGATTGTTGAACTTTAACATAGCATAACGGGTTCGATTCCCGGGTCGGGAAAAATGATATTGGGTTTTTCAACTTTATATCAGCCCGGAGTTTGGAATTTATGTCCGACATAGCAATAGGCTTGCCCCCTATCACATTATAGGATGGTAAAAAATACTACGAATTGTGGGTGCATTGAGTTGCACCTCTGCCTACCCCTTCTGAGAATACAGGCACGAGGTATGTTGTATTCCTGTCTTCCATGTCCCTTATATATTGATCGTATTTAGTAATACATTGCGAGTTTGTGATAATATATTTTACACGAGATGAACTTCCGTTGACCATCGCTAGGAGGCTCGCCGTATACGCTACAATACAGATACATGCGAGTCTGCAATTGGTTAAGTGGACGGGCATAGCATAGCAGGGTCAGCGGTCGTTCTAGCATCATACGTCAATATTCATCAACTGACACCGCGTCATTTGTTCGAACGTACACACGGAAACATCACGGGACGCTTACGTAATTCTTGGCGAGTATTTGAGACGCGGAAAAGACATTTTTAGGTTAGGAAGCGTTTTTAAGACGCTTACTCTAATTACCAAATACTAAATGTTCCACTTTTTAAATATAGTTGTAGCATAATAGTTGAATACTATAAGCTGATTTGTAAGCTGAAATCAAAATAAACTTAACATATTATATAATTTTTTCTTATATTATTTTTTCTTATCTACACTAATTTCATAACGAGAAAAATTAATTATCAAATCGTTTCTGTTAAAGACAAAAGTTACGGAACCGATTTTATACATATTTTCACAAAACAATGCTCTGCTATTTGCGAGTGTACTGCGCTTTTATTATTTATATATTTTATTTTTAAAATCATAACAACAATCAGATAGTAATTAGGATAAAGACCAGGAAAAAAACTAGTCGCCACATCTTATTCAACTAGCTATATCATGAAAAAAAGTATGCAAGCTTTATTACTTATTAACCAAAATAACAAACCTTTTTTCAGTTGTTATTTTCATATTCCAAAGTGCATCATAAAATAAACATTAGTATCAAAGAAAAAAACATGAATATTCGTTGAGACACTCGTTAAGAAAACGACCTGAATCTACAACAATGTGTGTCATTGAAAATTTATTTTTTCTTTGTGTGTCAGTCACGTGAAAAACACTGAACGTTTCAATATGTAGCGAAATCATCCATAAACAGTTATAGCCTATTAATAAATGCATACATGTACAAAAAAAATTTTTATTATTTGTGTGTCAATTACAAAGAAAACTACCCATTTTTTATATTCAAGCCAAACTTAAATCGTGGCATCAGCTAATAGTGACGTAAATTTAAGCCCTAAAATCATACGTATTACTGATGCCAATACTAACGAAAATTTCCGGCAAATTAAGCTCTTCTGTCCAAAAAATGCGTTTATTTATAAAATTAAATATTTTCTATAAATGATGATTTTAATAGTTCTGTTTCTTTTACATTTCAGGTGTGCGATCCTTACTACCAGATCGCTGTCGAAATTCACATGTTAATTATTCTGCTGCCATTGATCGCCTTTAATCTTATACCTAGTCTCAAACTATTGGCACCGTTTTCTGCGCTGGCAAACTTGATGACATTGGTGGGCCTTGGAATTGTAATCTACTTTCTAATCACCGGCGAGAAGTCCACGAAACCTTTGGACCTGTGGGGCTCCTTAGAAACATTTCCTTTGTTTTTTGGAACGATATTGTTTGCGCTAACAGCTGTTGGAGTGGTAAGTTCTACCATTAAAAAATAGTACAAAAGCTTGTATTGTCTACATATATTTACATGGCGAATGTACAAAGCAATTGCGATTGTATGTGATGCGAATTGATGAAACGTTGATAGAAATGTATTTGTTATAATTGCTACTTATATATGTGATATGAAATATGCTGTATATTAAATGTCTCTTATAAATTGTGTTAATTATATAAAGCGAAACATTATTTAATGTTTGAACTATATCTCCTAAATTAAAATTATTTGTGTAAAGGTGATCGCATTAGAGAACAACATGAAAACTCCAAAGTCATTTGGTCATAAGTGCGGTGTACTCAACACGGGCATGACTTTTATCGTCTTACTGTACGTGGTAGTGGGCGCTTTGGGCTACGTGTTCTGCGTGTCAGACTGCAGCGACTCAATCACACTGGACTTACCGAAAAATAACCCGTTAGTACTTTTTTTCCTATTTGTCACTGTCTACTCGTCTGGAATACTGGCTTGTTTTCTTATCCTTGTAAAAAGTAATTTTAGTAAGTTTATTACTAATAGAATTCAACATTTATTTTATATAAATATTGGATTTAAAATATCATTTAAAAGTAGCCTTAAAACTATAAATTTAATAATTAAACACCCCGCAGATATCACTTATAGCTTTCGAAGTAACAACTAACTGAGACGTCAACAAAACAGAATGACACGTAATGAAAATGAATCCTACATCAATTGAGTATGACGTAACAATAGATCAATACCAATTCCAGTGCAGTGTTGCACATACCAGATGATTATGAACGTAGTATAATATATAAATAGCTGAGGGCGAAGTCCGTTATGGCGCCATGTCTGGATACAAGATCTGAACCACCTCTAGAGATTGATTACATTAGCCTTGTTCATTACCTAAGCTTTTCTTGTAATCACTAAGCAGTGAAACGTCACTAGACAAACAATCAATTGATACTAATTTTATTAATTTTAAAAACTACATAAAATAAAATTTACTTCTGACCATATCCATAAATACCTCTACTATTACATACACTGTTGAAATGTTATTTAAAAAATACGTTATGCAATACCTCCTACAAATGCCGATGTTATGATCACCGTTATACGAATGAGTAACGAGCTTTTTCTCATTCATATATACGAGTAAATTTACTTAGATGCAAATGTTATACAAATGACAACATATATTTGTGCTTGTCTATAGTAGAATAAGCGTTAGTTATATTTTTTTTCATATTTCTTTTTACACTTTCAGGTTGGCCACATCAGTAATAATTATGTTCGCGATCGCCATCTTTATCAGTTACGGCTTACATTGTTACGTGCCAGTAGAAGTACTTTGGAAGGGGTATCTTATGCCGTATCTAGAAAAATCTGGCTCGAACCGATTGCGTGTTTGGGAATACGCTCTCAGAGTTGTTCTTTGCCTCTTGACTTGTGAGTTTAATAGAATTTACCTTAACGTAATTTATTAATTATAGCAAAATAAAACTGCTATGATTCTGTTTAGAATTCGAGATCAAACAATGCTTATACTTCTTACCTTACCGTTATCGTTATTGGTATGTTGTAAATAATTGAATTGCGATTTACCCTTGCAGTAATTTTAGTTAACAGAACTAAATTAGAAACAGAATAATATTAAACTCCATAATTAATGTTTAAATCTTTAATTTGTTACTTATTTTCAGTTGTATTGGCGATATCGGTGCCACTGCTCGGGCTTTTCATCTCCCTGTTCGGCGCGCTCTGCCTCTCAGCCCTCGGGATTTGTTTCCCGGTTGTCATGGAGGTGTTCCTGCATTACCCCAACAAGCCGAAAGGAATCTTGATAAAAGATACCTTACTGTTCATTATCGGAATCGTTGGATTGCTAGCTGGAACATATACTGCACTGATCAATATAGTACGTTCTTTCCAGCCTGAGGCAGTACTGGCTGATGGGGCCGCACGTAATGACGCGTGACCGCCTACCGCCATAAAATCATCTACCTTTCGACCGTAGCCCGAAAGTCGCAACTGCAAAGCTTCAAGTGCCTTTATGCTTTGTCAATCTAAATTATTCAAGAGGATTTAGAAATATTATTTAAAAAATGCGAGAATGTGAGTTAACGTATGATGAGTATTGGGCTTATGCATTTTATATTTTATGACTTTAGAATAAGGGCTACTGTCGCTATTCAAGAATTAAGGATATTTGTTCTGGCCGAGTGCAAGAAACCTCGCTAAGCGCACTCGCAAAAACGAACAGGACTTAGAATGACGCCTATTTTTAATACAACAGTTATTTTTTTTATAATAGTAATTAGTTATTCCTATATGTTTTCTCAATGTGTAATGAAAGTTACAAACATTTATTTTCTTACCTTATTAATCATGTTAATTTTAATGATATTTTAATATTGGAAACTCAATATAAATGCGCATGTTTCTATGTCAATTAAAACAATCAAACTATATTTATATTTTTAACCTACTATCGTTTTGATAGGATATTTTTATTGTCTATACTTTGAGTTTATTATACATATTTGAAAAATAATATTCACATATTGGCTGTACTGTAAAGACAATGAATTAATAACAATATTTGAAGAAGAGCAAAAGAAGAGTCTGTTTAATATTTGAGCGGAAAATTATGATTTAGAACTCATAATTTTTCAAAAAATTGTTATTTTTAAATTATTTAGATTTTGTTAACTTCGTTTGTCAAATTCGGACTTTCACAAATCAATTTTAGGATAACGTAAATTAAATTCGTTTTTTGCAAGAAAAAAATCGAACGTTTCCTTTTCAATTTTATAGATAGACGTCCGAATATATTTTTAAAACGTCAAGATAAAAAAAAATTGAATGTTTACAATCTATATTTTTCACTGTGTAATTTTAAGTGATATATTCTTTCGTGTTATATTATTGATGTTTATAGCTTGTCTTTAATGTTATTTAAGTAACTATTGCTTATATAGCTATTTTTTTTAATTAAGAGTTAATATTTTGTGTACACATTTAAAAAGAACCACTCGGAATCTTAATTTGCGAATAAGATAACATTGAGCTATGCCACTAAGTACAACTGTTTTCAAATTTAGTTTATTGTAATCGTGAAAATATTTTGTAATAAAAAGTTTAAAAATGAATTGTACTTTATACTAATTTATAAATTATACTATTATGTTATAGGTTGGAAAGCATTGCA
Source organism: Papilio aristodemus (assembly GCA_016277805.2). Lineage (NCBI taxonomy): Eukaryota > Metazoa > Arthropoda > Insecta > Lepidoptera > Papilionidae > Papilio > Papilio aristodemus. The sequence goes on along the minus strand of JAABKM020000025.1, from coordinate 2,980,488 downwards.
CTATCTACCCCAGATAGGCAGGCCTTATTATCATTCCGTATGACTGATAAACATAAGAAATAATTATAATTCTATTCGATACTATTTTAATCCTCTAAAAGAAAAGTCTTTAAAATAATTGAATGTTTATTATGAAATTTAGTAAAAAAAAAACCTCTTACAATGACAAAATTATTTTAAAATGTTTTGTACATTGATACCGCGCATAGAACCAACCAAATATTTCGAAATGATAAAGTTTATAACAAATTAACCTGATAACAATTATAAACAGCAAAACACGACTAAAAAATTTAAAATCACTATCTTTATAAAAACTAATATTATATTTGAAGTACAGAAGTTATCTCCAATGTACTACTTCTTTGCTGGCTGATCTGGGACATCAAACTCACTAACTTGCGATTCCACTAATTGCTTGCTGCGTAATTTGACAATAGCATGACTGGGCACATTTGGATCTTCGATTTCAAATTCGATCAAACCTGGCAACAACAAAAAAATATGTACTTCTAACCTACAAGCGAAAATAAGGGTATGGACTCACACATTAAGGTCGTGGGTTCAAAACCACTCGTCTATCGTAGTGAACCATTTCTTAGCATAAGCTTACGTTATTTTACAATCTACTAATATTTCAGCATTTTAAAACTTGTCCTAACCTCATACTTCACGAATATTGCCACAAAGGCATAAGTAGAGATGCAGCTACTGCACCCACAATTACTTTTATATCCTAATTGTCAAACTAAGATGATAACATACAGTATAATTGCTTATTTATTTTAAACTTACCTCCTTCTGCGACTACTTCTTCCTTGTAACTGTCGCGCATTGATCTCGCTAATATATTATGATAAAACTGGTTGGCATTGGCACGAACTTCACTCGTCACTTCCATTTTAGAAATAGCTTGAATTAAAACGTTCAGTTTCTGTCGTGCATTGAAAATCAACTTGTCGACTGTAAACATAAGAAAAATAAATAAATGTTATGGAGTTGATAAAAATTTGAAGAAAATATTAACAGAATTTCAGTTACAATTTAATGGAATTAATTTATAGCATATTCTATATAAAGAAAACATAACGTATGTTTGCATGTGATACAAATACAATTATAGTCAACCAACAAGTAGCATAGATTACAAAAATCGTATCGAAGTAAAAATAATAAGCTAAAAGACGTCTACAGTGACGCTTAGAAATAAACCTCTTACGATACGTCTGTCTGTACTTAGGTACTATTCCGGCAGTGACACTGGCCGGCTCGACTTAAAGTTCCTTCTTGCTTTTATTTTTGACAATAATTTAAAACAAGCTCGCAAATTAACTAGTTTGTTAAAACTTCGACAATCATGTAAAATAAATATTAAATAATTATTTTATTTACGCTAAATTTAAAATTGAGACGACTCTACATCCCATGGAGATCTACTCCAAACCAGGCTTTATCATACAATATTTTTAAGCTTCGCCCATTTTTTGTTTCATGTTTTCATCTATTAAAATAATTCTTTAAAAAGGTAAGATGATTCAAAAAATAATAAGAATAAGGTACTTACAATCAGCTTCAACTTCTGGTACATGTTGAATGGATTCATCCATCGCGTATTGGATAGCTGCCGGTGCCGGAGGCGGAGATCTAGTTACATTCGGTGCACCTACACGTATTAAATCATCAGAAGATTGTTATTGTTGAATTGAGAACATAAGCTTAAACACTTGAGATATAGTTGTTAAAGAACTGCCTCGAAAACAGATACAACAGAAAGGTCAAATATATCACAATAGCTTTAATTACGTAGCATGTCTGTGCAACACGATCAAAAAATAAAATCTCTGGGGTTCGAATCGGTTTGAAATGTGTGCCAGATATGACAGTTGGTTCGCAACTTATCACATAATGGGACGGAAAACCTGTTCAGCTTACCCCTTCGGGGAATTCAGGCATTAGATATGTATAATAGACTCACCAACACTCGACAGTAATTGATTTATCTGTTGCAATGCTGTTTTCATTTCAATAATAAGCCGCCCCTTCTCATCTAAAGCTTTCTTTAGATTTTTCTCTTCTCGTATTTCGGCGTCTAAAGTAGATTTCAAATGATCTTTCTCTAATATATATCTGAAATGTACAAAACATTGCTATTAAATATACCAAGTATAATATTTCGTAATTTATCTTCATAATCTTTATCTAAAGCTTACAGGATAAAAAAAATTAACTTATTTTACCGAGATAGTATGATTTTTCATACATTATTTCATTAATTGGGAAAATCTTAAGACAATTAAATAAAATTAAAGGTGATTAATTCCGTCAATTTGACTACACTTGCTTTACAAAATTGCTAAAAATTTAATCATTAATACATAATCGTCTTCAATAATATTTTAACAACTTACTGTGAGGTTGCTTCCTGACCCACATTCTTCAATGAATCAAGCATCAGTATAGCGTGCTTGCGGTCCTCAATCAACGCATCCCTTTTCATACTGTTTTGTGTCAATTGTATCATTAAACGTTCTGATTGGTAGTGCTGTTCCTTCAATCTTAAAAAAAATACTATGAAACATTATTTAACATGAATCTCAAGATAAAAATTATTAAAAACAAAATAAAAGGTTTAATCGAGACAAAAATAACAAAAGAAACATGCGTTTTCGTTCGTTTCCTAAAAGAATTAACAGAGATTACGTAATTATATTTGGCACTATCCTAGCACATCTCTCCCACTACTTCTATATATCCTTATATTGTTTTCGGTTAAGAGTACTCCTTATTTTAGACGAACGAATCCAAAAGGAAGCATTAAATATAAAAAAGCAACCTCAGAAGTATTTGATCAAATGACGACACTAATGTTCCCCGCTGAAGATTCTTGCAAATGCTCATTACTTCCTCGAGTTCCCAATGCACAGAGTGAAGACTGACGTTATCTTGTTCTTCGTACAATTCATCAAGATTTGTTGCCTCCTGAAAATTATATAATTAATAAATGTTCGGTTCAGATTTGTTGGGATGAATCCAGATAGAATAAACAATATAATGCAACAAAGACAGTCAAAAGTTATCTAATAATAACACAACTTTTGTCTGTCTTCGAGACTTTTCTAAGTTAATATTTTTGAATGTAGAAATACGTTTCATTGTAATCAAGTATCTCGTAATTTAGCTGACATTTGATTTTGATTTTTTTTATGATTTGGGTTTTTTTATACTCAATATCAGCCCGGAGTTTGGAATTTGTTTTTGAAAATTATGAGACGGAAAAATATACGGCGAAATTGGTGCACTATTTTTACCTCTGCCTATCGCTTCAGGGAATACAGGCGTGAGTTATGTTTTTTTTTAAGCTGACTAATGCAAACATTATATTTATTAAATAAATAATTATTTGAAAATTACCATTTCTACTAAATACAAACTACATACCTCTTTACGGATCAGTTTAGGAAAGGAATCGGTCAAGTATGCTACTTCTCGACGTACAAGCTTCAAAGTTCGTTCCCTTTCTTTCATGTTTGTTTTGATTTCTTTTTCCAATTTGTTAAACTCGTACTTCCTGTCGTCCAAATACTCCATGGCGAGTTGGCCCATTTCAGTAGCACCCATTAGACACTTTCCCTGAGCTCGGCAGTCTAATTTTAGAGCTTCCAGTACAACCGTAAAGTATGATGAATCCTACATAAAAAAAGGCTTCATTAAAATTTTGATTACAGAGTAAATAGTAGACTTTATCTGGGATATTTTCTACGATGCAATACCGTGGCAAAAATTACATTTCCGGGAATATTTTCCCAAACATTCATCTAAATTTAAGCTGGGTCTTAAGCAAAATTATTATATTTATTACAAAATAACGACAAACAGTTACATGGATTCTGAAAGATAATTTTAAAGATTGTACAAATTTAATATGAAAACTACTACCTAATAAAATTTTCCTATTAATATCAGCTTCTTACTTAACCGTTTGGCTGAAATGACTTTCAACATAGAAACCATTAATATAAACTAAAGGACCTTTTTAAGAATATCTAAAATCTTCTTATACATGACTTTAATAGCCAGAGCGGCGTTCTTCTTGATATTGGCACGCTGGACGTAGTTCGCAACAGCTTGCTCCTTTTTCTCAGCAGGGAGTTTTCCACCCATTTCATACAGTAAGCGGTCACGAATCTCCGCTGACTCGAGCTAAAGATTTGCAAAATTCTTTTATCAATAGAACTTCCAGATATAGTTCTTGCATCAGTGAAGTATCTTGGCAGCATTTTTTGTTTTAGGAGTCGAAGTGAATCTGAGGTGGATTAGTTCTTTAAAAAAATAATCTTAGTAGATAGATATCTAATCATTTCAAAGTTAAAGAAGAGTAGTGGAGAAACATAAGAAGAAGGCTAGAAGATTATTCCATAGAGAAATCGCACTCTGCTTTTAACCAAATTGTTTTGACCCCAAATATCTATAAAATTTTATGTAATCAATTTGAAAATGAATGCTAGAAGGTACTATTGATTGTTAATTCAATTGTTGTACCTGTATTCGACGAAAGTTTTCCATTTTCTTTTTCTTTGTGTATCGTATTCGATCCAATTGCTTCCTCTTGTTAAAGTTCTCTTGATGAATACTCTCTAAAACTTTCTGAAAATTATTAAACGATTTAAAAAAACTTCCAGTCAATCTCTATATACTCTGTGAATGTGTGGCGAGTCTAACGATACTCGGGAAAGCAACAAATAATGTTGCAAGCCGTGTTAGAGAATGTACACATATACACTTTCACACAAAAATATTTATAAATTACGACAATCTTAGTTATATAAATCGAATCTAAGATTGGTATGTATTATAAGACAACCTTAACCCGGACAGACGGTCATGACAACTTGTGAATATATTGTCAAGAGTTACCTATTATCCTCAAAAATAAAATTATTCCTGAAGGATAGAAAAAAATCTTCATTTGCAACATCAGTTTGAACTATCTGCAGTAGCAGAAATTTAGTCTCAATTATTTAAAATAAACACATATACAACGTAGGCAAGTTCAAATTCCTCGGCGCCCGTTTCACCAAATATAATAGATCTATAATCTAGTAGTGCAATCTCAATTTTTAAAGCTCTATCCCCCCTCCCCCTCAAACTTACATCTGCTTCGCTGTTCATATAAGTCAATTGCAAACGTCTGTGCTCTTGAAATGCATTCCTCAAGAACTGTTTATCTCCGTACACTATTACACCTAGCTCTTGTCTTTTGGTTGTAATGTCTTTACGCAATTGACGAATATCTCGTGAATATCGTCGTTTCTGTTTCGCCAAATCGCCTTCATGTATTTTTCGATCTCTTTCTGTATAATACGAAAAAAAAGTGTAGTAAAATGTAATTGAATATATTTTTTTTATTTATTTAAAAAAACATGCCTCACACCTTTATTCCCCTAAGGAATAGGTAGACGATGCAACTAGTGCACCCACATTTCGCCGTATATTTTTCCATCCTACGCTGTGATAGGTGACAAGCCTATCGCCATATCGGGCATAATTTCCAAACTCCGTATTTTGAGTAAATCACATTATGGCAAAAACAATATATATAGTCCAAATAATTTATAGACACAGGTTACTGCGGAAATAGCACGATAAATTCTCATACCGTATAATTTGATAAGTCCACGGTATTGATTAATTTTATCCTTTATCACCCAGTTCTCGTCTTGCATTCCATGGATGCGAACTTTAGCAGCGGACAACATTTTTAGTTATTTATTTAAATATCTTAATATCAAAAATATTGTTTTACTGTCGCAATATTGTTATTTCAAAAAAAACTTATTATCAAATTATTTATCAATTAAACTTTTAACATCAAAACAACATCAAAATCACTTTGTCGACAACATAAGTCAGTCTATATTTTACTTTTTTGTAACTGCAAGTAAAAAGTTTATATTAACTAACAGTTTGTTTTACTTATTGAAGTATTTAAAAAAAAAACTAAATGATTATATTATTTTCTCAATTTTTTATTTTTATTTGTTACTCTTTATTGCACACCACACGGTTGAAGAACGGACGGCCTTATCACTAAAAGCTATTTCTTCCAGACAACCAAGAATAGAATTTTACATTAATAAAAAAGAGGGTGTGCAAAATTAATATCTAAAAAGAAAATGTTTGGATAAAAAGTTAAAATCTTGAATGTTAAATAAAATAAATGTATTAAGACCCATTATTGATAGAAACGAATCACATGTAATCACTATCTTATGAAAGTAATTAACGTTTATACGTCGAAATCTTAAATATTTCTATAATTAATGGAATAGTCCATATAAATCGTAAGAACCTATAGTATTTGTTCCTAGATCTTACAAATTCTAACATGACAGAAAAGGTAAAGGTATTAAAACGTCACAAATATATTATAATAAATATTTAATATCAAAGTGCAAATAATGACATATTTAACAACTTATATACCGCTCAACAATTTTCCCGTTGGGTTTAGACCATCGGGATCATTGACAACGGAACATAGAGCTCTGTGGGTCCTATCGCGGCAATGTGTGCCCTGGGGACAATTGGCGCAAGTCGTTCCTGCTTCGTAAATTGGAAAACCTTCTATATTCCCTGCCGGACCGTAATTACAAAATGTGAAGGCGATAATTTTTAGATCTCTTCGTGTTTTCTTTTTCGAAAGATCATCCATTGCACCACGATATAACGGAGATTCCACGTTCTTTTTTTTAATGGTAGTCGCGAAATCTTCGAATCGTTGAACCTTCACGGTAGTCATGTATCTTGTCCTCCGAAGAATGTTTTCTGTTGTAGACGTTGTCGTCGTAGCTTTTAATTCATCTGTATCTGGTTTCAAACCATTTTGCCGTGCACGTCTTCTCTTACGAAAGAGGACACACGATGGTCTCCGGACCGTGCAAAGTGCCTGCGAACATCCTAATCGCCAAGTAGACGCCCACGCGGCGGCCGAGTACCAATGGGCATTGCACCCACCGGGTGCGCTGCAATTACTAAGTTTGAATGACCACACATTTTCCGGCTGTAAAGATCTAGAACCAGAAAACCACGCCCCGACGGCATCAGCTAGCAGCTGTGCTTCCGTCACTCTCGGCACCACAGGACGTACATCCATATTCTGCAAAGCGTTAAATCTAATTGTATTTCGACATTCATCATGACGTTTTTGACACTGTCTGGCCCAAACTTCGGCCATCTCCTCTAATTCATAATCCCAATACATTTTTCTCATATTTGTAGCCGGTGGTTGGGCTGCCTCCAAGCCCATTGCAATGTTGTCTCTGTGTCTATTATGTAGTAACAATATTTGGTACCTCATCCAAGTTGTCATTCCAGAGACATATAATCGAGGACTAGCTTTATTATTGGCAGCGCACAATGTATGCTGATCCCTTATAGGACAATCAGGATGTAAGCAATAATCTATTTTATTTCGTGTTTGATTATTATCGCTGTACACAAATCCATGTAAAAGGATAAACAAAAATAAGAAAAAAAGCGACATCTGTTACAAGCTCAAAAATTAAAATCAAACAAAATTCATTGAATAAACCATTATAAAAGAAAACTCTTCACGCATTACTGACATTTACTGTCGCTTTCTGCCTCTTTGTCACTTCCGTTATTTTAAATTTGTCGTGACAAAAAATTGTGGCTAATGGCTATACGAAATTTCTAATAGAAATGTAAATAATAAGAAGCCAAGAAGAAACGTAATGTAATACATACCGAAAATATCAGCATATTTATTTAGAACTCTTGTGCTTATATATATAGAATAAAAGGTAATAAAAATTCTGTAAATCTCATCTACCAATAATTCTTCTCAAATTTTTCTTATCTTTTTCAGTGAAATTTAATTAGTTACGTCACCAGTCCCGGTGTCATTAATGTCGTTTTTATAGCATTTACAATATTTTACAATCATTAAAGTACCTAAAAGTATAAGTTTTAATAAAACCAGTTAAATTGAAAATGACAAATGGGTTACGAAATCTTGCAAATGTTTCTGCGCGGCGCAGTTTTAATAATGATGCTGATAGCGTTCTTTCTCAATTCTGAAAGTTTAAACTTATTAGCAATCAGTCAGTTCATGAAAACTGGCGTATATGGAAGTTACGCTATTATCACGTTGGGTCTGCTTTGTGAAGCAGGCCTACGCATTAATTCTGATATATGCATAGAGGGATCATTTCTGTTAGGAGGCGTCTTATTGAATTCTATATGTGCAGCTATAGCTTTTGTTGACTTTGAAAAATATTCTTTTGGGGAGAAGTTAGACATGGCTCTACTATCGATACTCACAAGTATTGTACTGATAATAGATTTTCTATTCTTGTTGTTGACTTAATGGCCATGTTGGAGACAAACGAATCACGATACGACAGGGATGTTTTTATTTTTAGTTTGGAGCCAACTACGATATAAGTGAAATGGACAAGTGTATCGAATCAAGCAGCAGGTAAGTCGATTATTACATAATATTTATTTTTGCAGTAAAATTACTAAATGCAAAAGAAATTGCAAAAGAAATTGTTTTCCCATAAGCGTTATTTTAGACGCAATTACTAAAAAGGAGAACGAATCAAAACTCATTTCACACAAAAAATCATGTTTTTTTATTTCTTTTTCAGTAAATTTCTTATTAATACCATATCACTTCTTTTCTATATACAAATATCTTCCACAAAAGGTAAATAAGATATACAATCGCATGAGAACAATTAATAAAATCTATTAAACTTTATGATTTATTCGTGAAAATCTGAATGTCCTTTTATTTTTTGAAGCGTTTTAGTGCCTAAGTTAAGCGATTTTGGGTACAGATAAATTGAATTAAATGTATTTTCGGAAAACAAATCCCTTGAACATCCTCAATATAAACTATTATTGTCTTATTTGTATCGATGTTATAGCGTAGCATCTTCATAATTCACTATGGCAATGAAAGTGACAGCTAAACTGACAGCTACGAACAACTGCGGAGCCACATAATTCCAAAACCCCCCTCTCTCCCAACCTTTGACAATTCTATATACTTTATTATTTTTTTATACTTGATTGTGATTTTCTTCGTTGTTTGAAAACTAAATAGTACCTGACGAAGTAATTCAGTGCCCTATAGAATATAACGTGCCTACGGCGATAACTTTTTAGTAAAAAAATTCGCTTAATTAAGAGAATATATCTGATTTAAGTAAAAGTGTCTACGCAGTTATAATCATAATTTAGATCCGTTAAGTTATGAAATGAGTTTACACAAAGCAAGGTATACAGTATTGTTAATAATAATATGATTAATAATATATATTTAATTAACACGGGGTAAAATAAAATGTACTCAAAATATTTATTGCATTACAAAGATTGTTAAAGTAATAAATGGGAGGCGTACTGCTTTCTAGCATTTGAGATAAACATTAAACGAATTATCGGTATTTGTTGACTCCTTCTTTTAATGAAATTAATAGAACCTAATTCTAAAATTAAACTGAATTCCGAACTAAAATCTTTAATAACAAATGATGGTGTTAAGAATTAATCACAAAACTTCACATTTATCTGTTTTTGTTCTGAATGAACACTATATCATGTACCATTATTGTTCAGAAACAGGTGTGTGAAATAAATAGAGAAGCAAGTTGCAGATTCCTAACATATTACGAAAAAAAAATTAAAAATGTATCATATGTTAGTATGAGTATTATTTATTATGCACACTATTTACGACTTCCTACACACTTCTTGCTACTCCCTACATAACAAAATTAGTGCTCAACATTCTATTAGCAGTATTTTCTCAACTGAACTAAGCTTTGCTCATTAAAAGCTCATTTAGCAAATACTAAATGCAATGAATTTATTGTATTGTGCTTTGAATTTATAACTTAACTAAATGCAGTTTCTCTCTTTTCTCATGTATTATATGTGCTTGACACTTGTAGTAAGTAGCATTATATAATTTCTGTTCACCTCATTTGTAATCTTTTGGATATTTGCTGTAAATTTTGTTATTGTCTTATAGAATTCAAGCTTTCGAAGAAATTTTGGAGCAAGATGTTATCAATATTGCAGAATTGCAGAAATTGGCATTTAATGGTAAATTTTATAAGTTGCATTATTGTGTAAAGTAATTTTCATTTTATTTATATATTTTTAAATATAATTTTACAGGTGTTCCAGATGATAAAGGTTTACGGCCACTAGTGTGGCGAATATTGTTGCATTATTTGCCAAAGGAGAAAAATGTGAGAGAATCAACACTTATTAAAAAAAGGCAACTGTACAAGCAATTTATAGGTATTCTTGTAATGTACATTATATTTTTAAGATATTCTTAACAAGATATATCATAAACAGAATCATTATTATTGAGAATTCTCTTACAAACAACCTCGTCACTACATTTCTGAAAAAATAGAAATAATTATTCCTGAGATTTTTCTTACAAACTACCTTGTAAATACATTTTTGGAAGAGTATAAATAACAATTAAATTCTATTCGAACTAGAGCTCTCAGACCATAAACTATATCATAATTGAATAACTTAAATGAATCATATATATCCTTGATATATTTTGACCCCTTTAGTGATAAAAAGAAATGCTTACATATTTTAATTACTGTTTTTCAGATGAGATTATAGTCTCCCCCGGGGGCCCTGCTGATCATCCTCTAAATATTAGCCCGGATAGTTCCTGGAGCACTTATTTTAAAGATAACGAAGTGCTGCTGCAAATCGATAAAGATGTCAGGAGACTATGTCCTGACATCTCCTTCTTCCAATCTGCAACAGAATTTCCTTGTTTAGAGGTATGATTTTCCTCTACTTTTAAACGACTAAATTTATTGTATTTTTATTAAATTAATTAATTGTTTTTATTAAATTACATTCTTGTTCTTGTTGTTTTTGTCTGTGATAGTTTTGTGTCCTTGTGTTTCTGTTTCAAACTATATGTATATAATTGTGGCTATTGTGAGCAAATGTGAATAATTTTGATAATAATTAATATATTTGTTTATGTAATTTTCAGATTGTGAACAGCAATGGTGTCAAACGATTACATAAACGTGTGGAACAATCTGTTTTAAAATATTCTACATTAGAGAGACGTGGTCTTGGCGTCGCAAAGGTAAATATTAATTACCCATACATTTCGATTACTTCAAAACTCATTACGAAATCAATAATTAAATATATATAAAAATGAATGCGTTTGTCTATATTAGATAAATTAAAAAAAAACATACCTTCAAACACTGAAAATTTGTGAAGTTATTAAGCTTTTTCATAGGAAGGTTTTTGAATTATTTTTTTCAACACAGCAACATGTAAACGGGTACAGCTAGTTATAATTATTATTTTCTTTACAGCTGAGCAAGGAAATACGTCGTTCAGAAAGTATCTCGACCGGCGACTACGCGCCTTTGAACGAAGGCTGCGAGGCTCATTGGGAAGTCGTGGAGAGAATGCTGTTCTTGTACGCCAAGCTGAACCCCGGACAAGGTTATGTCCAAGGAATGAACGAAATTATTGGCCCGATATACCATACATTTGCTATTGATGCAAACAAGGAATATCGAGGTAAAGAAAATTATAAGGGGAATCCTTGACCGTAAATATATGTGATGCAACTGCACCACCAAGGGTGTTTTTTCGCATACTATCAAGCATATTTTTTGCAGTTTACTTTACAGTTATAAAATAAATAATGTTTTTTTTTACAGAACATGCCGAGGCTGATTGTTTCTTCTGTTTTACGAATCTCATGGCGGAAATACGAGACTTTTTCATACGGACATTAGACGAAGCGGAGAGCGGTATCAATTATATGATGAATAAATTAAACGATTGCGTAAAAAAGAATGACCGCGTTGTTTGGAATCGTCTGGATAGACAGGAACTGCGTCCGCAATATTACAGCTTCAGGTCTCTATTCAAACATATTAAATAATCTTAAATGTATATTTATAAATTGCCTTTAAAAAAATGGAACAGTATCTTGTCTGCTGGTGTCATGGTTTGGTATTATTGAAATCCCAGCTCGAATCCTAGATTGGACAAAGAGATACTGGGTTTTTCAATTTGATATTAGCTTTGAGTCCGGAATTTGTTCCCAATAGGGCAATAAGTTTCTCTCCTATTTTATCGTGAAAAGACATAATGCGTAATGTGATAAATGCACTGAGTTTACCTCTGCCTAACCCCATCAATGATCAAAAGCATGAGTGTTTTACTTTTGCTTCTAAAAATGCTTCAATTTGAGATTTATTTTTTCAATTTTAATAAAGAAGGACTAAAAATATGTGATATTTTTAAGAATGGAGCTAATTTATTTATATATTTGTTTTTTTTTATTTTCAGATGGCTAACTTTATTATTGTCGCAAGAGTTTTCATTGCCGGATGTTGAAAGAATTTGGGATTCTTTGTTTGCTGACCCTCATAGATTTAATTTTCTCATTTACATATGCTGTGCCATGATTTTGTAAGTCAATAGTTTTTAATTTTGATTTGTTTTTTTTAATAAGCCTTTATAATAATTGGATTAGTTATTTTGATTGCGCTTTGCGCGCATTGAAAAGACGAATAAAAAATTAATGAAAGCGAATTAATGTTGCTAAACTGATTTTTTGTAATGCTAATCAGAGATGAACTTTTACTGATGAAAATAGTGAACAAGAGAGTTACACCGGGACAACGCCAAATGGAGATTCTATAATCCTTCCACCCCCCACCCCCCTTATACTGATCCAAAAATAAACCTTTTATTACCCGAAGGGGAAAACGGAAGTGCAACTAGAGGACCCATATTGCACCTATGTTTTGCCTTGTGGCGAATCTATGGCCGTATCGGACACAAATTCCAGGCTGATATTGAGTAGGAAATAAAACAAATATTACTTTTGCCTTACTGCAACGCTCGGGATTCGAACCCGAAACCCAAGCATTGCAGCCGTACCGTATACGTAATATAGCTCCGTCGCCGAAGCAGTTAAAACTAATCTATTTATTTCTTATTTTTAACAGATTAGTACGAGATGATCTGCTGACCGGTGATTTTGCATCAAATGTAAAATTACTTCAAAACTTTCCACCTATGGACGTGTCCTTAATAGTAAATAAGGCTGTGGAAATTTCCACAAGATAATTAGTTAAACTCTGAAATAGTTTAAACATTTGTTTATCAGTCTGATATTGCTTGTTTGTGTCATCTGAAATTTTTTTTATAATTTATCAAAATCTATCATAAAAGAACATTTAAGAAAAATAGAAAATATTACGTATTTGTATGCATGTTTCTCACAGAACATGTATTTAATAAACAAAATTTCCTTTTTAATCTCAACAACATTCCATATTTATTTACTGTGAAAATATTGTTCAATGACACAGTATAATGATAAACAAAAAATAAATTCTAAATTGAAACAATATATGTTAAATACAACCATATATTTATACAATATATTTATGTGACAATGACTTATCTTAAATAAACCATACTTTTATATAGAAATATTTACTCACCCCATCGCTGAATACAAAATATAAAATTAAACATAAGCTTATAAAATATTCGCACTTAAACAATTTGTTGAAAACATCCGATTTTTAGATACATTTTATAACTACAACATATACGACCGTACGGGACTGATTAACATAATATTACCTTTTTATACACGTGTACATGTTTAAATAAATATAATACAGTGTTCAGACTTGTGTTTTATTTATAACTTTACCTTATAGCTTACGTCAAGTAATGGAAAATAAAAAAATTGTTTGAGTCTCGGTGGCACAACGGTATCGTATATTACGTATACGATACACCTGCAATGCTGGGATCTGGGGTTAGATTTCCGGGTCGGAAAAAAGTGATATTTGGGATTTTTCTCTACTCAATGTAAGCCCGTAGTTTGGAATTTGTGTCCGAGATGGCGATAGGCTCGCCACCTGTCACATGGGAAGGAGAAACATACGGCGAAATGTGGGTGCACTAATTGCACGCCTGTATTGCGCTTCGGGAAATACAGGCGTGATTATATTTACAGGGGATCAAAGTAAACAATAGAATTCGCCTTTAAAAGATTTAATATAAATAATAATTACAACATAATCGATTTGTACATACTCATTGATTGACAATAATAATAATATTTGAAAGTAAATATTTTTTTATACAAATATAATGTCATTTCTTTCATTATACAGCTAAATACATTGAAATGTTAAAAATGATTATACATATTATAGATTAATGTCAATTTGATGAAATAATATTTTCCTTTCAAATTTTGTTGCAAACATGTATGAATAGAACCTTAATGACAGAATTTTACTTGCAAATAAAAAACTTAAGGAACGTACAAACATGGCAACCTGATACAACAGCGATCTATCCTGTCACTAAACAATGCACATACAATCACATTATTGGCTTAAATCTAAAATTGAGAGGATCCCACGGCATTTAACAAGCTGAAAAAAAGGCGGCTAGAAATTTAATACTTTACCCACAAGGGACAATAAAATTATTGTAAACGAATCTTCAAAAGTAAAATTTCAAAATCCAACCTTGCGTTACCTCTACAATTATGAATTTACTTGACAAATATTTATTTATAGTGATAATTAAAACAATGTGATAATAGGTTTATTATCTGTACATTGTTTAAAAAAAATGTTTAAAAAGCTTACATAAAGAAGTCATGTCCTATATAATAAACATAATCGTAATCAAAGCACCGTTAGTAAAAAAAATGGTAAATATATAAATGCTCAGTGTTGATTCTCCCATTTATAAAATTATAAAAAAAATATGACAAAACTTTTGTGCCGAATATAAATACAATAACATCATGTTTTTCTAATAAAAAAAAATTAAAAGTCAAGCTTTTATAACCTCTTGTGAAATGTCGGATATAAAAATTATAGTTTATTGTGGATTTTGAAAAGGAAACTTGAGTTTGTTGCGAATGTTTGCAGAACGACGTTTTTAATGTGTTATTTGTTAAATTATTTAAAACATTCAGTTTACACGAATCATCTAAGCCTAGTGCAAAATTTCAATCTCAACTGTTGCTAAATTTTACTGGACATAAAATATTTGATAACATATAGAAGTCTAAAGCACGTCGGGTACGATTTTCTGTTTTCCTAATCTAACACAGTGTAAGAGCAATGTACATTCAAAACTACTTTAACGGATCTAAAACTATTGTTATGAGTTTTCTTAAGTGCGCAAGAGCATACATGAAATTCTCGCATTCCTCATTCGTGTGTTACTTGTCTTCGTTTAATATCCATCGAAAATTATAGAAATCAAAACAAAAAAAATATACATAAATGTCGAACACAAAATAATTCTGGATCTCCTATCTATTACCATTCTAATTACCTATCTACTTAAAAACACTATTCCGTTTTTTTTATTTTTATATAAAATAGGAGGGCAAACGAGCAACGGGTCACATAAACTTATCAAGGTCGTCCATGGACATCCACAACACCAGAGGAACCTGCGGATGCGTTGCCGGACTTTGAAAAAGAGGTACGCTCGCTTCTTGAAGGACCCCATGTCGTATGTGTCAAAAATGTCATTCCACAACGCGGCTGTGCGAGGTAGGAATTTTCTCGAAAGCCGCATGGTTGTGGAACGCCAACCATCCAGGTGGTGTGGATGGTATTTATTATTCTGTCGCAGACCGTCTACAATTTGTGTGCGAACATTCTTAGTTTGTGTTTGTTTGTTGTAAATTTAGAACATTGTTTATAGTAAAATAAAGACTAATAACCTAGCTTCAATCCTGCATCAAAAGTTTTTCTTCTTCCTTCCTACATTACCTTAAAGCCTCAGCGCTGAAACGCTGAAATTGTAAGGTGGCCAGTTAGTATATATTCAGTGTAAGTTAAGAAATTAGTCAATATTGTACATTTAAACACGCTCAAATTTTTTTCTAAAAGAAAACGAATCACATAACGTACCAAGGTTTTTTATATTTTAAGTCACCACTTGCTTAAAAAATTACTAGTAACAGCAGACTTTGAAATTGTTAAATAATTTCTCAACAATCATTGAACGACATTTCAGCTGAAAGGTGGATATTATGCCCTACATTTTACAAATAGAAATGTTTTTATAATACCTAACAATGTTATCCTTACATTCTTTACAAATTCTTTTTCAATCAAGCACCCTTATCCTCATCACTTACGACAAAGAAACAGTACACTTGACGATCACGTACTAAAAAGCAATAAAAAAGCTACAATATATGAAACTTTAAATGATCGATAAATGGAAATGATATGAAAGAAAAGTTGTGTACATTCTATTGGACGCAAGCGTGAAATTACGTAAGAGGCTATACTATGTTTCTTAACCAGTAGGGATACCCTCTAATGTTAGCGAGAATATTAGTTGAATATATCTGATTATAATAGGTATGTCTTTCATCAAGATATATAATGAATAATGGTTGCAGCTATATTTTATGTTAAATCTTAGCTGTCACAGAATACTGATAGATATTACATTATGACAACATCAAAGCCCTCTAGAAGTTATTTGAATTAAAACATAGTTACAATACTATTTCAAAATAGCGGATCTAACTTAATGGAATTAGTTGCACCCCAAATAACAGTTTTATTCACAAAAATAATGTCAACTTGATGATATGGTATAGAAGGTAGTTGATTAGCTGAAAACTGTATACAGAGAGAGTAGCCTTACAAATATTACTCGACAAATCGGCTTTAGTTTAAGCATCTATTTCAGTCCTTATTTTTTTCGAATACTATATAGCTCAATCATTCTTCAAGATTATAATACTTTCTTTTATAAATAAACATATAAAAATATACATTTAAATTATTATTAAACATTATCCAACACAGATTCAACTTAGCAACAGTTCTAAAATAAATTATGTTGATTTTTTTTAATAAAAAATAAGATAATTTAACATGTTGCAAACATTTCGAAATGAGCAGAATTGGCATATTCACTTTAAAATTTAGTGTAAATATGATTTATTATAATAATTTTTGTTTCTCTCCATCTTTTTTTGTTACCATTTCTCATCTCAATACAGAATATTTGAGATTCTTAGATTTATAAACATTCCAAAGTCTCATTTCGACGCCCACCATGAATAATCCGGTGATCTGGAATAACGGGGCTTTTCAGCATTAAAAAAGTACTTTGTCAATTTTTTTTAAGATTTTTTTCTACGAATACACGAAATCCATCGAAAAAAATTTTTTTTCAATGGTATTTTGAACAAACAATAAGTTTTTAGATTATTTTAATAAAAAAAAAATCAAAATGATGAGACAATAAAGTACAATATAATACGACACCATTCATATGCAACATAAAAAGGTTCTGATACGTATTGTGTAATGTAGTTATCAATAAAAAACATTTTTTTTTATATTTTTCCTGAACATTTTTACTTCTCCGATTACCAGATTATTCGCGGGGGGCGTCGTTTTTAACAACAATGTCCTCCTCTTGGATATTTAGCCTGCAACATCATTTCTCTCTTTCTTTGCGCAACTAGCTAAGATATATGAATTTATCACAAACTTTATGTAGGCGACACTCGCGTTGAATACACACATATTCCCAATATGTTAATCATTTTAGTGCCTATTTCAAAGTGCTTTAGTATACTAAATGACGCCACAAAAACTACGATTTATATTATTCAATGGAAGAATGAAACAAAAAGAATGCATGTTTCTAGTAATAAATATTGTAATGCAAAGATTCAAAGTTAATTTTACCCATACATGCACCCGGGCATTTTTAATTAATCTGTAAAAGGAATATGTATGTAAAGAACGCGTTAGGCCACGAATACTTAATGAAGATAATTACGAATATATTGCGCCAATAGAATCCTTGAGGGCAGTAAATATAAACATATGAGATAATGTTAGAATTTGTAAATATTTATGTATCCGCTACATTCTCAATTTATTAAAGTAATAAATAACAAAAATATCAATGTATATGAGAGTAGAGGCCAGACTTTGTAATATATTTTTAAAGTTGTACAATGAACACAAGCTTTCCTGATAGGTATAAGATTTAATAAATATTTGCAGTTAGAGAAAAAGAAAAATGAAACAGCACCGAGTAAACACCAAAGTGGGGGATATATGCTAGACGTATAAAGCAACGCGTGTTACCGGTGCGAGCGAGTGGGGCCAGTTTACTGGAGGACGCAGCACTTGCATTTAGGTTTCTTCTTTATGGTGACATGCTCGGGCTGCAGGGGCTCCTGAGGAGGTGAACGCTGTACCTCCACTTGTCCGGGGCGAAGCTCCGGCAATGCAGCACCATTCTTGGTGCCATTCATAGCTTTCGGTGGACTCTGCTGCTGCATGGGACTTGCCACTTTCGATTGAGGAGAAGATGGCGGACTAGCCTGTAAAACATTTATGTACATTTTCAATATTTAACTCTAGAATAGAATATGTTTTAAAGTTTCGAATAAACTTCTTAATACTTGTCTAAAAGGTATTCAAAATTTAAAAAAAAATGTCATCCTTCTAATTCTTAATCTGGGGAATCAATTTTGCCATTTAGTTGATTGTACGGTATCTACTACATAAATGATTACATATATTATTTGCCAGCATAAGAATAAAGCAACATAAATAATTGTATTACATACTTAAAATATAAAACAAAACAAAATAAACTAAGTTTTGACTCAATGACTCCTTGAAAAATTAGGTTATGTAGTTTTCGTTTCGGGCGATGTCAAAATGGAACACTTATAATGAGGCTCAATTATATTCTTCTCACAGAAAAATAGGCCATCAAAATGGAAGTTAATTCATTGCATATCATGAAACTTTTTTGTTTATTTATAAGGTAAGCAATTGTGAGGTGCGCTCAACTATACCATCTATATAAAACAATTATGCATAGCTTACATTGACGTTATTTGCTTGCTCGTTTTCCTCTTCATCACTAACGGGCAACTGAGGTTCAGCGGATGGTGTGGGTGTGATAGGCTTGCCACCTTTTATCAATGACACGATTTCATCAGCTTCACGGCTCAAGTCGCCATCAGGACGGAAGGGATTGTCCCAGCCGCTTTCAGTGCTGAAAATTAATAAGTATAAAATTATAAAAAGTATTTTTATAAAGCAATATTTTACACATATGCAAGTTTTGCAATATGTGTAAATACTTATTTACACATAGTGCAAAACTTCCGTCGACGTCAATGCGCTCGAAGTCTAGGCGGGTCGATAGTAATAAGTAAACTAGTGCTTAACGACACTCTTATCGATTTTAAATGGCGATGTAGTTGAAAAATTGTAAGAACTTAGTGTAGTGTTATTTGTTACTTTTAACGTATTAAACGAGACTTGAAATCATTTCGTTCGAAGTTAAAATACATTGGATAAACCTGAGCCTTATTTCTTATTCTTGCTGATGACATCATTTTATCATGATATAGGCGTGGGAACGGTAAATGTTTCTGTGAATCGAAAATTGTGTGTATACAAAATTAAAATATTTCGTTTTGATCGAGGTTTAACAAATAGTCACTATCAAGTTACACATTATAAAATTTATATGACGCATTTTTGTATATCTGTCTACCCCTTTAAGATTTATAGAACATAGCGAAAAATAAACTCTCACGTGATATAATTTACATTATTGATTGCGTAACATTTCGAAAAGAATCTCGAATACGGTTACATAATGTTATCCTTTCGAAGTATAGCCAATTAAATGATGCAACAGTCCCAGAACCCATGAGTTAATCAGTACAATTACTTCCCTCTTTACGAATTGAATAACTACGCACATATGAGTATTTATCAAGGTTAAACATTTAAATAGCATTTACGACTTAAGAATGCCAAGTCCTTGATAAAATTTTCCAGACATGTTGCATTGTCTGTGTTAAAATCATTAGTATAAATTGACTACATAATTGACAATATTTATGTATTAATTAATGAGTTCTTTAAACAATTAAATATAACTTGAATATACATCATTGATTAATTTTAATATCGAAGTAAACGAAATCGTTAAATTTTATTTCGTAAGCTTTCAGACATTGTCCACTCTTTGTCAAGCTCGTTTAATCTCAAATATAACTAAAATAATTATATTATTTCACATTAACCGGAAACAAATGAGACTAAAAACATTTTAAACTCTCCTAAAACCTTAACAAATTTGTCCTGGCATGAAAATCTAAGATTTACTAAGACTTTTCATTCAAATGAGAGTTCCGAGTTTAAGATTTGTTTACATTATACAGTAAAATTATTATAATATATCCTTACATATGAAATTGGCGTTTAGTCGTACTGACCACTTTAATCACAAATTTATCTTCTTTGGTCAGGGATTCCAAAATTAATTTTATACTGCTATTTACATCATGTATTTTTGTTTCGTTAGATGTCATTCATTTGTTTTTCTTCTGAGTTTAAACTGTTACAAAATGGAAAACTTGAAATATCGCGTTATTTACAAGTTCCACCTTGGCACCAGTCCTGCGGAAACAGCTCGACGGGTTAATGATGTATACGGCGGTCGTGTCGCAAAATAAAGCACAGTGCGTTTTTGGTTCCAACATTTACGTTCTGGAAATTTTGAAAAGTGGATTTTCTACGATAATCGGAAGCGCTCATCGCAATTAACCTGTCCCTGGCACACCAACCAAATCTATCACTAAGAGAAAATAGACCCAAAAAAGAACCTATGAGATGGCAAAAGTCCATAGATACTTTGCTTAAATAAATATATTATATTAAAAATATTCGACTTTTTGATCCTCCCATACCAAACGCCAATTTCATTTTTAAGGACCTACTATAATATAAGAAACTATAATGAACTTATGAATGTTTTGTAATTTGAAACCTTACAACAAAAAGATACAAGCATCTGATTAAATATATTTTACAAATCAATTAGTTAGTTATTTGAATGTATAAAATAAAATCTATTTTGTGAATTCTATTGAAAATGTTTGTTACTACATACAAATATGTGTCAAGCGACAACAAGGTCGCACAGCATCACAATACAGATAATCAAAGCATCACAATGTGACTGGGTGGGTTTCAGGCAAACATGTTGTAAAGATCAAATGAAAGGATAAACTACTAAAGTGCTCTAAATTAAATTCTTTTTGGATGTCGTCATTCATTTACTTTGTTTATTTGAGAAAAATTGCATCACAATTTATTTGTAGCGAACTGATTTGAATTTTCCCCACCAATAAATGTATGACTTTTATCATTTTAAGGTGAACAATGTATTCCACTAACTCTACATAATATATCCAATCATATAATATATAGATTACAATCACTTTGTGATATGGTTTCATTACATAAGTGCAGTGTAGCACTCTCTCGTTCGTGTTTATCAGATCTCAATAATACTTATTTGTAAATGATAAAACTGACAATTCCCAAACCAATTTTCTATACTTTGAATACTGTTCCTGATCCAATTAAATGATTACTAAATTAGTTCAATAGAGACATTAAGAATAATTGAAGAATTAGAAGACAATTGGGTCATAAGTTCAATTGCAACTTACCTTATTTGCCTATTGTACGCAGTAAATTCACCCATGTCGGAGTTGGCTGTGGTTGATAGTAAGGTAGCGTACAAAACGTGTGAATCTGGGTCCGTCGCTTTGGGCGGCGGCGAGAGACACTGCGGCCTTGCTCCTTGGTAAAAGGACACCCGCACTTTCGAACGTTCAGACCTGTAAACAATAAACAATTGTTTAAGTTTTTTACTGAATGAAATAAAAATGTAGAATCATCATTTTAAAATTTTACTACTACTTTTACAAATCAAACAACAATTTAAAAAAAATAAAAATGATTACACTTCGTAAATCCTCACAACAATATAAAGGATGGTTTGAAACTAAAACGCACAGCTGATGCAAGACATTCACGGTATAAACTGTTACACAGATTAACTTCAGTTCGTTCCATTAAAACTGTGGATCTTTTATTAGCCGATGACTATATGAAACACCCACACATTGACATTCTCACATACATGGAAAACTTTGTAACTGGAATATTTTTTATTCTTATATTGCTTTGTTAGTAACATGGATAATATAAATGGAAAGTTACATATTATTTCTGAACATATCTTATGCTTATAAAAAAAAACATTACAAGGAAGCAGGGGTTACACATAATTTATATTGTGTCTTGTCACAATCAGAAATAAAAATACTCTATAATATGTAAAAAGTTACATAAAGTTATATTTAATGCCACTTTTAATTTATGCCAAAAACTTGTTCTACACTGACAAATTTTTAATGTACAGAACATTCCAACTTTCCCAATCACGGAGAAAACTTTAAATTCTAGATTATCTTAAACAATTATGGTTTTTAAAGTACCCCATTAATTCTGTTGACTAGTATAAACACAATTTGCTAAGGCAAAATATTTATGACTCGCAAGAAAGCTCGGCATAATATTGACATGTAAATAATGTATTTTAGCTTGTGTAGTAACTATGTAGCTTAGCGAGAAGTTATTAACTGTAAACAAAAATGGCTCGGAGCAGAGCAGCAAATACATTGTATAAATTGAATACAAAAACCTAAATATAGTTGCACACAAGTTGTTTAAATTCATTTTTTGTGTTTGATTGTTGTATAAAATTTATAATTTTCTTTACACATTTTTAAAATTAATATTGTATGTATTCTGACATCTTTAAACTTTAACTATGTTATGTATTGTTTCACTTCTATAAATTGAAAAATAAATTTTGTTCAGAAAAAATATGAAAATTTAAAAAATCAAATACTACCTAAAATACTAAAATGTCTCACGCACAGCTTTTTAAAAAATCTATTAAATACAATAGTCGTGTGAAAAATGTCTTTAGAACAAAGAACGATTTAGCCAAAAGCCAAATTCCGCAAGCAACCGCGAGCCGACCTTACGGCGATCACAGGGCGGGTCTTCTCATAGGGATATGATCAGTGATGCACTCATTATAAATAGAGATTCTATAACGTTTGCCAATGTGTGTTTACTAGATGTATGTAGATGCCGAGTGGTGACCTTGTACTCCCGAATGCTGGATGGAACTGAAAGTCGTTTTATGTTTATAATTCAGTCCTCGTGACGTCATACTGACCGAATTCTCCTCGACATAAAATCTGCGATTCACAGACATTCGAGTACTCGTATTAACTCAACATTAATATCACAGCGATTTGATAACACATTTAATTAATAGCTACCTTAGAAGCAATAGAAAAATCGAAAATAATTGACAATCGAACGCCCAGTGCGCAGCACGAATATGACGTGAACAATGTAAATAACGTACCTTTCGAATATCCACGTAATATAATTGTTGTCACAGAACACTTAAATATAATTATTTACTTTCGATGTAAATATAAATAATTATTAAACATTAACAGAAACAAATAACATTAGCGCAGATTGCGCCGTTGGGTTTGGCCGCACCGCACGACGCTACACAACAGTGTTTCCACTACACATGCACAACATCGATCTCTGAGTCGGATGTCGGTGTCGCTCGACGCTCGCCGCTCGCCGCTCGCAGTCCTTAGCGAATGGAGCGGAGCGAAGCGAGCGCCGCTATTCGCCCACGCACAGTGACGTAATTCAACATTTTTTTCGTTAACGGAAACAACGGATTCGCTTTATCACGCGCGAAATTCGATTTATTATCTGATAACTAGCAGATTGGGCTAAAATAATAATATTATATCTTATTATATATGTATGTAATAAAATAATAACTTTTACTTCAGTTTTATTTATTTTTTTAGATTTTATAAATACCGTGATTTACGCTTAATAATTTTGACAAATATAACGTATTTCTTATTAAATTAATAGTACACAATTTGGTCTGATATTATTCATAGTTTATATAGTCAGTATTAGTGAAATTATTATTTCATATCGTTACACATTTTAAATAGAACTTCGCGTAAGCATTGAAAATGTCATAAATTTACAGCCGTGCGCATAGATAAATTCTTAGATAATTTTATTACGCGATGTTTTTGCTTGACAAGTTTTCGCTTAATAATCGCTTCATTTGGTAGAAATACTGTAACGTTGGTAATTAAACAAGAATCACGCATAATTTCTGCAAATAAAAACGATGCATCGGCATGCTATTTACAACCATATAAAACTTTTTTTTTTCATTTGTTTAAATAGGATTTTAAGTTTTACTATGTTTCTATTGTTATTTTACTTAAATCTTGAATAATCACTCATCTCCATATTTTAAATTGTAATTATTTGACGCGTTTATAAAAAAATATAAAAGAGGAGATAAGTGTTTTTTTTTATTATTTTTTTTATTGCCATTACAGTAGTAGTTGTTAACTCTGTATATTTATTACTCTATATATACAATATTTTAATACTCTGCGAGTATATATTAGCAACATTTTATCTATTTTTACGACTGCAATTAGAAACATTGTGACGTAAATGACAGGGAGGTGCGATCAGAGTTATTTATCGATTGTTGAAGACGGGGGAGACTTATTTAATGCCATTCCCTCACTCTATTGCGTAAGTAGGTTGTATGTACATACGCATGACGTAATTACTCCCTGGAAACATTTGCACTGGAAAGCTTCAAAAGGGACACAATTACAATTTAAAACACTAAAAAAAATAATACTTCAGGGAGTAAAGACTTTTTATAATAACACCACTTGAGTAAGAAATTTCTTTCAAATAAGCATTTTTAAGTTTAGTCAAATTTTTGACAAACGCTATGAAAAATAATCGAAATGTCTTTTACTTCTGGAGAAAAAAAATACCAAAAAAATAAGTACTATGGAAGCGATAGCTTTTATAGAAGAGAGATCTAAAAAAATGGTATGCTAGTCCTTTCAAGAAATACCTGTGATATTGGTAATGATTGTACCAATTTTATATGTTAAATAAAAATAAGAAAAATTGCAATTTATTTGACACTGGTCTGGTTTAACAATTTAGAAAGCTATATAAAAATGTTAAATTTATAAAATTCTTATTTCCTTAATGTTTATAACTTAGGCAATTGAACATTGAGACTGGATAGGCATTTTTGTGCGCCCTGTTTCAACTAACTTCCTGACATCACGTAACAGCTTGCATCCGGGTTAACACGGGTTTTACTGACAAAACAAGTATTTTACCCACTCAAACAGACAGCTTTAACCGTCGCCATAAGCCTATAAAAATTTATATAAACTTATCTGATATTAACTTATGTAATATATTATTAGCACTTCCTATATAATAATATTATTTATGTAACATTTTGATTTTTTTATTTGTAAAAAAGTATTTGTATTTTACAAAATGAGTCAATCATCTTTATGACACGAAATGTCATATTCATTTAATTAACTAGAATGTTTTTGACAATTTTTAAACGCCCTCTTTGTTGTAAGTTATTGAATTGGTTTCTTTTACCGTCGGCGGCTCTGAGACTGAAGTCTAAAACTGCCGTCATCTTGCAATCTTGTTAGAGATCTTTATAGTGGCTATAACGATAACAGCAAAGAGACTGGCGTTGTGTGACCGTTGTGTATGTCCGTTACATGCGCCATAAGATTATATGTCATATTTACATCATAGCGTGTTCATTGCCCTATCTTATTAAATTAATCGCAGAGATTTTTGTTTAGCATTAATTGTTACGCTTGAAGTGTTGAAATCATATCTAAATATAAAATATTTTAAATAATTATCTCGCTTTTATTGAATAACAAAACATCCGGTGGAAATGAAAATGAAAAAAACATACTCCTTAAATGAATATAACGTACTCGTCTTCGACGGGCGTGTAGGGGAATATCGTCTCCTGCGCCTTCGGCGGTGGACTGGTCTGCTCTGGTTCCTCTTGAAGGGGGCTCTCGTAGATAAGGGTCTCAACCATCGACCCTTTCGAGCTGCCAAAGGAAACCCTAAGGAAAAAGAAGTAAATATGTTAACAAAATATTAAATAACCTTCTACAGATAGGTCTATCAAATGTCTTATTTCTACATTTATTGACTAGGCATGTCTCGTGAAATGTAAATTTGATATCCTTAATTTTCTTTAATATCTATTTGTCAACAAGTTAAAGTTCTTATTTATCATTAGTTCGTGTCCAAGTAATAAATTAAGTCAAGTATTTATATTTTGACAGCTCAGCTTACACTTGTAATGATGATTTAATGACAAGGATTCGAATCCCATACAACATCCATCGATTAGTCATAAAATCATGAGAGAAACTAGTCGAGTCTAGGATCACGTTGGAATGAAAGGTATAGATTAAATAGCTACTTTACTTAAGTTTATTGCCGATTTAATAAACAAGAAACGTGTAGAAAGTATACGCCGACTTGTTGACGTGTCTATACCTTCCTTATTCTATGCTACTGTCCTATATTACGTAAGACATTTAAATGACATCATTTTCTACCGCCATTCTTGCTCTTTAAAAGAAACTCTATATCTAATAGATAATCGTCTCTCTATGCGCACTTTTATATTACTAAATTATATTAGAAATATTTACAATTTATTTTAGTATTTAATAATTATTTTTTTAGCAACTAAAGCAGATAACTGAAATTTTCCAACGATGTGTTTCGGAACTTACCATTCCATGTCAGATGCGTTTTTGTTATACTACGTTTTATATTGACTCATCACGTCACACGGGAATGCGGTAGAACGGGAGAAAAAGTATCCTGTCTGTCTGTTTTCTGGTTCTATGCTTCCTCCTCACCAATTTTCAAGCAAATCGGTTGAGCCATTCTTGAGTTATATGTAACTAACACGACTTCTTTCTTTTATAAATTTATCATAATCAAGAGCTTCGATTGAAATAGTACAATTATTCTAGAATTTGACTGTTGTAAATTCGATTCGTCTATACGTTCAGCTCATTTCCTATTCTTTCTATTGCCCACGTCCTCAATAATTACAAACCGTTCGACTTAACAGCCCAATTAGTTCATTGCTGAATATAGTCCATCTTATAGATTGGAAAGAACACACGATACATGAGAAATTATAAGGCAATTTTTATTAACATTTTGAACGTTACTCTTTGTTGGTTCAAGCGAGGAATTAATTCAGGCTTTGTTACATATTCCAAAGTGTTCTGGGAGTTGAGGTGACTTTTGTGCGGGAACCTTGTCATTGTTGAATTAGCAAACAAGCTCACAGCGTTCGACATTAATGTAAATTAGTTTGCTTTTCCTCACACGAAGCGAAAACTGGCTTCGAACTTTTAAACTAAGTCAATACATGCGACATACGCTATTAATTAATAAAATTAATTTGCATCATCTTTAGCTTCAGCGAAGCTAAAGATGAAGCAAATTAACTTTAATTAAAAATCTAAGACATATGTTACAAAAGGAAACTTTAGTCTGTCCTTATTAAATAGGACACCGGAAGCGTTCGCAGTACTTTTCGTTGTGCATTACTCACCTTTACTGATTAAGTCCTCGATAAATAAAAGAGCCAAGAAACAAAAATATAATAATTAAATATCCTTCGGCTGAAGATAATTTCAAGATCCATATACAAACAGATAACAAGAGAGTTATTTCATGGTTCCGTTTAATTGTCGAAATACCGGACAAACAGATTTTAAAAAATTATAGCACAATTTTATTCAACACAAACTTATTTTTTGGTTAAATAATGTTAAGCTGCATGGTAAAAATAAAAAAAATAAACCGGATTAACACGAAACGAATCTATGGAAAGGGTAACAATTTGTAGCGAGGGGGAACAGCACGTGCCCGTAGGTTGAATAATAACTCCGTGAATCGGACCCCTGTTTTGTGCAAAACAAATGCTATAGGACATGCAGCTGTTTCTACTACACGTATCCCCGTTGAGTTTTAAATTAACTATTCCAGTGTATCACGCCCGGTCTTCCTAGAATGTTGGCAAAATTGCGTATTTTAATACGAAAGAAATTTCTTTAGATAGGCTACATCTGTATAATATATTATAATACTGCACGTAGGACAATTTTAACATAAATATAAACTCAAACAGAAAGGCATAAATGTTTAAACCCGAAAAATATTATATAATACCACTTCTTATATTTTTTTTTGATGATACGAGTATTTCAAAGCCTAAACAGTTAAAATTACTAATGCATAGTCATCTGAAGAACCCACTTTTTCCTCTTTGTCTTAGCTTTCCCATAATCATTTGGCATTATTCGCAATGCTGCTTCGTACTGCAGAGTAAAACAGGCGTCATTTCCCGTGACCGTGAATCAAACGTATGGGATACAATTGGCGTAGTCTATCCACGTCAGTGGTTTTATTAAGACATTCCTGTCTTATAGCAAACTACGAATGTGCCATAACGATTGTTCTAAAATTGAATGCCTCATGGCTTTGCAGCCGTACCATAATGCACCACCGGAGCAGTTAGAACTATTATTTAAAATCAGTATTAATGTAATAAATATGAATATAAGTTTGTTACTCTTTAACGACTCTGTCCATATAAAGATTTTTTTGCTCTAAATTAAGAAACTGAATTTTAAGGCATCAATGGAGATGGTACACGTATACGTTATGCACGATGTAAAATGATACAGAATAATTTGAGTGTTAAGAACCGGAGACTCAATTAGTGCTAACGAGATCTGCCATCGTGATCCTCGAGAGAGACAATCGTTTGCACCTTAATTCCTTGTACAGGAAGGGAATGCACGTAGGTGTTTGCGAATCATATCATCTTGTAACTCAATGTTTCCTTGTTATCAGCGTATAAAAAAAAACTTTCATGCGCTTAAACGCAACTAATGTAGGCAGAAATACTAATCGAAATCCAGTATGAGAAGAGAAAACAATCACGTCAAATCCTTTACGAATAACATTGAAAATGTCGATGTACAGTTAGGTATTCAATCGGTTCGGTTACGACTATCAATAAAATAAAAAAAGCAAAATAAAACACATATTGGCATTAAATTTTATCTATTAAATTGATACTTCGGCTTTATACCTGTTCCGTTTCACGTCCTTGCACTTTTTGCAATGTCATATTAATGACACGTTTGTCAACATTCGTAATACTTTTTATATAAAGTTCTCACCAAAAATATTATTAAATGGATTATTGAGACAAATATATTTCAGTTTCAATTGATATCAGCTATACAAACAATTGATCGTTTGGTAAGTAGTTGGTATAAATATAATTTTTATCATCACCAACAAATTATAAGCCATTGCACACAATATACAATGTACTAGATATCAATTTAGCTGAAAAAAGGAACTCGGCCTCTAACAGCCTCGGTGGCGCAGTGGTAATACGTATTGCGTATACGGTACGGTTGCAAGGCTTGGGTCTTGGGTTAGAATCCCGGGTGGGGCAAAAACATACGGAAAAATGTTGCTAGTTGCACGTCTGCTTGGGTAAGCAGAGTTTTTTTTTTTGTAAATAGGAAACGACTAGATTCTAAAAATTATAACTAATTTATGGACTGTTCCTCGTTCAGTTGTTTTCACGTGATTGACGCATAAAAGAGTTTCGTATAAATATTGTAGATGCATTTTAAGAAGTAATATAAAATATCTCTGTTAAATGCGTCTAATAACGCAGCTGCCCACGTGTTGTCAAAAACACGGGTCAAACTTATATCTCTTAAATTTCGTTTATACAAGGAGTGGGTAGAATAAACAGAATCACTAGCACTTGAGGAGGAGGGCCTTTTGAACATCTGCATCGCCGATGTTTTACTTCAAGGCCAGACTTAAAGTAACACGGAGTTACGCCTCCAGTTACTATGGAAAAGGATAAATTACTCAACCCATTTGGAAAGTACTGTGACCTTGGAACTCACAAACTTGACATTTTACGAGGTCAAAAATTTATTCCTTAACAATAATAAGATGAAAAATATGTGTTATTTTTCCTTTTATCATAGTTCTAGAGCTTGATGTAAATTAGCATTAAATTCTAAAAGTTAGTAACATATCCGCAGCCACTAATTTTTTTTCTTAATAAATCGTTTGATAGAAAAGATCGATGAAATGTATGACGTAAAATTGTGAACATCGTTATTTTATAATCTAACGAGCTATATAACCTGTTGAACAATTGAAATTGACATCTTACTTTAACAACACATTCCAAATAGCGACCATTTTTAATTAAATTTAATTGATATTAAATTAAATAAGACATGATATACATATTTAAAAATAATATCTTGTAAAGATTTTAATATAATACAATCCAATTATAGAAGATTTCTATTCACCACTTTTCTCGTTAGTTACAATTCAACTTGTATGATTTAAAACAATGTTTTATTATTCACAAACATTGATTATTATCATCATGATTAATTTTAAAAGGACGTAATTGAGTCTAGTTACGATTTTAAGTTTTTAAATATAGATTCATATTATTTATTGTTATAGGTGTAAATAAAACTGTATCAACACGCAACATTTGTTTAAAGCATGGCAAATAGTCGAGTAGGTACCATCTTGTATAGCCGAATTTACTTTCTAATCGGCCGACTTGCAGCTTCTAAAGGCAAGTGCAATCGTTAAGTTAACTTCTACGCTTACAGTTCCGTATTGGTCCGAAACTACTTAACATTCTTTGTAATATCTGGCCCACTTTGACAACGATGGTAGTTGGACTTTTGTAACGCGTCTCGATTGTGCGTTTGTATTAGTTTATTAAACTCGTATAATGGAATGAATTGTATTGACCGTCAAATTATTATTACCTAGGGAGTGTCGATGCATAATGACAATAATGAAACTTATTTGTTATTCTTGAAGCATTTATTATATACAGAATCATTCGCAAGAGTGTAATTTCCGCATAGTTATACATCGAAGTTAACTGCATTGTCAGAAACTATTTCCCGTCTTTTATATACTAACAAAAGCTTGAATAATCGATATCCGTTGACACAGTTCGCTTGGCCATTAAACATTATGATCATAGGAAAAAGCGTTCACGTATTTTATTGACATTGGGGTAGTCAGGGAAATGGGGAATTTGCTACTTCTATTTATCATTCAATTTTGTTTCGTATTCAGATTTTCAATAAAAAAACATACAATATACGATTATAAAGTAAATAACTACATTTACATTCGCAAAACTTTCCCTATAACTTTTGAGAAAAAAAAGAGATTAAGAGACAGTTGACGAGAGTTTCTCAGGGGAAAAAAATAACAGTTGACCCACATATCACCTTAACTCAATGGAAAAGTTACCAATAAGAGATTGTTTCTTTTCATTGATACATACCGCAAAGCAATGCTAAACAAATTTCATGGTATCTATAGTCAATCATCCATTACAGATCTACTGATCTACACGATACGGTACTTTTAGCTAGCTCTAGCTAATTTGAATAAAACATCGAGGAATATATATTATTTTTTGTTACCGCGTGGCAATGTTCATACAATATGACGTATACATACTCGTAATAGACACATGTGCGGTCATGCAGAACACGAGACCTGGAATTAATCCTACGCTATTAATTTAAGAATGAAACCATGAAATTTGTTTGCCTTTGCCTTACGGTATATCCAACGACCATTTATTAATAATTTGGAATTGAGATTGAGTCCTTTATCTTAAAATTTTCTTCCTGATATTATCAAATAGAGATATTTTTAGATCTATGGCACAAGTAGCCGGTCATCATTAAATAGAAATCTCATTCTTAAATTAGAAGAGTCAAAAAATGACTGCACGACTTTTTGCCTACATACATGATAGGAATAAAACTCATCACTTATTTCGCAAACTAATTTCTTAGAGAGCAGTCTATCAGAATCACCGTTAAAAAGTTTCTCTACCTTCACCGAACGCTTTGTAATAAAACATGAATCAGATAGAGGAACTATAGCGCGTTTAAATGAACCTCAACAGATAAAGATAATAAATTTGCTTTTTAAATTAATTCAAGCTCCAGACGAGCCGAGTTCTTACCAAAACGTTGATGTTATCAGGATTGCAACGCGCAGTTATCTTTTAAGTGTTAAACTATAACATTACACGACTGGTTACAGCACATCGCAATCAACGAGTGGCCTAATTGTGTTATCAAAAAGAATCAACAGCGATGGATAAGGACGGGGGGAAAATGCCTAAATTCGACCCGAACACGGAAGCATTTCAGATGAGGGCCCAATGGAAGAAGGCGGAAATATGCAGCAAGCAATGGTCCGAACTATGGAGTTGGTTGATCGACGAGCGAAGGTAATGTCATGTGATTTATAATATCTTCAGCGCCATATTTGCAACGTTACCGCATCTTCATGATTTTAATACCCTATTTTAAAAGGAAATTCGGCTTAAGATGAATCCTTCACATGTTGTGCACCGTTCTATGTATACCGCGATTCTATCAGTACTAAAATAATGGTACATTAAAAGCAAGCAAAGCGCGTTACGTATGCACTTAAATTGTTCGTAAAACACGTCCCGCTTGGAAATATAATTTAAAGTACACATAGTTGCAAAAAGGTTACATTATACGAAGCTTATTCACGATCCATTTATGACGTCGTGCTCGTAAATGCATGTTTGTTTGAAACAAACCCAGGTTGAAAGGTCAGCAAAAGCAAACGTGGCTCGTTTAAACTGGAAATCATATTCTTGTTGTTGCCGGTAAAACAAACAACTTGCAAATACCATGTTATGGAAGACATTATGTTTGTTTTACTAGTCTGCTGTAAGGATATTGTGGTTACGTCCTGTTTTGTGTTTTGAATTAAATGCTAAAACTACGAGAACGAAACTTGTTGAAGATCAAATTCAAATACTAAATTATCATACAACAGAAAATAGCTACTTATACATATATGTATGTACACTTCTGATGAAGACCCGTTAAATTCACAGTCGAAACAATATTATTGTAAATATTTCTATGTGGTCATATGCCATTGATTAATGCTGTGCGTCCTCGTAGTATCTTCGAGCATTTTGGGTTTAGGCTGTTACTCATGAGAGTACACCATTCTTATGATTTAACGAATTTTTATCTAATCAGTAGTTTTTATATGTGTATGTAACTCTTATATGTCGACTAGATAGTTACAGATATTTCTTAATATAATAATATAATTAAATAATTTTAAGCACAACTAAGGACATAAACCAAAACACTCACGTATTAGGAAACTTCAATTTTGCTGTTGTAACAACAAAATTAGTAAAAACTTTTCTCCTACAAAATATAAAATATTTATTAAATCTTAACACTTCGATGTTTATACAAAATATTGATTAAAATTACGAGGCGGAAATGATGTCCGTATTAAGTAATATGCCTTATTTTGACCTATACTCAGACTTATCAAAACCTGTATAAAATTGTAAATACAATTCAACGGAATATTTATAAATTAACATTGAACCAAAAAGTGAAAGTCCTGCTTGTTACGTCGCTTTGTGATATAAAAATAATGTCAACCATATGAGGATATACATTATTATTGTATTAAAGTGTTAACCCAGAAATTTCGACTAATAAATTTATGTTGTGTAAGCCAATAAAATGCAATTAATGTCGCTTTGTCTTACACATTCGCACATATAAATACATATGATATATGTATCACATTAGTCGGTATAAAAAGGTTGCGAATATCTCGCAGAGCTTTACGAGTTTAAAAAGCAGGACGTTTATTTCCAAGCGATGTGATTTGTGTTGCGTAACAACGAACCCATTTGGCCATGTTGCAAGTTTTTTTATTATGGGCTCAAGCGAACTTGCAAGCTGAGTGCCGCTTAACGTGAAATGCAGGTTTTGAGAATGTTTATATTTATATTCTTTATGAAGAATAAAATGACGGGGATAGTTTAAAAATATCCTTACTTAGTCACTACAAATATCATCATATATACAAATATCTTAAAAAAACTACAAATGCTTATAAATTGAAATATTTTTTTTAAATAAATTTGTTGAAATTTCGGTTGTTTTTCTATCTCATACTATCATAGAAAATGTTTTTTTTTTTACAAAATTTGTATAGATCGATAACTAATACAATCCACATTTAAACTGACCGTCCCCATAACCATACATGTTCCTAAGTAGGTGAGGTGGGAATTGGGTCCCCAAACACCCTTCACCCTAAGAATAGTAAAAGAATTAACTATACGCTCATTCAATTTGTGGTAAACCCACACATTGATGCAACAACTAGGAAGGCGAGAAATTCGACAAAACGAAATAAAATGAAAAATATAGACACCAAATTGTGCGTCCATTTTTGCTTTACATTTACAGTGTTATTTGTATTTCTACAGTTTATTTCGTATGCAGCCTCTCGTTATAACGGTCACATGTCACCAAGATTGCAGCTGACCGACAGGACATGCAATTTGCGTATACGCTGTCACCCCGTCGTATCGTAATTCTTGTCAGTATCGAGCTCTAGGCAAGAATTCAGATACCATAGGTTTTATAGGTTATATGAACAGTTATATTTCAAATCGTCTCTACACAAGAGCAGATTTAATTTACCGTCAGTTATTCTATTTTTTTTTACTAAAATTATTTAATAAAATATATTTTAGCCGAGCTATAAAAGAAGCAACGGCTATACGTGAAGAGGCAGCAGCTGAACTTCCCCGTGCGTTGGGCAAAACGGAGATCAAGAAGACACTCAAACCAGTACCACTCACCTCCAATGGTATTATTGGGTGGGTCGCTAGCAAGTAAGTGATTAATTATTCTTAACATATAAACAAAAACGTACGTCACGCCTCTATTCCTCGAAAAGATAAGCAGAGGTGCAACTAGTGCATCCACATTTCACCGTATGTTTTTTCGTCTCATAATGTGATAAGGGGTGAGCCTATCGCCATATCGGACATAAATTCCAAACACCGTGCTTATATCGAGTTGAATTCAATTTCTAGATGTATTTATGTATAAACACTTACAATTTTCTTACAATGTTTTATAAAAGTGCTACGGAAAATGCCAAGAGCAGTACAAAGGTTCTCTTGATAAGAGTATTAGTTACAAAGTAAAAATAGAACAACAATATTCACTGTGCTTTAAAGAGAAAATGTAAGAGGTTTATTTTCAAAGTGCATTTTGCACTAGAATGTTATATAAATACGGAAAGATACGAACAAATTAAATCATTAGTTAAAGTAAACAACAAGGAATTGAAAAATAAAGAAATTGCAAGTCCGGTAATCGACAATAACGCGTTAACTTAGCAAAGTCAAATTTTATTTTTGATTGAATGTGATAAAAATAAATCGCTTTATGATAAAAAAATAATTAAATAAATTTGAGAAAAAAAATATTTAGAAATTAATAAATACAATAAACCCGCTAACATTTTTAACTGTCTTTTTAAATATTTAGGGCTACATTACTTCACTCTGCGTGGTTTAAATATATATTTTACTTTATCACAGGCCAGATTGTCAACTGGAGATATACAGGCCGTGGCTAACTCATATTCCCTTAAGAGTACCCGATGCTTGGGAAGAAAAGGACTATGAAGCTTACAAGTCTTAATCTTATACAAATATAATTTGAATTTCATCTTATGTTTTAAAATTTTAACACATGTAATGAATTAATTTGTTTATTTTTTCTTTCTCCGAACTGACGGTCGCTGAGGGCAAAATTTCTAGCTTTACAAACTTTTTTCACTAACCCCTCGTAGATCATATGTTTTGCAATATTCTTTTGAAATAAATTAATAAAATAAGATATTAATAATAGGGTAGACAGATATTTAAGTATACTAAATAGTGTTTAGAATTGTACGGAATAATTCCTGCCGCTGAGTTTCGTCATTGATCAACATAAATTTCGAATACTATACATTTCACCTTGACGGTACAACCACGTTATGGATCGACTGAAGAATTCTTAAGATAGAGTATACATTAAACGCCGACAAAGAATCTGCAATTCCTGTGGTATTGCGGAGGTTATTTGATAGGCTATTTAATGCTCGCTCGTCCACCTTATCCTATAAATAGTCTTAATTGTCTTTGTCTAGTTAATTAGATCATATACATGAAAGGGAAACCTACCATTTAAATACTATTAGGTAACCCTAAAACAACAATTATTGATAATCGTTTTACAAATTATGCAACTAGATTCAATAAGTTCGATGTAGGCTACGTCTAAATTTATATGACAACCATTAATCAATGTTGAGTAATACCTAGTGATCAGCAAATAGACGCATGCGTTATGCGGTTTCATGTATACCTTTAGCTACCTCTGTGCAACTAGTCCAATCGATTTTGATTAGCAGACACACAAATATTGTCGGCATTATAGTATGATATATCTATATGACGGCATATGGTTTAAAATCATACAGGGTGTTCGAAAATGATATGTACGAAAATCATGGCCGTAACTCAAAATAGAATACAGAAGTTATGAATACATTTGATACGATCCTGGCACATACACTTCTACATTCATGCATCGACGCACACATAGTTGTCTGTTACGGGTACATCTTATATCCTTAGTATGTCACTAATCTGATCGATGTAAGTCCTCCTGGGACATTGTAATAGATGTCGATCTACATTAATTTATCCCTGAAACATGAATATGTCTCAATGCAAGCAGGAACAATGCTGTTTATACATATATGATTGGTTCGATATAGTATACACGGCGTCTAGGACAATAGAAGATCATTAGCATTTACAGTCGGTGGCATGGGATTAAGTAATAAATAACTGACAGAGAGAAATATCTTGATGAATAACATCACCGATTGTTTTATTGTATTCCAAATTATGTGGAAATGTTTATTTTAAAACGCCATGTCAATGGCGATTTAAAATAAATCCCCGTAACCCGATAAACGTAAAACAATGCGACGCGAGGCACGCGACTTATTATAGATGTAGCGACAACTTAGGTAACAAAAACCTACAAGTTTTTTAATTAATGTTATATATATGTAGATCGGAACAAAAATTATCCGCCAATAACTTTGATAAAGGCCGTTAGACACCTAATTCTTTCTCGTGGTAGTTTTCTTTCTAGTGGATTCGAATGGAACCGCTCAAATCAAACTCACCCGACGAAAAACTCAGAATACTTATACACTATTACTATTCTCGCTAAATGTTTTTTATCGAGCTTAGCAGATACCTCGAGAGACGTAGCAGAAAGCTTATATACATGTTTATTAGGTTTGGTAGCCATGACTGTAGAAACTGACAAGTAAGCAAGCTGATTACTAGCGTTTATCTTTATCAGTGTATTTTATATATGCCGTGGGTTATTAAGCTTGGTTCGTGAATTATTTATCAGAAATAATGTGATGAAAAGACGAGCACGTCACGTCATCTAGCTATTTAATTAAGGTAACAGCATTAAATATAGTCAGAGAAGCACTAACCTTTTTAGCGACGTGTGTTTACTGCCATTGCTTAGCAGTTTATGTTTGGGCTTGTCAAGGACGCCGGTCGGAGTCGACGATGATATAGTGAGATCGCTCGCGAACGAGCTCGTCGAGGACTCCTTCGAGATGTTGCTTCTGGTCTTCCTTACAATGGACTCCGGGCTTCCAGGACTACCGACCAACTCCAAAGCAAGACGGCCCTTGACCGGCGCCGGCGGTGGTTTCTCCTCAATGGGCACCATGTACGACAGCATGGCTGTCAATCTGCAGCGCTCTTACAGCATGGAATCAGAAACGACTTTCAATTCTTACGGCCACTTCTTAATTCTTATAACGTCTATGTCCATGTTATAACAAAACTGTATTATTCACACTTTATCAAACGTTCACTAAATCTTTTCCACAGTCTCTTGAGATCTGAAAGAGAATTCAATATTACATATTTGGCGCGGACATATTGTAATAAACTAAATAAAGTATTGTGTTGAAACTGTATGTTTACATAGCTGTTAGCTATTATATTCACGAGACATTAATATGATTACAAATGGTGACTTACGAACATAAGAACGAAATAGTTGTTTAATGATATAAATAATTATGCATTATAAATTACCAGAGTTACAACGAAACAAATTAGAACGATACAAATTATAACAACCACATGGTCTTTATAAATTTGTACTCTAATTAATTCTGATACGTTGGTCTATTATTTTCATCGCAAATTCTTTTTTTTTTATATAAACGAGCAACGATTTAAAATGTAACATTAATTATAGTATTCAATATTTCCTACAAAATAATGTTTTCGCTAATTTGCTCTTAGCTGATGTATTTATAATAGGAAAATATATGAATACTATAAATTTTATAAATTGAAATTAACACAAATTTAAAGCAAATTTAGTATTACACAACAATAAATAAACAAGTAAAGCATCACGTATCAAAAAGCTAAGAGAAAGCAAAACATGAAACCTATCATCAGCGTTTGACGAAGCGTTAAATTAAGACCAAAATAATATTTCCCACGGCATTAGATCCTCTCTTATTTCGTTGCGTTACGTTACATTAAAGTTTTTGTTGTTTTAATTCTAGTTTCGTTGCACCAAACTAATTTGCCGTTGGTTGTTTTACCAGTCATCGCCCACTTTGGGAACCGACCTAGCCGTCTGACTGACCACAACCTAATTAACAACTTCACCATAGCGCATTGCATCATATAAATGGACATTAAGAAAAATATACTAACATCTAGTATAATATAATCTTTATCCGTATTCGTTAGTTTTTTGATCAAGCAAAAAAAAAATTTTTACGTGCATCTTGGCCTTGATAGAGTTATTGCCTTCACGGTGTAACTATTCAATAAAATGCTTCGAGCTTCTGAATCATTCAAGTAATAGCGAGACAATATCTGTTCAATGAAAAATTTGCATTTAAATTTAATCGACGCCTTCAATATTGTTATATAACGATCAAGACTTTAATATAACACATTCAAAGGAAAACGAGTGCTGCGCAGTCACTTCTCTATCTCGGTATCAACAGTAGTAACATTTCTTACGAGCCAAGGTCATTCAAATTACTCTCATATCTAGAGTCGACAACAAGATTGTCTATTTTAAACTAATACATATGTACGTACCTACCTAATTTACAGTCTCCATATCATTGAGTCCGATGCCAACGGACTTCCTCCAATCATAGCGCCCACCTACGAGACGAATCAATCTGTAAATAAAAATTTGATTTATAGCATGTAATAAAAATAATCACTACAAATGGAAATATTGTCAATCCGATAACATTGAATATTTTTGATAACAATATCTATGAAGTAACATTGGCAAATAAGGTGAAGATTATTATATTTAAGCATTATAGCATTTAAGGCGGTGAGCGCCTTCAATACTCCAAATTGCTTCTGGGAAGACATAAATTCCATCTTATTTACCTCTCACTACTCTAGTAAGGGTATAAACATTCGTACTTCACTATGCATACGGAAAAATTGAATGGTACTACAATAACGTTGTTTATTTACTTTAGCTAAATACGTCCAAATGTAAACATGTCAAGCGTTGTTTGTATAGATAGACACAGTTTAACTGCGTAGATATTGCGCGCGGAGATTCTGACGGTTCTGGATTCTGATTTCAGTGGCGCCACACAGCAACAGATCGTATAACTGGCGGTGGGCTGCATCCTAAATATAACTAATGCTTTAACGAGCTCCATGCCCATTCATAAGAAAATTGCAAACGAAAGCAAACATTCAATACCATTTTTATAATAGCATCGACTTCCGGGATACATTTAAAATACATACGGAACCGTTAAGAATCTTAGAAGACGGACGCGAGCTGCAGGTCGTGTGGGAATGACAACACAATAGCATTTCTCAGCTAGTGAAAGGTCAGCCGTCGCTATGAACTCTAGACTTCGTGTGCTCGCAACCTACCGATCACAATCGCCGGTTAAGTAGAAACATTATCTTTGTTATGTAAGTAGTGCACCTTTCTTCGCACATGTATATATAAAAACATATATAACGCCTGTGTTCCCTAAAGGGGTAGACAGAGTTGCAACTAGTGCATCCACATTTCACCGTATGTTTTTCCGTCCCATGACGTGTATAGTGGCGAGCCAATAGCCATATCAGGTTCAAATTCCAAACTCTGGGCTGATATTGAGTTGAAAAAACCCAAATGTCAACTATTGCTCGATTCGGGATTCGAACCCGAAACACCAGCGTTACAGCCGTACCGTGATACAACTGTCTCCGAGGCAGTTATATGCATATGAATAATAAAGTTTACGTAAGTACGACATTATTTACGGATTCTTTGAGTAATGATTTAAATAATGAAATATTGACATACATTAATGAAATTTAATAATAACTACAGAATTAACGCATTTCTCTAATAATTGATAACATTTAGAGAACAATAGGACTGGAATTATGGCAGGATCTTTATTCGATTCGGGAAGTACTTAAGATACAGTCGCAAGTTATTTTTTACTTGTGT
>JAABKM020000025.1:2927700-2939745 GCA_016277805.2 Papilio aristodemus | reverse complement strand
AGTCATTTATATAGAACCAACAACCATTATGGATGTTAAATTAATGATGTTATGTTAATTATTGATGCTTCGAATAGAATGTGGATTGTGAAATTGCAAATTATAACAATACGCCATTACTTCAGTATAATATATGATAGCTTTCTAATAGTAAAAGAAATATTTTAATCTGTTCAGTACAAAATAAAAACAAACAATTCTTTCCTTCTTATAATATTATAATAGTATAGATTTGTTTATATATTATCAGTTGCATGCACAAAAACATTTTAATGAAACGTTTGAATTTCGAACGCTACCGTATGCTAACGACAGAGCTTGCAAGGTTTCATTCACGCAGAAATGTTTTCTCAACGGCCAGAACGCTTCTATTTGCTCCGTGACGACAGCACGCCGGCGAATTGATACGCTTTGATAAAGAAAATGATTTAGCCTCTATTCGAGAATGCATTGCAGTTGCCTCTTATTTTTACTCTTCAATTATTTTTAATAATAATACTTCTTTTAACAACCTTCTTTTAAAACCATAATAATTAAGCATGCACGATCATTCTCACGTGTATGCGTATTTTAATATGTTCCGGTTTGAAAGTCTGAATTGTCTGTTTAGATAGATCCTGGATGGGCAGATAAGTCTGATTTCAAATATCTTATTCTATAAACTTGGGCTATGTGACCTTGAGATAATTTTGTTCGAAAGAACGCAGAAGCTTCGGGCCCTTTAGAGCGACATCCGTAACAAACGCATTTGTATTCTTTTCTCGAGTATTCCGTTCGTCAATTTGAAATGTGAGGGTGCGGGACAACGAATTACAAGAAAAAT
Source organism: Papilio aristodemus (assembly GCA_016277805.2). Lineage (NCBI taxonomy): Eukaryota > Metazoa > Arthropoda > Insecta > Lepidoptera > Papilionidae > Papilio > Papilio aristodemus. Next base: position 2,938,922 of record JAABKM020000025.1, on the reverse strand, counting down.
CAAAGCAAATCACACGATAGTCCAAAACCAGTTTAGACAATGGTACATTACAAAAAAATAGTTTCGAACCCCGGGTCGGACAAAGTGATATTGAGTTATTTCATTAGATATTAGCCCGGAGTTTGGATTTCATGCCCAATACGACGATAGTGTATGAATAATCAATGTAAATGTAAACATTCAAGTATAATTTAATGTAACCGGTTTATATTCTTGTTAATAAAAAGTATTGGAAATATGTAAAATTTCTAAGAACTTAATAGTATACGGTATCTGGCTATATTATGCTATCTATTATGCAAATACTTAATACATTACTTAAACAACGTAAGGTTGTCGTATGACTTTAAGTAGTTGTAAAAATAATGTTTTAAAGAAACTCCATTTACAGAACGTCTAAAATATAAAAAGAAATAGCGCCGCTTGATTGGGGAACAACCGAAATTTACCAGCATAATGCGGAGAAAAGGACATAGCGTTGCTTTTAAAGAAAGATACCGGCGAGAGGTATGTTTTAAGCACAAACATAATTATCTTGTATCACAAGGTTTGGATGAAGAAAATAATTGACTATAAAGACATTATTTATATGCGAATCTGAAATAAAAAGAGAAAGTCATTGATTACGCTGTGATTCATTAGACCGTAAGTCCGACACCCAAGTAATCAACCTCGATTTGTTGCTTAGTGATATAAAATTACAGCCTTTATATGTTACTGGCTGTTGCCCGTAATTTTGTCGTCAAAAAATTAGTTAAAGTTGCCGAGCAGCAATAAGTTTCAGTTAGTTTATATCCAAAACTATAAGTTACCTATCAAATGCTAGTAAAAAATTATAACAATAATGTATTATTAGATAAATAAATATTACTTAAATTGGAGAAGTACGACAGAAGACCATTTTATATTTAAGCTTATCTATTAATGTTTAATATAGCGGTCAAAAAAGAAGTAATTTATTTAGTTTTTGTCCGACTTTGTTATGTTACAAAGATTAGTACGTATGTACGTATTATGTATTTATGTATGTAAGATCCATTATAACCTGTAAAACTTCTTAATCTATTTAAAGAGTTTTATATTCAATTGATGTGATTTGCAGTTTAGAAATTATTGCTAGATTTTTCTTCATTGCCAAGAGTATTTAGTAACTGGACACGTGAATCTTATAAAACTTTAGGAGAGTTTCACAAATTTTGCAAGTGAATCACTTGAAGTGAATTCTTGCTAAATTTCTGACTTTTTTTTATTTATATACCAATGTGGGATTAACGTTTTCCAACAAGAACTTTATTAGTCAAAGATTTTGTACGGTATCAATTTTAAGATTCGAAGACAAATTGGGATTTGTCTACGTATCTTTATTTTAAAATTTCAACTTATTTTTCGACACTAATGACGTCAAGGTTTCGGTTGAGTAGTGTACAAATTGTTGGTAGACGAAAACAATAATTATATAAAACAAACAATATTAATGTTTTAAGATTATTTCAAAACTAAACGTACTCCTCAAACTCTCAATAACAAGCTAGTAAAATTGTACCTTCATCATAAAATCACAAAACACAAGATGAGAAATTATAAACAAATCGGTAAGTTCGCGATAATCCACGTAAGATTGTTTAGACAAATGAACTTTGTTTACTTTTATATAACCCAACGTAAAAGTTACTGATTCTTAAGGGCACGAATTATTTAGGGGTAAGAAAACTATGGCATCCATAATACATAAATAAACATCACGTAACTATAAGGAAATATTCGAATGCCCTGTTCAATACAAAAATGTAAACGAAACTCCATCTATATTATAGAGAGAGGTAACTTAGAATTAAGATAATTTGTTAACTTTAAAATTATAAAGGTAACATTTTTGATTAATTCCTAGTTTATACCTCATCACCGAAGGGCAATTTGATATTTTGTATATTCCTATAAAAATCTATTATCTGGTTCCTAATGCGAAAATTTGACAAATAATACGTGTGTTACTTGTAGAGTTTAATTAAATGTTTAATACAGTTGATTGTCAAACATATCACAGTTTTACAATCAACCCGATATATTAACTTTAAAATTAACATAACTTATGTACTACAGGCTTCTTATGTACACTGCACATATTTTATTTGTTTATGTAAAAGCATTAGCTCGCTAATCATATTACCTTGTCCTTATCAGTTTTCTTCTGTTTATCAATGTGTTGTAACTACATGACTTGAGTGTGGTTGATTTAAACTGACCATCTGATAAACGTATGTTTTAAACTGACCATCTGATAAACGTATGTAGTTAAGGTAATCATAACTTTAAAAAGGTTGAGGTTCTATATAAAAGAAAATTAATGACAATGTCGTTAGGGGACGTTAAAAAGAACTTACATCGATCTCACATTACTGACTTAATAAAAAATGCGAAATAAGCAGTAGAAGAAGCGACAAACGTGTGCCAGGATCACGCAAAATGGAAACCTGTTATCTTTTCCTAAACCTCTGGGTCACGGCTGTGAATGTATATTTATTTATTTATAAATAAAATTAATAATTTTCAAAATTATATATAATAATCGTTCACAGGTCCGATATATGTATTATATATAAAGATTAAAAATCTTACGTTTCGGGTCTTTTCTTGTCGGTCTAATCTTTCCCTACAAAGAGGGAATAGCAAATAGCGGCGCGTGGAAAAATTGCAGAAGCGATCCCGTGCCTTTGTTGACACGTAATGTCAGCGGAACATCTTGAGATTTCATTCGATGTTCGATGACTCCTTAAGACTTGAATATTCATAGTCAAGTCCTCAAATAAGAAGTGAAAAATCAAATTTTACTTGATAACTTACAATCGCACCTATACCAATTGGATATACGAGTCTTAGTTGATTTAGTCCAATAAGTTTCCACCTTTTAAATATGTAGGATACACAAAATCAATTGTCCAATTCTAAAAATAGTTAATGAGTAATTTTGGATTAAAAAAACATTATGTCATATTTAATTTATACACCAATAGTTATAAACGCATTTTGTAAGCTCCTTAAATAATATGTAACAATAAATTAATTAATAAATACTGTAGTAGAGAAGTTTGGTCAGATTTGGGATAAATATTAAACACCTTTCAAACAAAACAGTCTCGGTAAAAAATGACTCCTACTACGACTACCTCCAAAGAACATTTTCTATAATTTGTAAATGTACATGTCTATACAAATGCTGCTCATAATTTTCGATAATCAGTTTATTCGTTTTATATGCTTAAGATTATTTGGAAGGTTGCCAAGTATTTTTAAATCAAAATAATAAAGAGTGGTGCCAAAACAGGTCATTAGTTTTAGTGTCAATGTTCTACTTTTGAAAGATATTTTGAATGATTCAAAAACGTTTAGTCCTTTGTTCGCGAACAATAAATACATAATTCAATCATGTCAACCATGCATTTGCAGGAAACTGGATTACCTCACCCATATGGGCGTAGAGTTCATCACATTATATATTATAGTGGGTAGTTCGGCACACCTAAGTGACGTAGGCTTGGCTTTCGATTTTTGATTGTTATGTATTTGTCGTTCTTGATCATGTGACATTGCACTGTCTAGTCAAGGTCAAGGACACCTTACAATGCATTTATCACTTGTTAATAATAATAATACAGATTATCTACGAATAAAAAGATCAGTGCCCGCTAGCCGACACGGATAGATCACGAGTTGAGAATTTTCACGGATGAAACGTGTTTATCTTTTGTAAACTCACTGTCTATTTTTTCAATCAGACAAAAAAGGGTTAACAGAATTGCAACATTGAAACGACGTGAATAGTCGATCTAGAAACTTCACAGCACGACTTAAAATTCTTACCTGAAGCATTGTGAACAGCAACAAAGCTACAGATAATATCTTTTTAGCTTTAAAGTGTAGACACGTTCCCCTTCTCTTTTTATTCTAAGACGTGTACAGTCAGCCTTGTTACATTTAAATTTGTAAAGAATATAATAGAACTGTGCCTAATTTCTATAGAGAAAAATGACTTCGGCATCAACAAAAAACTTATACTTGTACAAGATGTTCGTTTGACGAATTTTCTGTTATTTTTGATTGATTCTTATTTATTTATTTCCAGCACCTAAATTCACATTAAAAATGGGAAGTTGAGCGGAAATTAAAATTTGTAACCTATCGGGAGTATGCAAAATAATATTACTTACTATAAAATAAACGAGGAGACACAAATTTCGTAAACATCGTAAATAATTTTATGCTTGATATGACACCGTTATAAAAACTAATGAGACGGTTTACAGGAGCTATTGCTAACTGTGCTACGGTAGATAACTTATCGGTTCTTTAACGAGGAAAACAGCACAGATCACGTTCACAGTAGCCATCGCTCAGGATGTTCACGAGCCATATATGAGATTAACACATCGGAAATGATCTGGTACAGTACAATTTTATGCAAGGTGGATATTTTTGGCACTACATTAAATTTTTATTTTCCCGTGCAATCTTTTGTTTTTTTTTAAAATAAAATTCATGTAATCATCACAAAATGACCTTACTGTATGCGTTTAAGCCGAATTTTTATCCGGTAATATAAATACAATAATACTCCGAGACGTTTCCCGAAGGAGTCTTCGAGCTAAGCAGCTTGAAAAATTGCTGCTGATGGTAATTTACTATCAATATGTGTAGTAAAAATATAAAATATTTAGGTATATTATATATACGTACTGCATATAACGACATTTATTTCGAGCTATATGCTTGCTTAGTATATGATTGCCCATATGGGTAAAGACCAAAGTAGTAATCGATTGTGTAACCGAGACCATGCAAGTACATCATTATATTAGAGCACTGCGGCATGCATATGCAGTCATATAAATCTAAATACAAACCACACGTTTAAATCATATAAAACATTAGCCCTATGCAAACAATTGAATTTTATTAAAACCGAGTACTAAGCATGACAAAATTAATATGTAATATGATTACAACATAAAAGAAATTCTCATGGTTCAAATATATTTATCGTTTTCAAACGCTTTTCGTCAGTATGCTACTCGGTATCGCATTAAAAGTAGGAAAAAAATTGCACACTTACTTGCACTGCTTCCTTTGAGATACCGGTACAGACGGTGCATTCAGGATCAGTGCTGCGGCTCTTCTTCAATCGTTCGAGCGTTTTAAAAACAAGAGGGATAGAATGGATGCGGCCGGCTGTTTATAAACATTAGCAGGAGCAAACGGGATGCGATCAATACTGCGGTAAACTGTATTGCCGATGTTATACCTTAAGCCCGTGCACACCTTGCGCAGGGACAATGGATAATCAAGAAACACAGAGCAGTAGATCACGATTCGCGTCAGATTTATGCGTCGCGCAGTCCTTTTAAAACGTACCAAACGTACGGCTGTCGGCAGCCGTTTACGCGGTGCGCAGTGTGATATGAAGTGCGAGCCAAGGTGGCTGAGAATACGACATAAAAATAATAGACAAAACATTTCCATACGTGGAAGGGAGACAGCGTTAAACACAGCGGGTTGCTATACCAACATAGCAGTATTAATAACGTGAAGAAGTACTACCATCTTTATGACACAAAATTATGAAAAGACTGGACTTAACAAAAATATTTAAATTATAAATATATTTGAAATGAATGTTGGAATTTTGACTTGAAAAATTTTGAATGAAAACACCGACATTCTTCCAACGTATATATTAAACTTAAGTTTTCAATTTCATATTCTTGTATAGTAGTAATAATAAAATAATTACCAATTAAATGATTTAAGAAACGGAAAGTAAACAAAGAAAGCGGATAAAAAAATTATATAATGTAAGTTTTTGCGATACTATTATCCCTATTGTAAAGGAGTACTAGGCTATATAAGGCCCTAATGGAATATTATATTAGGAGTTTTTCTTTATGCCTTTACTATTAAGATTACATTAGAATTAACTTCTGTTAACGAAAAATAAGTATGTCTATAAATGACATATTTGTATATGCAGTGAACTTTAAAAATGAGCTAAGAAAAATTCCTCTTAGGCACACAAAAACATTGTAAACTTGACCGAGGAATATATTTATTAAAATATATTTACTTTTTTAACAATTATATCTTGTAAATTTGTAACAATTACAACTGGATTTATTATCTGTACTGATCAATTATATAATTCAATTTTAATAAATATACATTACCATTTTGTTTAGTACAATAAGTACTGGGGTATTTTTTTCTTAACCTGGCAACTTTACTTTTACACGTCACTTGCACGTACTTTATTTGACGACTTTTTACGACACGATGAAATCTAATCTACTAACAGAATTCTTCATCTGATTGTATGCTGCGTATACCAGAGGTAAAATGTGTCATTATTCTGTGGCTATTCAAAACTATTAACTATTCAAAACTAAAAGTACTAAAGAGGTAAAACTTTTAGCAAGAATATAGAATCTTTTATTCTGCTAAAAAAAACAGCTAGAGACAAATTTGCCATCTTCAAACGACTTGCACCCACCACCAAATCTTATACCTCCAGCTGGAGGTATTTGAGTAAAATTTCATTTGTATTTATTTCTCTGCGAAGTTGTTCTCATTGTGATATTTGTCTCTGAGTAGATACGAAAGTAATCATATTATATGGTATTACCGGCTGTAGAAGCAAAACGGGTGTTTTGACGGAAAAGGAGAAAAAAAATCGTTCCACCGGTAAATCAGATTCAGTTAAATGGTAATTACGTATTACGTCATGATAGCGTCTGCAGAGTGTGTCAAATTGTAACTTGAATGTATATGTAAACGTACGGTTTGGCACGTTTAATAGTAGGTTCGCCAGAATACACTGGCCGTGCATTAATAATACATCACAATCCAGGTTTACTTAAATGATGATTCATAAATTTACTGTTTAATATCTTCAATGTTGATTGCCATACGATACTTGCGAATTAGTTATTACCTGCTTTTTTTGAAATCATGAAACAATATAGAATTAAAATTTATGCATAATTGCTTCTTATCCTTATAATAATTATATTTATTCTTTGTAGGTTTCCTCATGGTTTCCTCAACGATTAAAAATTGGAAGCCAATCAATTTTGATCGATTGTTTTTGTATTGATTGATAAAAAAAACTTGATCATCATGTAACTGCATTTTTATTTTACACTCCCTTGCCATTTCGTAATTGACTAATTCAAACACCTTTCAAGATTCATGAATTTCTAATCGGTCCAGCAAGAGATCTCATTCTGAAAGAAGTTAACATATTTCACGCCTGCATTCCCCGAAGGGGTTGGCAGAGGTGCATTTAGTGCACCCACATTTCGCCATATTTTTTCGTCCCATAATGTGATAGGGGACCAGCCTATCCCTAGATTTGGTACAAATTCCGAACTCCAGGCTGATATCAAGTTGAATTAACACAATATGATTTTTCCCGACCCGGGATCCCAGCGTTGCAGCCGTACCGCGTATACGTAATACCACTGAGCTACCGACGCTGTTAAAGAAATTAATTTATTTTGATTTCAGACTCGGGACTTTTTTACTTTGGTATATTCTCAAGGTCCTTGTAAAAAGACAGTTGGTGACAGTTTCTCTCACCTCAAACTGGTAACGCCAATATGAAAATTAAGAGAATCATTGCTACCAATATGACAATCATGTTGCTACCAACATAAGAAAATTACCGAAATAAACTCGACCTTCAAATAAAACAATTTCAGTAATTAAAGAGTCTTTTTATAAATGTTCTTTATTAAAAATACAATAATAAAAAAACTTTTTTAAAAACGAAATAAAAGTACCATTTTTACTGTCTTGATCAATTTACACTGTTTTTAATATTAAAAATAAAACGGAATCGGTAGATAACAACTTATAATTCTTTTTTCATATGCAGACGATCGCCATCCAAACGGCACAGTACCAGATGCTCAGCTATAACGCGTGTACGATAATCTTATTTTTTATTTATTACGGTTATACCAACAACTTAGCTATCATGACAATCGAAATGATAGTTGACAATTCTAGTAAGCTGATAACTTATTTAATAAAATGTATACAAATCGTTCAAAAAAGAAATTAAATACAACATACAACTGACAAGGTAGTAAATTAATCAACAACCAAGATTTTCATGTAGGTTAAGTTAATTTTGTGCCTCTGAAGTGATCAGTGTTCATATTGAACTATTTTATTAGACAAGTAGAGAAACTGACATTAAAGCGAATAAATACATGGCTACATGAAAAGCCAGCCGCTCTTCCACCAGTACTAGCTCCTATCCAGTCCGCGTCAGTACTCGCGTATGCGCAGGTCTACAAGCCGACTGCTGAGACTTTAAATGGCATATACAATATAAAACATATAACATAACTACTTGTGTAAGTGAAACTGTTTGCATGGATTTAATAATGTTTATACTGGGGCTTGTAACAAAAATAAACGATTTCAACATAGAATCTATTTCAGATGTTGTACAGATATAAGTTAAAAGGAACTTTCCTTTTGTATTGTAAAAATGACAAAGTTTCCAGGTAATTTAAAACGATTTATTGTAAAGTGATAGAGTTACAAAATCAAACTTAAAAGCCAGCGCGTCTGTTCTTGTATGCTTCTAGCGGTAGGTTGTGGCGTCACCCTCGTGACGTGTCGATAGATCGTAATGGCGGCTGGCTATTGTGACGGCTGACAGTCATTTCTTGGCTTTGACATCCGGCAATTTGGCGTGGCTAGGCTTGAAATATGGCGAGGCGTTCTAAATCTAAAAACTTACTATTTAATTTGCACTGTTTAAGAGGCAATTTAAAATTCAAATCACGGTCATATAAACAGATCTTGATGCCACATAAGCCCCAAAATGTTTGTTTGCCTTATTATTGTTGATTTAAAAACTGCGTTACTCACCGTTCTTAAATCAACAATGTCGGTATAGTCCTTAAGTTGTAATAAGCATTTTATATATTTGTATGTATTAACATATATAATCTTTTTGTTCTTGCGGTGAAATAAAATACTTTACATTTTTGCTGTATGTTTATTTTATTATTTAGTATTAAGATTTTTGAACAATCTTGTCAAAACAAAACAATCAATTCGAAAACTTTAACTGTAATAAATTTAAACACTTTAAAAATTAATAGAATTTCGAACATTTTTAATGAAAACACTTTAAGTATGAAACTCAAAATTAAAAAGTATTACATCTTACAATTCTGTATTGTCTACTCGACAACAGACGACAGACAACGACATAGAGCTCACAGAATGCCAAAACCTTAAATACTATGAATTTTAAATTTTTAATTATTTTAACTGGGCACTGGATTTTGAATTTTGAAAATGAATTATTAAATTTTGTCTTATGAGCGTTAAAAAAACTATGTTATTTTCTCAGTCGCTCGAGGACACGTCCGAGTATATCAAGCACCAGCACAATCGTCCGCTGTCGCTGTCCCTCCCGCAGTCTGGATCGCCCTTCTGCGGTCCACCTGAAATGAAACACATTGAGCAAAGCTGTACGTACTCGTATAAAAATAAAAAAATACATTTAAAAGGTCAACTTGAGACAACACTACAATGTTTGACATATCGTGCGGAAGGATCATTCTGTCTCACCGAAATCACTCGCCGAAGCCACACGTTTCGACGTGCAATATTAGTTTGCTTATATTTGGTAAAACCTGTTTGCGTAGATGTAAACAACGTAAAATAAAGAGAAATCAGTCAAATTTGAAATATTACAGATGTGAAATTATAAGCATACGTATGACATACAGAGCGGTAACAAGGTCGCTTAGTAGCTGCACTTATTTGAGCAGAGCAGAGCACATCCGTTTAGCCAGCTTCTCTTCTGACTGTAATTGATCTACTATCTGCTAATGTTCATTTTCGTTGGCGGGTGTAATTAATTATGAAGAATATGACGCAACTCGTCCACTTACGCTGGTATTCTTTGCGGCTTGTCTCTCCGTCCTCCGATTTTCGCTTTGGTCTATCCAAATTGCAGTAAACTTTCCGGGGACGTTTCTAATGATATAAAAAATACAAGTAAATTAATAATTGAATATGCGCTCTAGCCCGCAACCCAGAGAGACAGGCAGAGATTATGGATTTCTGTAATAAAGCACAATTGAAGTATTACACTTTGTTCAATGGGGAATAGCATAAAGATGTAAGTGCACAGTTTAAGGCAGGTGTTATGAATATACAAAAGGAGTAAAGTAAAGGTTTTAAATGTAAAGGCGAAAAAAATGTAAAGGAAATCAAATAAAGGGCAGGATAGCGCGCAGCACGGGAGCGAAGACCTGGAGTCGAATTATTGTTATGTGATGATAAAACTTCGACGCATTAGAGTTTAATTTCGGAAGAAGCCGACAAGAAGACTGTCTGAGAAGTGATCGAGATTTTTAGGTGGCGGTAAGCCTCCACGCTGTATCGGACCGAGAGATCGGTCGATAGAACCGGCGCTCACTCAGCATTCCAATGCTAGAGAATCAGTGCTGCTAGTGTCCGCTGTGTGTGGCAAATCGTATTTTCTTATGATTTTTGAACGTTTGTATTTTTGTGTCGTGTATTTTGTTAGATTGTATTAAAGTAATGAAGTGTATTTAACGCAATGTATAGTCGTATTACAGGCACCATCTGAGGCAGCCCGACGTAGCGTTTTGCTTTGCTGAAGAAGTCCTAAATTAAAAAATAAAATATATTGTAAAAGTAACTTAGAACCAAATAATACAAAGCGTAACACGGCTACACGACTAATGTTGTTCACGCGAGCTTTCAACAAAATAAATAAAATGATGAAATCGTAACCTATTAACAATTTAATACAAAAATAAATAACAAAGCTATTATTTTACATACGCTTTGTAAAAAATCTTTTCAATATTTCAAAACTAACTTTTGAATGAGATTTTTTTAAAAGCACCATAAAAAATGTCGCCTATATTAGCAACTTTTATAATTCGTGCATCCATTTCAATGAATTCATGAATACATTGTCTCTTTAGCGATGATAGTATGACAAATTGATAACGCACCTGACCCCTCTTTGCAGGCTTTTGGTGTGCCGGTGTGCCGTGCACACGCGTCTGTTCGCCGCACTCCATCTTCTGGTCGCCGCACTCCATCTTCTGGTCGCCGCACTCCATCTTCTGGTCGCCGCACTCCATCTTCTGGTCGCCGCACTCCAT
>JAABKM020000025.1:2884344-2925646 GCA_016277805.2 Papilio aristodemus | reverse complement strand
CTTTGAGCAATTAATGCAGGAGACGGTTGCATCTTTTGAGTCGCCTTTCAGATTATTACAGAGCCCACAAAGCATTTCATTAATTATTTATTCACAAGATAACAAATAACTAGGGGATGTTTTTGTTATTGGCTACTAGATGGCGCCAGTATATCGAACTTCAAAATATAATTATCACGCGCGGACTAAGATTTTTTTTTAAAGTCAAAAACACTTATTACTCTTTGATTTAAGGTAAATTCCTTTATCACAGAGTCCATTTATCATCAAACGACCACTTCCTTTAACTAATAAAACAAACAGTCACTTGTGGGTATTCACTGTGAAGTTGCTATATAGTTTTTAAAGTGATATTTTTAAATTATAAACGCATAACACTGTGAGATAACATTTGTGGTGGTGAATTACATGACAACACTTGGATATTATTACTTATACACTGCAAATATGTACGTTAACTAATTTTAATTACTTGAAAAAAAAAACACCGCGTAAATAAATTTGTACGGTCCTACCCTCTTTGAATAAATGAATTAGTATTTGTAAAAACAATTATAAGGCGATAATGAGCTTCTTAAAACTGATTTTCCAGAAACTTTCCACGACGCTGATTCCAGTCATCCTCCCCGATCCATTCCCGTCAAATAAAGAGATGAGAAGGGGAAGAGAAGGGCGGAGAAGAGGATAAGAAACGGAAATATTCTTTTCCTGTCTATCCCTTTCTTTGTTCATTAAAGGCAGGCATACAACTCGTCCTATTCCAGATTCTTTAATTAGTAGCCGATCGAACAAAACTACTTACGTTAGAATTTATGGACCATTTTACGGTCAATCTTACAGCACAATATCTATTATAGTAATTGTTTATGTAACAACCAGAGATGATTTGATGTTTCTTTTCAATTCTTATTGTCACTAATATTTAGGAATATTTAAAAGTTTTTTTAATAACATTTAAGAATAAAACGAATAATTGAAGACTTCACAAAAATATCTAATATGTAAAAAGAAAACATGATACCTAAGTAAACACAAATACGTAAAATCCTAATTCAGAAAATCATAAATATTTAACACAACATTGCAAATAAAATATGATTAAATGTTTTATAGAATGATATTCGCTTACTATAACTATGTCCTGCGTACATGCTCGTAATAAAACTGTTTTAAAATTCATAAATTCAGTAGACGCTTATCATCGCACCGGGGAAAATGTACGAAGGTTGGCGCGTGCGCGCGCTCGACCGCCGCTATCAGACTTCAACACCGACCCGCTACATTTACATTTTAATTGAAGCCCCGGGGACTGCACCGGATAATTTTCGAATGGATTAATTGTGTTCCCGCCATGAGGCAAGGCTCAATCAATTCTCACAGCCGTATTATCCCACGCTTAAAATATTATTTAGCGGTATCATTTTAAAAGGAAAATGTTTGATTGTGAATAAAAAATGAGTTTTGCACAATTTTAAATCTTAATTCGAGTTAATTTATTCTTCATAACGTATTAAATGTAAACAATACGATTTTATATATAAATACACTAAATTACTTCTTCCACTTCTTATCACCTATAAGCAACTTTTAATTTCAGTATTTCAACTGTATAAACCAATAAAATTGATTTAATGCAGTTGAAATGCCTTATTCTGCCGTCTCTTCCATTCGAGATTTTGATCAGTGGTCATCTTGAACTCTTGGTGACGTTGTCTTTTTCGTCCAATCTAGTTAGTTACGTTCTAGAACATAATTCGGACATCTTTGCACAAATTGCGACGCAACAATGATGCGAACAAGTAAGTATTCGAACAATAATCAAAGAAACTCTGACTCTGGAAAATGACATAAGTCGTCATACGTTTCTTAAATGTTAGTGTATACGGTCAATTTTCTTAATTCCATTTTCGAAGTTTAATGTGTCTATAAGAACATTACAAAAACTAGGAAATACAAACATTCAATATATCCGGTCTCGGCGACAAGCTGTCTGCCCGAACTAAATAGGATCGGCCACCTCTCCACACATTTCAACTCCAGCTGATATCATCAAAAGAAAGAAAAAATAAAGTAAATATTGAAGCGAAACAAAAAAAAATCTAATACACCTACCAATCGTAGATTCGGATATGTGTTTTTTTTTAAGGGTCAAAAGAGAGAGGGGCGGTGGGTACTGTGCTAATTCTCAAATGTCACGCATCATTAATCAAGTCTTTGTCGGAATTATTTCCTTTAAACTCATATCAAATAGGAATGAGCAATCTTTAACTGTATGCGTTTACAAATAAGATAACAAATCTATTACAGGATGGTATTCATTCAACTTTCTCCATCTCTTATATGACCTGACCTGAGACACATTGGCGCGAACGGATCCGTAAAATTTTACTTATTTGTGTCAACAAACACATCTTCCAATTATTACTAAGCGATATTTTTTTTTATAATTTTTGATTTCACAAACAGGTAGAACCATCAATGAGAAAAAAAGAACAGAGATTAAATAAAATATCTTGTATTTACCATTTGTTTTTTAATATTATTTGACAGATTAAAACTTTTATTCGTATTGTTGTTGAAAGTAAGTGCTATTCAATTCCATACAAGAAAACGGAAAATATAATTTTGTATCTCATCTGACAATATATATATATATAGCTAATCGCTTTTTTTGGGGATGGATAGCAGGGTATTAACATGTACCGAGGAATGAAAATTTATGCGTTGTAATTTTACTTTTCGAAACTAGAGGGCGGTTTTCAATAGTTCATTTTATTATAAAGCGATGTCGAGAATCCCATCTGACAGTATAATACGGAATTTTTTAAACATGTTATACTAGTAGCGACACCTATCGGTGAAAGGGAAAAATACTCCTGGTTACAGCCTCTCAACACCAGAGTATAATGGGTATGAGTTTAAATAAGGCAAATCGGTTTCAAGGATGGATGGCGAGGCATAGGAAGGCTTAAAGCATACTCAGTTATGCATAAAGGTATGCAAAATGTATTTTACCGCCCGTAATCTTACTTTTCGATACCAAGGGACTCTGTTTTAATAGATCAGGACTTTTCCCTTAAAGTAGCTCCTTTGTCACAATATATTTATCAGACACAAATTCCATACTCCGGGCTGATATCACATTAAACTCAATTTAGAGTGATGGGTAATGAAAATAAATTCAACACATTTGTTTGGAAATTATAATTAATATTTGTACTGTTTTTTTTTTATTTTAAATACATTGCATACATAAATAATAGGTTAATTGATTAATAGACATTGAGCTGACATACTGACACACATTAAATGCTCGTGTGATTAAATAAATAAAATAAGACATTTATCAAGATCCGGGTTTGTCTAGACCGCGACATTTATCTCGATTACTGAGCAAATGTTTACACTAACGATAAGCAAATGTGAATACATAAACATTATGAGGGTCGGAACACATTGTATCAAAGTGTATCGTTTCTTATAAAAATAATAGAAATTGAATTAGTTTTTTTTTAATAAAATGTCAATACAAAACACTTATAAAAGGGCAAGTATTAGAAAAAATTAATGAAATATTACACATGTTAAAAAATTACGTAAAAAATCTATAAAATATATAATCAGTATCACTGACAATAAATATAGTATAACCTATCTTAGATATTGTATATGTTTTACATTTAAAATTTACTCTAATGTATTTCTTGCACAAAACATGACAATGAATAAAAAATATCAAAAAATAAATATTTGTCTCACTTTTAATATATTCTTAGCAATTACCTTTTCGGTTAATTGGAAAAAAAATTCATACATTACCAGAAACACTGTTTTTGGAACTACTGCCAAATATTACGAGAAATATTGTAAGAGATTTAAAAATAGTGTTTTGTCGAAAACCATAAATTTGGAGATACTACACTCAGACAAATATGAAGATCCAAATTTAATAAGTAAGCTACCAATTTCGAGAAAATAAATACTAAATACTTATCCTCAAGTACAAAATGCCAAATGTCCTTATTCTATTGTTAAAAGAACTAAGAAACAAACTACTTAAAACAAACTACTGATATATGGAAAATACTTTTGATATAAACATATGGCAAAATGTGGGTGCACTAGTTGCACCTCTGCCTACCCCTTCAGGGAATAGAGGCGTGAGATATATTTTTACTTTTGATATATCGACCCCTGTAAAGAAAAAGATATATATATCCTTGTACATGTAACTCTTTCCTTTGCATGGTTCGATATATAAGATTAACTGCAGTACAAAAATTATTGTAAATGTTAAAATTCATACTTTTACAATATATGATTAATAATTACTCCTATATATAGTGAGTCGTTTTAAAAAAAAAACGGTATAATTACATATTGTAACACTAATGTACTAAAATATGCAATTTATTGTTAATACAAACAATATCAACACGAGAAAACTTAATAGCTGTAATTAGCTAAAATGGCGTAACTAGACTGAACACATAGCCAGAATCGGTAAAAAAATTAATGGTCCAGGTCTCATGGCTTCTACTAGAATTAAAAAAATGTTATCGCTTTTAAAAAAAATTAGTTATGATTTTGTTTTAAAGTTTTTGGGCTCTGTTAGTTAGAGGGGGTATTTTCCGCAACTCCATGACTAGCGCGTATTTTGCGTGTGGGCGGGAGCACGGATCACTCCAGCCAGCCCAGCTCTCCGAAGAATCTCAGCAATCCCTTTATGTTGCTGGCGATCTCGTGAGACGTGAGACTCCGTTTCTTCCTCCTCCATGCACACTCTGTATAGAGGGCTGTCTGTTATTCCTATATCAAATAAATGTTTATTTAAATGGCCACAACATGTGACTGCCGCTAAAATGTTTCCAATTTACAGCTTGCTCAAACTAAGTTGCCTACTTAAGGTCTGTTGATTTTAGGCTGGGTTTCTTTTGTCTGCCCGTAATCCTTCAAGTTGTATGCAGAGGAGTTTGAAACTTCTATATCTCATCAGCCACTTTGTGAACCCCACTGGTAAGGGAACAATAGGCTCTGGACCAATTGCTTTATCACTCCAGCCTCTTCAATCTAGCTCGTCTGCTGCATTGTTTCTTTTTGATCCACTATGTCCTTTTATCCATTGTAGAATAATGTTATTTTGAGCTCATTTAGCAAGCAGTTGGTGGCACTAATAGATGTTTGCATGTTTATTTTATATTTTTTGTTGAAAACATGCTGTTTTGGAATGTTTGTCCTGCTTTGCTTCTATAACAGGGACAGCTTTGGAGGTCTTCAAGATAGAAGTGTGCGGGGTTCCCTTGTTTCTCCATAATTTCAGGTTTTGCAGCATAAGGACAGCTAACAATGCTTCTTATTGTAATGTTGATATGTATTTAGTATTAAAACATTTTATTATATTGCATATCATTTTATGTATTCCTATTTCAAGCTATCATTATATACAGTTTATCTTTTTTTATAAAGGCATCTTTGCATTCTATTATTGACAAAATCTATAACTTTCAAGATGTTTTAAGATTTTCTGTATCTTTTTTAAGCTTGTCATAATCCTCCTTAACTGTTTTGCATTCGCTTTGTAGATCTTCAAACTGGCTCTGGAAATGATAATATTTCAGGATTACTATAGAAAAATAAAAATTTTGTTATAATTAATTAAGCTGCAAAGCATCCAGTCAATCTTCATTATAAAATTATGTGATATATCATTAAAAATAATAATGTTTGATACAGATAAGCTTTTATATATTATCACCTAATTTGAGATCAAAATGACAATAGTTAAAACAGTTTTGTTAACACGGAAAAACAGTTCCGATTCATCTTTACCAGGACTTCCACCTTGTTTTAAAGACTTTGAAAAAATATCCGATGAGTTAGTGTAAAAACTTTGATAAGAAACACACAAAAACATACCTGACAAATTCCTATATGTTGTTTCATGGCTCCACAACTTTCCATTATATCTTTGAACCTTTCTTTATATGCTTCGTGTTTATTTTGCATTTCCGTTAATAATTTTTCGATGCGATGTTTATAATCTGTAACAGCTGAAGACAAAAAAGTATTACACTCAAAACTATTAATGTTTAATGTACAACCACCATTCAATATTTACCCTTTAATTGATATTTTATTGATATCAGTTTAGAGGTGCAACGATCTTCGGATTCAGAATTGTATAAATTTGCGTATAAATTAATCAAATATATACGAGTAATGAAGATAAGAAATGTAAAGAACAAAATTGAAATCAGATATCTTCCTTTCACCAAATACCGCAACAACATTTTTGTCAATATGTATTTTTAATAAACTTAATGTTTACCCCTTTAATATTACATTAATTAACTTTATTAATAATTACAGAATAAATTGACTTATTTCCATCAAATTCAAAACTATCAATAACCAACTGGTATTTAGACTACATTTGAAAGTGTCATAAATATTTTACTACTTAGTATATGTTAGTGTTACTTACATTTTACCCGAATATTTGACACTTGTTTGACAATGACAGTAAAGCTGACAATCTCATAACCTATTTTACGCATAAAAGAAACATGATAAAAAAAACATTTTACGAGCTGCAAATAAAGGAAAAAATCGCATGCAATTTAAGTGTAAACAAACTATAGAGTTTTATTTCTTGAATTTATTTTTCTTATAAGGGCGAAAAATTTAAAACCATAAAAGTAATCAAAATATACTTTATTTATTGAAAGTGGATGTTGTGACAAGAATCGAAAAAGGTATGCTTCGGTGGTTTGGGCATGTAGAATTGATGAATCAGATTACTAACATGCTAAAGAAAGGCGATATAACAAGTACCCGTAACTGACGAGCATGTATGCGTCGATGTATGGATGTAGGAGAAGCGAGAGAAGTAAGCGAGGGTCGTACCAAATGGTAATCCATAATCTCTGCCGAACCTCTGCGTTACGGGCACCTATTTATTTATTTATTATTATTAAGTAGTCACTGAAGAATCAGGACATGTTTATGTAATTGTGAACTATTTGCGATCTAATCATAGAACTATCGTAACTTTTAAATTGTTGCTTTAGCAATTAATTTAAATGTACCGTTAAAGGTAATTATTTTAATCATTTGTTATAAATATTCTTCGAACACAGGTCCAAAGCTGCCAAAAAAGTACTTTAATTTTTTTTACTAGCAAGACTATATTCACACGACCTCGCTCCCTCATTTGCTTTTAGTTTATCGTTACGCTATTCTATAGATGTGCTAGCTTTTGCTGTTGCGAGAAGTAACTAGAATCTACTTTCGAATAATAATTCCTCACTTATTATTTTTTTTTCTTTCGTCTATATTATTTCGAAGGAAAAATAACTTTTCCAAATACAAATTAGACAAAACAGAGTAGATAACTGTTAACACAATGATAAATAGTGGTATATAAATAATAACCAAAAAGGTACTGTTATAATAACAGTACCTACAAACTAAATAGTGACAACTATACCAACTAAGTGGGGTGCTTGTCTCTTTCTACTGAGGAGTTAATAGGTGAGATTTTTTGTTTATTTTTCGTTAACTACACATTATTAAAGGAAGTAATATAATTTTGTATTAAAATTCTTTCATTTTTAACCAATCAATATAACTAATTTTTAACGATTACTGTGCCGAGTGAATATTAAATACAATTTTGAATCCAAGAGAAGTGAGCACATTTAACATAAAATCCACGTATATCCATGGTGAGCGCCGCGGCATTCGGTAGACTTTGACACCTGCTATGCGTGTGTGCGTATACTACTGCCTGTTACTACTGCGAACGTGTTTAAATGTTTATATAATTAAGTATGCTTGTGTTATATGCGGATATGTCATAAAATCGATTTCTCTTCGAATTCGTTTTTTTTTTATTTGATTTACCCAAGAGGTAACCATAGTAAACAAACTTTAAATTTGTTTACTTTTTCTATCATTGAAACCATTACCATAGAAAATTATACTCTATTTTTAAATATAGAATTTGAACTGACGTATTATACAGTTCATTAGTTTAAATTACAAAAAAAATATAAGTAGGTTAGGACTGGCTGGATTAAAAGCTCATTGATTTCACTTTTATCTTTCTTCAAATAAAAAAAATATATCTATTTCTTTTCCCTAAATTAAAATTGTAAAAACTTTTTTGATCAGAAATTATTACTTTTAATTATGAATTAAAATTTTCATTGATTGTAGCAAGTCCCAAAGTATAGTTTATCAACCAGGATATGATTTTATGTTTTCCTTGTAATTCAACTCTCATAGATTACGGATTAGCTACAGCAGTCTTATCAAAATATACACTAGACTGTCACAATTATTATTTGATAATGTTATTATCAGTTTTATTTATTTTTCTATGTCTAGCTATTTGATTTAATACAAAGATATGGTAATAAAATTCATGTCACATTAATGGTGCTGTGCAAATCAATTATCTTCTCTTTCATGTATAGTATTCATACTTCTGGCAAATATCCAGAACATTTTCATTTGCCAAATTTAACTCTTTGAATGGATGATATTAGATAAAGTATATTATTGATTATTAAATTAAATAAAAATAAGATTTTACATTGCAACATAAATAAATTCAATTAATATCTTAAAATTATGAATAAATTCCAACTTATTGTCAAAGAAGGGTACTGGAAAACACCAGAAAACATCCGTCTATATTTTTGTAACCTCCAGTAAAATTAAGAATCTCTAATCTATAAATATATGTTATGAATAGTTTGCAACTTGCAAACTGGTATAATGTAGCCAAGTTGAATAAAGTAATAAATTACTGTTGAAGGTAATTTATAGATTTAAAATTAATTATTTTTAATGTTTAATTACTGACATTTGTTTTAAGCAATTAATGTTAATAAATTCCTGGAAACAAACTCATTTATAAATGAGTCAATCCTTGTAGACATTTTTTTTCAAGTATCAGATATTTTAGTTAATGATTTTAAATGTAAATCCATCCAGTAAACTGGAGAAGTTTAATACATTTTATATTATCTTTGACGTTTTTATTACACTATCTTTTTGTTTACTTAAATGTATTTATAAATTATAAAGATCCGTGTACATTTTAAAATTGCGATCGTAATTTCCAACCTGTATTTCATCTAAATCATTACAATCGTTATAGACATAGACCTAAACACAAACAATATAAAAATTGCAGTGCTTTGTTTTGTCGGTAACGTAGACCAAATCTTCTCCCTCTTCTCATCCCCTCTCCTTCCCCCCATTTCCTTCTTAACTTACATTCTTCCTACGACAATAAATACCGAAAATACATTCATAACTTTTAATTGCTGTGCGCATTAATGGATTGCGGTATATATAATCTGTTGAAATTTCTTGTTACTAACTGCTATCTACTACGATAAATTGACCTATAAGGGTCGCGAGTCTAAACTAATTAAGTGAACAATGTAAAGAACATGAATGTTTAAAAAATATGTTTTTTCTCATACAAAAATTTTAATTATTTATTATTTACATTTAATAATTGCTTACGTAAGTAAACGTTTAGGTAATTAACTGTATCTGAATCTAATCACAAAGTTGGTTACAAATGTTATACACATTTGATAAAAAAAATATACCTCACGCCTGTATAGGAATACAGGACTTCGAGGACGAAGGGGTAGTTAGAAGTGCAACTAGTGCACACTCTTCGCCGTGTATTTTTGTGGGTACACTAGCTGCACCTCTACCTATTTAAAACTAGAAAGATAAAAAAAATAGTATCGCTAAATAATTTTACACATTGAGATGATCGTTTCATGAAACTTATTAAAAACCTCTGTTCTACAAATTCTCTTCCATTCTTTCTTTACTTACTTATTAGTTTCTCTTTCCCACATAGAGACAAGTACTTTTTTTCTTGTTTTTTGTTCTCGGGATGATTAAATCAATTTAGCTTACTTGTTTTTTACCCTAATTGATAAATATTGAATGGCATGATTATTATAAGGTTCATCTCAATGCGAGCGAGTTAGGTTTTAGTTGCGTCGTTGTTTTTGGTAAACATTTTTTTAGGCAACGACCTTTGATCTATTCGAACGATTCAATTATTTTTTTTTTTATTTGATTATCAATAAAGTAGAGGTGGGTTTTGTATTAAGTTCACACACATAGCATAATTAATACGATTTATATTACTTAATGTTTTTATTTGTGTGAAATAAAGACTTTTAAAAATGTTATATTGTGAAATGTCTCGGTGGCGTAGTGGTACTACGTATTACGTACACGGTACAATTGCAAACCCCAGCGTTGCAATTATCTCGGCTTCGATACCCGAGTCGGGCAAAATATTTAAGGTTTTTTTAAATTCAATATCAGCCCGGAGTTTGGAATTTATGCCCGAAATGGCGATAGGCTCGCCACGTACCACCTGAGAGTGTGCATGTGCATCTCTGCTTACCCCTTCGGGGAATACAGGCGTGACGTATGATTTATTTTGTGTTTATTTTATCGCCACAGAAATTATAAAGTTACTGCCTTGCACAACATTGGGCATGTAAATCAAATCTTGTGACAAGATTTTGCAACAAGACTTTGATTTTTAAACATTTCTATATCTTTATAGGTACGTGTATCTATACATTATAGGAATAAAGGCAAACAGTACATGTGTGTATTTAATATACAATGATACTGTTTCCAGTACAAAAAGCCCCTTTTATGCAAATCATCGTTACACGATAAAGAGGAGTTCGAACTCCATATGATTAATATACTGTTTATTCTATTATTTACACGATCATGTTCTATATAGGAAATATTTTATCAGATGTTATTTTTATTTTATTCGTACAGGTTTTACGCAACGTACGCTTTTTATTATTTTATGTACAAATCTTGTTATCTGATGTAAAGTGCTAAAACAACAACAGGAGACCACAGGTTTTGCGTGCGAATTCTTGCTACAAATATTAAATATTTCTTTAAATATTAAATAAAAAGTTTAATTGCTTAACATCATTTAGTCGCAACTTAGAGTTACCAGTGTTTATTGTTCCAATTATGTTACTAATGACGTACAATATAAGACATATAATATACAAACGTAGTAAGTCCTTAGTGTGTCCCTGATTAATGGAGGCTGACAAAAATTTCAGTGTAAACATTTTCCAAAAAGAATACATAAAATTTTGGAAAGACCAAACATAACTTGAACTCGCTAATAGAAATGCTTTTAAATAAATCGAAATGTTTAATTTTTTATCTATTCACATTAAGCGAAAGATTTTTTCTAAATGTCAATGAAGCGAAAGTTTTTTTTTTAAATCATTAAAACTCCAAAATGTATTCCAAACATTGCTGCTTGTAAACATTAAATCAATATTTCCATTATTACTTTAAGTGATTATTTATGTTTTTGATTCTGTTCTTTAGATAAAAATAGTACAAAAAAAATGATCTTTGTACCTCACAGGTTGACGACTATTCAAGCTAATTGAAGATGGCGGAAGCACACTCCGCTGTCGCGTTCTCTTTCGCAATTACCCACGACGGATGGGACGTCAATTTTGATCGGGAGGTACTCTACTTGGTGTGGGAGTCCGGCTTGAGGTCCTGGAAAAAACGATTGGCACGTTTCAGGGTTAGTACTTTTTTTTTCATTTAATATTAATTCAATATATCGACCTATGCGAAAAAAAGAGTTACATCTGTAATGTACATGTCACTCTTTTCTTTGCATGGGTCGATATGTGGCATAAATATTTAAAAAAAGAAAGTGCTTTAAGAAGTTAAAAGATGTTGTAAGACTGATGCGATCTCCCGCACTGACTAAGAATCAAATGGTAAGCAAATTCAAAAATAAAAATCTAAACATGTATTTAGACAACCTATTATTGTTATCCTAAAAACATAAAATAGATTTAGATAGATATTGGAGGTCAATATATCTCGGACAGATTTACATATTTCAGTTTGATACTTAATTTGTGATACATAGGAAAAAAATACTAGACAAAAAGATGCGGACCACGATAAACATCTGTGAATAAAATTACCGCTTCCAATCTCCGATCATCAAACTAATATTACAAAAAGGATAATAAAAAAACAAAAAAATATATAATTCTAATAATGCAATAAATGACCGGATATAGAATATAAAAATTATAATTAAATTAATAAAGATTATCACAAACATTACTCTGTATTATATGTAATGAACTGTATGAGCGCCTGTGCATATTTTTTTTTCTTTCTATTTACTGTATTTACTCCGACGCGTAAGTGACTTCGACTCTGACATGTTTATATTCATAAAATTATGCTAAATCTCGGGGGATTTTTTGAGGTAGACGCCGCTTGCAACTACTCGATTTGCGAGTTAACTAAATTCGATCTCCGGTACAACGAAAATATATAACTAATATATTATATATTATGTACTTACTAAAAAATATTTTTTGACTAACTTAAATCATATATACCATCTATGCTCATAGTGATTTAGTTTATAAATAAATTTAATGTTAGTTTTCTCCTAATCATACGAGAAGACCCGCAACTTTTTTCAATTTATTCGCTGTACGCAATACCGAAGCAATATATGTTAGGAAACAAATGGCTTCTTTCGAATGAATATTTGTTAATGATACAAGATTACAACCAGATTAGAGACGGATCTAACATTGCGTGACCAATGATCAGACTCCGGTGTTAACTATGTCAACAGTCAGTAGGTAGATCCTTCCTCAATTACTGCGCAGGACTTATTTATTATCCGTGAATTGATTTTGTACAGAGTTGTAGACTGGTCCGATGACATTTTATGTCCACCTACAATGTTAATGGTGATACTATAAATATGAGACTCCTTGACCAGTATTCACAACGCAATAGCCGGTTCCGGTGCGTCTCTGGCGAGTTGTGCATAAAGCTGTTGCGTCCGCATTGTGGCGTAGTCGCGATTCAATATTAAGTAATGGTTTGATTAGTCGTCTTGTACGCGTTCTCACTTCAATATGGACACAAGTGCCCACCAATTATTCAACAATACTGATGAGAGAGATTTCATGTCCATCGTCGGCCGCGTATTAATTTTATTAATGATAGCTATTAAAAAATTGTTTCCTTCGATAAAATGAGTGCATTCGGATCGTTTAAAACAAACGACAACCCCTAATCGTAGTGGTTTCCATATGTTTCATATGACATATTCTATATTTAGTAACGTTGTAAGTAACATTTTGTTTCTTTGTTTATTAAAAAAATATTTCTGTAATATATTCACCCATTAAAAATATTGTGCATGACTGGCTTGCTCCTCTAAATTACAGCCAAATCAAATTATACTAAATAACATGATATTTTGAATAAGAAAGGATAGTCTCCCCGATACAGGCTTGACTAGTGAGAAGGCAAACCAATATCATTTATAAAAAGATTTCGACAAAAAAAGTTTTATAATGTATTATATAACTGTGAGTTATAATAAGTAATTCCATTGAATTTATTTAAATTGTCATATATTTATTTCGTTCTTTTAGTTATTTTTTATTTAAAGTATTTTTAATACATATTTTCTTTCTTTCTTTTATTCATTAGCTATTAGCTTAGAATGGGTTAGCTCTGGTAAAGGTAGCTAGCAGTATAGATAGATCTCGTGCAAGATAGAGTGAACATATGGTCAAGGTTACACGAGTCTATTGGATAAGTGCGGCAAAGGACCAAAGATTATAGAGATCGTTAGGGGAACTCTACGCCTCGTAGATATTTGAGATATAAATTTATCTCAAAATAGACATCAAATAATGAAAATACAGAATAATAGGAATTGTTAAAACAATTAATAATTTGCGTAATAAGCCTCGGTATGGCTAAATGATCAAATTGATTTCGTAACAGGTGCTTTGCGTGTTATTTACACATTTACAGATTAACTATTTGTTTTTATAAAAATAAAACAATTCAATATAGTCACTTAAAGGTTTGCCTCTCGTGACGTCACTTTCAGTACTAGTATAGTATATTATGTTCTGTTTTCAGTTGTTTTATATAATTTATTCACACATAGATGCAGTCGTAGGCAGCGTCCCATAGACTTCCTACAGTCTGTAGTCAGACAGTTGCAAAAGGCTATCGCGGAAAGACGGCACTAGTGCGTTCTTGAGCTTTTAAAATCAATTAGAATAGTTCTTGTAGTGACGAATATAACATATTTATTTCATTGTAAATTAGCTTATATTATAGAATTATTTAAAGATTTATACAAAAAAGTATTTAATAATTTAAAAATGTTCAAATTAATACATGTACCATTATTAAAGTTGATTTTCTACAATGCTAAGGTAATAATCGATGCTAATACCAAAGTTTATTTATACTTCAACGAAAAAAAAATTGCATTTGTTGTTTTTTTTTTCACAGAACAGTGTTAGCAATGGCGTATACCCAGGGCATCTGCAATCCCTCTACTTTTTATGGGCGGTTCTAGTGGCAGCACATTTCGGCGGCTTTAATATAACTTTTGGACTTGTACAAAAAGCGTTGGCTGTATTGCCTGGGTAATTTATAAAAAAAAATTATTTTCATGATAATATCGTAAATGTGTTTTCAAATTTTACGCTATAAATATAATGTATAAGTTAGTAAATAGTTTGTTTTTCCATATTTAGGACATCGACTTTGTGGCAAGTCGTTGCTTGTTTACTAGCAGCTCTTGCAATGTGGCTATCCGTTATATTCCTGATGCGGTATCTTCTCAAAGTTTTACTCATGTACAAGGTAATTGAATAATACACATATTAATCTAATATTTCATTTTAAACACGTTGTTATTTATATATTTTGATGTTTTAAAAGGTAACAGGTGTAAATAATTACAGGGTTGGATGTACGAGTCTCGGGCACCCGGCTCCAAGATATCGTTTAAAACGATGCTTTGGGTTAGTGTTGTTAAAGTCCTCTCCGGTTGGAATAAACCTAGGTTGTACAGTTTCCAGGGATCACTACCTAGGCTTCCATTACCGTCTGTTAAAGATACTATGAAAAGGGTAAGTAAATTTAACACCATTTTTTTAACTCTTAATTTTAAATCCTTTAATTACAAAAGTTAATGTTTATTTTAATATAATATTGACGTGTTAATTAGTTAAAAGTTTATAAGTTTATATTTATAAAATGTTGTTCGTATTTACATTTTTTCTATAAATATTACTTGTATATAGCTCCTTTTATATGATTTTAACTGTTATCGAAGAAAAAAAAAATCAAAATTAAATGTTGTATATTTCAGTATTTGATAAGTGTCCGTCCGTTGTTAAATGATGAAAATTATAAGAGAGTTGAAATACTTGCTAAGGAATTCGAAGAAACCATAGCTGTGAAACTACAGAGATACCTCATTTTAAAGTCTTGGTAACGTATTTATTATTTATTTACATTGATTTTATACTTACTCATGTTTTTTATATAACATCTTGTCTTTATAAATTTATTTTTACAACTCCACATAATATTACAATAACAATAATTTTTTTGGATTAAGCTTAAAGATTAATAATAGTTGTAAAACATTTGTATCATGTTAATGAATTATTGTTCTTAACTAAATAATTGCAACAAAAAAATTTAAAACCTGTTTCGGTGCATATTGTCCTTGCTCTGTATTCGACTCGGTGTAATTAAAAAATCCAGATTTACCCCAATGTCGAATTATAAAATTATACGATATAAACAATTCTTTTTTTATTTTTTTTTTACGTAAAACATCTGTTTCTGTGGCGCAGTTATATAACGCTCGAGTGTCGATTTCGAATCCCAAGTCGGGAAAAATTATATTGGGTTTTTTTTCAACTCAATATCAGCCCGGAGTTGGGAATTTATGTCCGATATGGCGATAGGCTCGCCCCCTATCACGTTATGAGATGTTAAAACATACGGCGAAATGTACTAGTACGACTGCCTTCGAAGTATAGAGGAGTGAGATATGTTTTTTATAGCTTCTGTCACTTATTAATTTTCCAGGTGGTCTAGTAACTACGTATCGGATTGGTGGGAGGAATACGTTTATCTTCGTGGCCGTTCCCCTTTGATGGTGAATTCAAACTTCTACGGAACTGATGCGATACTTCTCAGACCCACTACCAACCAAGCGGCGAGAGCCGGCGCTATTATACACTTCTGTCTAAAGTTCCGCAGACTGATCGAGAGACAAGAATTGGAACCGGTAACAATATTTTTATACTATAGATATGATGTAAGAAAAACGTACTATACGCTTGTATTCCCTGAAAGGGTAGGCAGTAGTGCAACTAGTGTACCCTCATTTCACCATATGTTTTTGTTTTCCGTCTCTTACAAAATACCATGTTCCAGTAAAGACTTACTTAAAAGAATTTACTTAAAACAACGTCGAATTAACATAGTGATAAGAAACTTAAGAAGACAACTGGTATATATATAAAATTTGTTGGATTTCTAGCATTTTTTATTTCACTTTTTGATTAATATAGAAAAAAATATATTGAAAGGGTAAATGAGAGTGATATAAAAATGTAGAAGCAAGAGAGGTGTACCAGGATTGAATCAAACGGAAATCTCTAATCACTGCCTATGCTCGTATGTATTGGGCGTGAGAGTTTATATAATTTGTTTAACTTGTTTTTTCAGATAATGCTTCAAAACATGGTACCTCTGTGCTCGTGGCAATACGAACGTCTGTTCAACACGGCGCGAGTTCCCGGTGTGGAAACAGATAAATTGGTACATTATCAGGATTCCACTCACGTCACAGTGTACCATAGGGGACGGTACTTCAAACTCATGGTTTACTCTAGGGGCAGGCTACTCAGACCAGTCGAGATACAAGTGTGAGTTATTTGCAAATATATACACTTTTTATAGTAGATGGTGAGAAATGTTCTCCTTCCCTACTCTTTCTATCCTTATTAGAATAGAATGGGAAAGGAATGTATGTATTGCGCATGTTCATGGGTGGCGATGATCATCTTTAGGGCACCAGTTGCTCATTTGCCCCCTTTTTGATACAAAAAAGCTATACAAATAAATAAAGAATTATAAACCATAAGTTTAATTTTAGCTTCTCGTTAAAAATAAAAGAATTTATGTTTAAGAGAAAGCATCCATTTTTAGTTTAATTTTGAAGCCTTTCTAAAAACATCTTAAAAGAAATGTATTACATTTTTTTTAATTGACATAATTCTTAAGCAATAAATTATTTAATGATGCGTAACTTCGCTTATAAACTCGTAATCGTATATATTTAATTTCCTGATCTTTATTGCGTAAGCCGGAGTAAAGTTCAAATTGATTAATTAATCGCATAGCATTACTAATCGATTCCATATCATCTATGTTATGTCTTGTACCACATAAATAATATTAAAACTATATTTGTGAAATAAAAAAAACCCTACGTCGTTAAATGAATCGCGTTTTAACTACACAGACTATCCATTTAAACAAAGACCGATTAGGTAATAGTAGTATTCAATGCATTACAATAAGCAACATGGTCATTGTATCTAATATTGTAAAATAACTCTAGTTATATATTTGTACACGTCTATCTCGGAAAAGATTCCAAGGATTTGTATGAAAATTTATATCAAAATACGATTTTTAATTTTAAATTAATCTTTACATAGATTCTTGTCTTTAAACGAATAGAATTTCCATAAAAAAAGGAAAAATAATGTCTATAGCGTCATCTATTCTTTGCATCTCTTACGAGTACCTTGAAAAACTAACAGACAAAAGAAAAACGGAACTTAATTCAGACGACTCATATAGAATTTGATTAAATCATGTCTCAAGGTATTCTTTACAAATTATCTGTTATCTATGAACACGGGTTTTAAAATGCCAAATGTACACGTGCTACACTTCGAGTAACACGTGTCTTCTATGTACAATACACAAGACAAAATCATTACTTTGCTACGAGTGTCTAAATTCTTTAGTCGAAATTTTTTTAACAAAGCACTAGTGTTTTGAATAAATTCTAGATAACAGATATTGTTTGAAATCTACATTTTATCTATACCCATAATCGACACTATTATGTCTTACAATGTTTATAAAATTAAAAAAAAAACATGTATTAATCTTTATTTCAACATACATTTAAAAATATGCTTGGGTATTCAATGTTATTATTTATTAACCTTTTCCGTTCCGTTAACTTAGCGTAAATAATATTGACATAATGTAGATAACTTGTACATTTTGACATAAATTCTTGTCCCTTTAATTACCTGATAGATTATTTTACTTATTCATTTATTTTATTTTATTTCATATCACGCGCATGCACAAAAAAAAACAAAAGATCATCTTGATAATTTGTTTTATTAATGCATTTACATATATTTTATAAAGCCTGTATTTCCGCAACATGATGTAGACCATATTTATTATTGGGACGTACAGATAAATAAATATTTATAAGTTAAAAAAATGTACACGAACTATAATTATAGTAGCTTTTATATATAAAAATGAATGTATGTTTGTATGTACTCGACAGATTCATAAACTGTACATCCAATTGCCGTGAAAGTTTGGGAAATTATCACGTATTTCCCTGGAAAGGTTTTTGAAGAGAAAAAAATCATCTCTAATATTTAATCTAATTACAATAATACGATTATAAATTTTGATCAATGATAACTTAATCAAATTTATATCCTTCTTTCGTAATCTTATCTGTAATTAGGCAAATTTTGACTTACTGTTTCCTACTTTGTGGTTGATTAGTTCGTTCACTGGTTAATCCACTTTCACGTTTTAATTTTAAATATATGAAATTTTACAAAATATAATAACATGAAAATCTTATTCTTCAAGTTACATTTTAACAATAAAAATGATGATAAATACCTCCTCTGCATTACATACGTAAATAAGGAAGAAAATTCTTTATTTTCTTCCAATAAGTAACTCAAATAGCCATTTGTAAAAATCAAAATCTGCAGCATCCACTACGAGATATCTTGTAGTTAACTGTCAATGTGTTAAGGAATATTCCAAGGAATAAATATGTATTTGACCACCAGCTGTGCCGCGTAGTTTCCCGCGTAAATTGTTATTCTGATATTCTTCTCGTTTATTTTTTATTTAACTTAAATTTGAACATACCATGTTGACTACTATAGACGTATTTGTAAACCAATAATTAAAAGGCGAGATAAATTTGATCGGATATTAATAAAACTAGTATTTTTTGCTAAAAGGGAGGTAATTTTGAAAGAATCTAATTAACAATTGCACGCCCACATGCAAAATACGCGCCAGTTGTCGAGTTGCGGAAATTAGCCCTTACTTATCTTAACGAAAAGTGTTCCTGTGATAAACTGTAATTTTAAATGTTTTGTTTTCAACAGTCAAATTGAACAAATCCTTCATAATATATCGGAGCCGACGATAGGAGAGGAACGGCTCGCGGCCTTGACTGCGGGCGAGAGATCGCATTGGGCACACATCCGACAGACGTGGTTCAATCGAGGCCACAATCGTACTTCCCTACACTGCATTGAAAGAGCTGCGTTCAATGTCTGCCTTGGTAAGTCTATATCTTTTAATTATTGGTTTAAAAATTGGTTCTTTTGTAAACAATTTCTAATAGAAATCATATTTTCGACTCATTAAATGACATAACTAAAATTTATTTTATACTGTTTATATCCATAAAATCAAATTATTTATAATAGAACTTATACTATATATTTTACAATATGACAGACTATTTGTAACAAATGACATGGTTAATGTTATACCATACAACTTCGATAAGTCACAAGGAACACAAGGATTACAAGTTCAAGGAAAACACAAAATACTTTAATATGTAGAAATTTTAAATTATCGAGGTTTAAGCTATCTGTCCTTTAGCTATAAAAGTGGATTGTTTTTTTCTTCAAGTAATTGACTAATAAACAAAATGAATCTTTCAGACGACAAAGTATACGGTTATGATGAGAAGGAGCCGAGCAAATTGGATGAATACTGCCGTATACTGTTGCACGGGCAGGGCCATGACCGTTGGTTCGACAAGTCCTTCAACCTTTGCTTCAGCAAAAATGGCTTCGTAAGTATCTTAGATAACATATACCATACAGTTTATTTCTTTACATGGAATTAGAAGTCTGTACTTCTATATTGAAAAATTATAATTAAACCGCCTCGGTGGCGTAGTAAGCGTCTCGGTTTCGAATTCTGAGTCGGTCAAAAGTGATATTTCGGTTTATTCGATTCAATCAGCTTGGAGTTTGAAATTTGTGCCCGTTAGGGCGATAGGCTCGCCTGCTATCGCATTATGAAACGGACAAACAAGGTGCAGTAGTCCTCCGCCTACTCCTTCGGGGAATATAGGCGTGAGGTATGTTTTTAAACTACACAACGGATTTTAATGCAGTTTTCAATAGACAATAATAAACTATATATTATTAAGTCAACACTGTTTGTCTTTCTGTCTGTATTCGCATTAATTATATGTAGAAAGATGGATTCTGTGCCTCTAATAGATATTAAGAATTAACTGACAAATTAACCAATTAATATCATAGTAGTGAAAATGAAAAAGTAGATTACATTTTTCAAAAGAAACATCGACTTCTATTTAAAATAAATATAATAACATTAATTTTTACAGGTGGGATTCAACGCCGAGCACACTTGGTGAGTAAATCATTGAATTCCTTTATAAATCTTATCTTATCTTATCTTTTCCTTTATCCCTTTTATAGATTATACGAAAATTAATTATGAGGAACTTTTGAAAGTATTAACCAATTTGAATAATTATTTTATCATTTGAAAACTACGTTATTTAAGACTAACAAAGTATTAGACGAAGACAAATAGAAGTTTTAAGCTCACTTAACCAAAATAAGTCAAACGTAGATAAAAAAAAAAAACATTTTTTTAATATATTTATTTACGGTCATAGCTTATTGTATTATATAATTTGTATTATTCATTTTCTTATTAAAAGAAACTTATTTTTTAGGGCTGATGCGCCTGTCATGGGACACCTTTGGGAGTACGTAATTTGGTCCGAATTACAGAATGGGTAATTGTCAATTAATTTCTATTTGGTACGATCCTGGCACACCTCTTTCGCTTCATCTACATCCATACATCGACGCATACATGCTCGTCGGTTACGGGTACTTCTTACATCGCCTCTCTTTAGTGTGTCACTAATCTGATCGATGTAAGTCTGCCTGGGTCGTCCCCTACCGACACTACTACTCACTTTTGCAACATAAATTTCTCTTGTAACTCTTTCCTCGATTATGAAACGGTTAATCTTCTACATTGGTAGTAATCTTACAGGCATGTACTATTTTATTTCATCGTTTCCCTTAATTCAGGGACATTATCTATTGAGTAATAATATTCTTTATTACTTTATTATTAACATTTACATACATTACATTTTTATTTATGTATATTACTTTGAAATTAACAAGCAATAGTCTAAAAATTCTTTGATTATCTTGTTATTGATTTTACTTTTTAATTTTCGTTTCTGTTCAAAATGCTTCGAAGATAAACTGTGAGATTGTTATAAAAAACAAAGTTTCATGTCAAAAAATATTAACGGTGACTGTTTTAGTTATACGGCAGACGGTAACACGCATGGTATAGTAGAGACGGCACCACCACCACCAATAAGATTGCAGTGGGACCTGAACAAAGAAGAATTAATGAAAGCCATTGATGTGTCTTACAATGTTGCACAGAATCTTCTCAATGATGTCGATTTACGTATACTGATGTACACCAAATACGGAAAAGGTAAATCTTTTACATTTAAGTTTATATAAATTAAATCATAAAATAATCAATGACATTTTATAGTAAAAGTTGTATGATTGGGACAATAGTATAATGTAATCTTTGGAAATAATATACATTAAGTTTAAAAAAAAACTGTTATTACATGAGAGAAACTCAGTTATTTTTTTTAAGAAGAAATACACTGGTTACACTGAAATGGATGTTGCTTGTATTTGCTTAAATTTTCATTACGTTTACTGTTTGTCAGGTTTTATGAAGAGTTGTCGCGTGTCACCGGACGCGTTTATCCAACTTCTACTGCAGCTGTCGTACTACCGTGACGCGGGCCGCTTCTGCCTCACTTACGAGGCGTCAATGACACGCTTGTTCCGCGAGGGCAGGACTGAGACGGTCCGCTCGTGCACCATCGAGAGCACCGCTTGGGTTCGAGCCATGGAAGATCCTAATACCACTGTAAGTTACACACGTTGTCTGGAAAAGGCACAGATCCAAAGTTGCTTAATTTGAACGACAGAGGGTTTCAAATGACAAAAAAAAACCTTAACATTTATTTAATATCTCGAAATGTCTTTAATATATTTAATTATAATTTGCAACTGGCGTCCTTACCAACATCATCTCTTTTGAAAAACAAATTAATGTTTGGAAGTAATGTTTTATGTTTAATCAATGACAATGTTTTAAAATTAAATTAAAAATATATGTATGTAAGCTATCTACCCTCAAAATACGCGCTAGTCGTGGAGTTGTAGGAAAACCCCCTACTACTATGTATATGCACTAAATTTTTTGGTACTTGATTCTAGGTGGAAGAACGTATGCAGCTGTTTGTTAAAGCCAGCAAACGTCACCAACTCGGATACCAAGACGCGATGGCAGGAAGAGGCATCGACCGTCACCTATTCTGTCTCTACGTCGTCTCCAAATATTTGGAACTGGATTCACCATTCCTGCAAGAAGTATTCAACGAGCCTTGGCGACTCTCTACCAGTCAGACACCTCACGGTAAATTCTATTACATTATCTATTTGTCTATCTGTCGATACTCGATCAAAAAACCAATATATCAAACATAGTAACCTGTTAATGCGTACAGCTCGTTCAATATATTGTTTAGGCCATAGATCTTACGGACACTTATTTTCAATTTCCAGGTCAAACCAGCATGTTAGATATGAAGAAGTATCCGAAATGTGTCAGCGCCGGCGGGGGCTTCGGACCCGTCGCAGATGACGGCTATGGCGTTTCCTACATCATAGTCGGAGAAGACACAATCTTCTTCCATGTTTCCAGCAAGAAGAGTTGTCCTATAACGGTATAAAGTTATCTATATTAATATTTTTATGGATACAGCAATAACCATAGATTAAAAAGCTAACTAACATAGCTAAATGCTATGCTTTAATAACTTTTTCTTAAGTAAACTTTACATTTAATAAAATGAATAAAACGACACCTTCCTTTTCACTTATGTTATCTATATGTTGTCTATGGTTGGCCGGAGACAATAGTATTTCTATTTAAAGATGGCAATTCCATATTTTGTATTGCCATACCTAACATCAAAACGTAGTTAGGAAACAAAAAATATATTTACTATAAAATTAATTTTAATTTAAAATTTCCAGTAAAATAAAATATCTTTAATTATCCATTAATAAAATTGGGCAATACCATATCTTATTTTAGCCCTTATTTATTTTTAAGAAGCCCTTATTTTTCATTAAGAATAATTTAGTCGGAAATAAAATTTTATTTATTTTTTAAGGGTTTGTATTGAAAAAAAAGGCAGATTCGAGACAAACTCTTGTTACCTCAATTCTGCCTATACTGTGCCCAAATACAAGCGAGTATTCCTGTACTAATATTATTATTTTTTCTCTTAATTTCTTTTATATTTCTTTACAGAGCTCGAGCAACTTTGTGAAGCAAATTGAAAGATCCCTACAGGACATCAAAGAATTGTTCACAGAGTATAAAAAACATCATGGATAGTTCTATACTTAATATTACATACGCTTCATAATATAGACTAATGCAATTTTTTCTTGTTGTTATAATTTGTAGTTTGAATTTTTTTTTAGGTCTAAGCTTTGAAATTGGTATATCACTTCTTATACTCCAAATCAGGATATGTATATGGTTTACAAAAAATTACAACTAAAATAACTCACTTAGAGGTTTTGTCCATATTTTAGAGGTCCAATATTTTATTGTTCCATTTTACACATTTATTATATTTTTATTACATCAATTTACATACTGAATAAATTGTTTTTAACCGTTTGCGTACCACGAGCCACTTGCGCGCTCTTCAGATTTTGTGTCTAGAAGAGCAAAGGCATTTGGCCGAAATACACAACTGGCGGTTAACTAGCTTTTTTATGGATTGCATATATATAAGATAAATAGTATATTTTTCGCAAACTATATGTGATTCGTAACACCGCTATCGCGGTCTTCGGTCTTCGGCACCTAATCAAAGATGCGCAATCGGACTCCTTGGCGCTTTTCGCAACTGGTACGCAAACGGTTAAATAAGATAACAAACTAAATGTACTAATTAATTGTTTATTTGATTCTTTTGAATGTTTAATTTGTTCTAATTGGTTAAATAGTTATTTTTAACTATTAATCTTTAATAGCTTATCAAATTTTTGCAGTGAACATTAGTTTTATATTTAAAATATAGACTGTAACAAGTACAATATAAAATATATTCACAGATGCCTTATATATTATCTTTGATTGAATTATACACTTACTGTATTCGTGTTTTTAAAATGAGAAAACCATAAATATGTAAAAGATTGAATACTATTTGTTGATAATTAATTATTTTAATAAATATTTGCTATTTTACTAACACAATATTGTTAACATTGAGTTTTGTGAACCGGAAATGTAGATTAATTTTATACTTTATATAAGTGTTTCTCAATCTTTTTGACCCCTTCTTCCACAAAAAAATAGAAATAAATAAATATCATAATCTACAATTGAAAAAATTAAATTTTTCGAAATTTTTAACTAAACATATCAATATTGTAAAATGTAAGTAATCAAAAGTTTTAATAAGCCTCTCTAGGCTAATTCCAGCCTTGGTGATTGGGCGACAGTTTGGGAAACACTGTTTTTTATCATTACAATATGTTCTTAGTTTTAAAATGTTACTCACAATTTTGAAAAGTGTGTTTCTAACATACTTTTCTTACTGTTTACAATGTAAATAAATATTTAAAAAAAACTATCGTCTTTCATTCCCTAGATGCTTTCGGTTAGTTAGAGGGGACTATTTTCCGTAACTCCACAACATGAATCCCTTCAGCCAGCTCAACTCCCCGAAGAACCCCAGCAACCCCTTAATGTCGCTGGTGATCCCAAAGAGTGACCACGGCGAGCCGAGATATACCCTGTGGGAGGGGGCACTGCTTGCCAGTGCAGCATGACCAGTGGCGTACCTGGGGGGGGGGGTGCGGTCCGCACCGGGCGGCACTTACCTTGGGGCGGCATTTTTTATATTTACATATAGTTGTAAAAAGCAACTTATTCATTTCATGTTTATTTTCTTTCTTCAATAATAAATGATTATTATAAGTTTAATATTTGATTTATATAAATTATGATTAACTATATGATGTAGAATATTATTCCTATAATAAAAAGGGCGGCAAACTAGAGATCGCCCCGGCCGGCAAAAGTTCCAGGTACGCCACTGAGCATGACGCTTGACCTAGATGCTTTTATTTGTATATATTAATGATAAGCAACCTGCTCAGCTTCACACGGATGCAATGATTGAAATTGAAATCTTGTCTTTACCATAGTATGGATGGTTTGGTTTATCTTCGCAGTTGTATTACGTATACGGTACGACTGCAACGCTTTTGTCCCGGGTCGGGCAACAGTGATATTTGGGTTAATTCAAGTCAATATCAGCCCGTTTGGAATTTGTGCTCGATATGGCAATAGGCTTGTCGCCTATCGCATCATGGTACAGATAAGCATAGCGCAATGTGGGTGCACTAATATAATAGAGAATACAGACGTGGGGGATGTTTTTGTTTCAAACTATTTCAAAGAAAACACGGCTTGCAAGATAAACATTACTTTATTGTTGAATTAACAACTTTACTTGAAATTTTTAATAAACAAATAGGACAAGTCCGTCATACCAAATTAATGCGAAACTGAATCTGTAATAAACACTGCCTAGCCCTCAAGTTTGAATCGACGCCATTTTTAATATTAACATTGGTTAATATTTGATTGTTTGCTATTTAACAATACTGAGTTGTGACAGGTAGAAATAGCACTAAGTAAATATATTACAAATATCCAGAACACCATAATGAATTTTTAATAAGGTAAATACATCCTGGTAAGAGATTGCAACAAAATATATATATGTTAATAGTTTAAGATTTATACATAGTAGTGGTTGTTCACTTCTTGTATATGATCAGTATTCAGTTATATAAAACCGATAAATAAGAATAAAAAAGATAAAAGTGTCTGTCGGTTGTTGATCTAACACTTAGCATTCAACTGTAACCTTAATAACTATGACGTCGTCTATGTAAAACATATGTCCGATAAAACCAAATCCAAAGCTTGGGCAGCGTGTAAAATAAAGTAATTTCAAAACTTCTAACGTAGAAAATAAATATAATTTGTTTGTTCTCTTCGACTTGTCCGAGTTTTGGAAACGAAACGTAATTGAAGACAATTGTAAGCGACAAACTGCAGACAAGCTGTACAACATACGATGGATTAAAAAAAAACTGCAAGGTTGTAAGATGTATAGCGTAACTAATCAGGTAAAGTATACGTTGATAAGGTTCAGTACACTTTCAATTGATTCTTGTCGTCAAAGCCGGCGGAGTGGCCCGCGTTTCGAACAATGAACGAGTTACCATCGAAATGCATACGCCGTTCACCGCGCCTGAAACAAACAAGACCACTTAGGGCCCTTCAATAAACAAACCATTGCTTGTTTCCTATTTTCCTATCAAAAGAATATACCAGTAAAAATTTACATTGCGTACTGCATACTACAACATTTAAACTGCATTTAACTCAAAGACGAAAGCTGCGGAAATTATCAAAATTTTACAAAATGTCAATACAAGTTGATTTTGTAACTTACACGCAGTCATTGTACTAAAAAGAACAAAGGAACCTAACCTAACCTAACCTTCCTTATACTTCTTGATATTAACACGAACGTAATAAATATCTCGGTGGCGCAGTTGTATTAAAAAACGGCTACAAACTGGGGTCTCCGGTTCGAATCCAGGGTCGGACAAAAGCAATAAATGGGATTTTTCTACTCAATATCAGCCCGGAGTTTGTAATTTGTGCCAGATACGGCGACAGGCTCGCCACCTATCTCATTATGGGACGGAAAAACATACAGCGAAATAGTGTACCGGTTGGATTTCTGCCCACCTTCGATTAACACATGCGTGTTCGTAATATACCAGTAATATTTCATCTATAATGTTACGTACATCTGTTGAAATATTCAAATTGGTTCCATAGTTCACAATTTACCTGTTACAATTAAATCTGAATTTATCTTTAAAAATCCATCTTACCGCACAAATAAATGCTGAGTCTGGCCAAGCGAGGCCGTGCAATGTACGAAGGGGCTAGTGATAGATGCAGACCCGTTACTTGGGCTGGTACGTAACTGGTACTTGTGGCTGCATCGGTGAATCCTATAGTAATCATAAAAAGATCGCACATTATTAAGTTTCCAATCCATATTACGTACAGTGAAATGTATTTAAAAGTTGTAAATAGTATAAAAATTGTACTAGATTTGGTTCTCGAATGGCGGCCACGTGCCCACCAGAAGGATAAAAGATCTGGTCAAGGTTGCGAGGGCCAGCTGGATAAGGGAGACAGACAGACCTTTGTGGCGAACAATGGGAGATACCTAGGTCCAGCAGTGGACAAATATTGACTGAGACGATGACGACATTTTGTTTTCTACAATAATTAAACTAGAAACGTAAAAACGACGTAAAAACTTAAAAAAAACGCAAGGATTTCATGTAGACTATAAACATATTAAGCATTATTCCATTCTCCGAATTTCCCGTGAGTAAATTAAATTCATTAGAGTCTATATAGCTAAGCGAGAAGACAGTTCGTACGTGTATAAGGTACTGTTATGCATCGAGCGACGCAAACATGCACGCCCTTGCGTTGTAAATCAGTTGCGTCGCAGTATTGATTAAACTGTACACGCCACGTATACATTATTATACGCCCGTCTCACCTGCGAGAGACATTTTATTCACGATTCGATAGATTTGTGAAGAAACTTTGAATACCTTTGAAGTTATTTTAGATTCCATCTAAATAAAAACGCATAATAACTTAGTAAATTAAAAAAAAATGAACACTATATTAGTATGAAGCCCAAAACTCATCAGTAAAAATTTACGTCCGACTCCAACATTCGACTATTGTGAACCCTCCAAAATCCGAATGGTTGAAAATATAATTTATGTATAATATTTGTTCAAAAATTAATCCATATATGAAGTTAGACAACAATGAATACTCATTAGTAAAAAAATATTCCAGTGATAGAGATATTATTGAGATAATCTGTACACGTACCGCACTAGGCCGTCAGCAGTCTGACTGACGCGCACATTATTGATGATCCAGTTGTCAATGCCGTCATCGGTGAGCCAGTACTGCATCGCTTGCAGTAACGACAACGCCTTGTTCACGTACGAGGGCCCGTGACCAGATTCACTAAACAGTCCAATAGTCAAATCTAAGTGTTCACTCCAAAAATGCTTCTTAAACTATCTGTCTAAACCAGGGCTCAAACTATGCGTCGCGATCCCAAATTGGGGTCGCATCGCTAAATTCTGAAATCACGAGATTTTAATGTCTGCAATGTTGTAAAATGTCGCGCCTCTCTATCTATAGCCTTACATATGTATATTGTTACCTTATAAATAAATCATGAAAAAATATTAATTTATCTTTCTTTTATATTTATATGGGGTAGCCAAAAAACTCGCCATCATAATTGGGGTCGTGAAAGAAAAAGTTTAAGAAGCCCTGGTCTAAACGAATGGTTTTCGGCTATGAATACTTTCAATTAAAATATTATAAATCAAACAACGCAGCGTTAAACGAAGTGGTTATTTTACGTGAACATTAAACGTATTTAGAATGGACATTTTATAGAATTGTCATTAAGAAGTCACATAGACATCTCACGCCCTTATTCCCAATAGGGGTAGGCAGAGGTGCAACTAGTGCACCCACTTTTCGCCGTATGTTTTTCCGCAATATGATATGATAGGTGGCTAACCTATCGCCATATCACAATTTAGCGGCACAGTATAATATAGTAATCATATTTACTTGTAAAAGACATTAAGCGTGAAGTCCTGACTCATGTCGAGGAAGGTATCTGTGGTGGTTCGAGTCCCGGCCGCATCTACCAGGTATACCAGCGCGCATTGTTCCGCCGTGAACGAAACCCCCTTATACCACATCTTTGCGTACCTTTGCCGTAAAAAAAATATAATATATGTTATCCAAATGACTAGGGAATTATTTTTGATTATAAAATATTATTACATGTACGGATTAATTAAACCAAAATGAAAACGCTGATAAATGAGACGTGGTTTGCTTCTACGGTTTAAGCACGTATTATGTACGTGCTTAAATCTTTTTTTTAAATCAAGGTAACTTACGCATAAGATAGTGGCATTGTATAGCGTCTTATAACATATCAAATACTGATAATAATCTCTCAATCATTACTTTATGCTAATGTACGAATAAATTAATTTATAGAAATTATATCTGTAAAAACTTAATCCAAAAGAGGTATTTTTATTCGCATTTCATTGTATTAAATACTTGTGATTAAAGCTACAATTACTATAAAATAAAATAAATATGCGATAACGCCTATAACTCAGAGGGGTAGGCAGAGATTATGGATTTCTTTTTGGTACGATCCTGGCACATTTCTCGCTTCTTCTATATACATGTGTATGAAGTGGGTGTGGTTATAAAAACTATATAAAGTATAAAATACTGACTTATTGTTCCCTTGCTGATGATGTGCCTGTATTTCTACTCTCGAGCGATAGTTATAAACACGTCCATTGGGATGTATGAGGGCGGCGGCGGCGCCGGACTGGGACAAGGCAAGCACAATGTTGTACTTGGCATTAGTGACCCGCACCGCGCCGTCGACCGTCATGTCGACCCTTAAACACAACGTAATCATAAACTCCGAAATTTAAAATTAAAGATTTACTCGATTCATAAGAATCTAAAAATGTATTTAACCAATACATTTTAAATGACTCAGTTCTTAGTGGTCCAAGTTAATTTAAAATCTGTAACTGTTCCTTTACATCCCATGAGACGTAATATATCCAGTTAAATGTTTTCGATCGCCGATATCTAATCATCGTAAACTTTTATTCAAAATGTACAGAATAGAAGAATACCGTAAAATAGGTCACGAAGAGAGCTTGCGACGCTCGGGAATAAGGAAACGAAACAGGTTGCTGTATTTGAACAGAAAGGCAGTATACCAAAGATTTAAAAACCTTCCCAGGGAAATACCTAAAACTTTCCAAATTTTCACGGCGATTAGATGTATGGTTTTTGGATCTATTAAGTAAAGACAGACAGACACTCATTAATTTTTTTAAAAAGAACTATAGGAATAGACACTTACTTGACCCTGTCTCTAAGTCTGAGACAAACCGTACCGTGAGGAGTCACTGAGGCGTTATAACGCGCGCCACCAGCTACATCTGTCACCTAAATACGTGAACAAATAAAAAAATCGTTTGTGTTTACTTATTTATGATAAATCCTTTATTCTACTTTGATCATCTTACCTGATATCACACAAAGCGAAATAAACCAAATAAATTCTAATTACATTGTTTTGAAATCAAAAGACATTTAGCCCACTCATAAATGCTTTTAGTAAAAAGAATGGAAGTCAAAACGTGGGTGTGCGATTGAAACCCTTTCGCAAAGGGTTAATACGTTTATTTTTGTACTCAAAACGTAATTACCTCTAAATCTCTCCACGTGTCAGCGTGGTAGATATCATCGCCGGGGTAAAACGGAGCCTTGCGCTGCAGAGGCGCCCTCCATGGCGGTTGCCACGCGGCCGCGCCGACCAGTTCGGCTTGACCCAGGCCACCTTCCAAAAATTTGCTGTAGTCTTGAAACGCGGAGAGGTTTGATTCCTCCTAAAAGTTTTGTGTCAAAAATGTTTCTATAAAAACATGTTTCCCTAAATAATTAAAATTCTCGTCGCAAGAACCGTTTGCTTGATTGAATAAAAATTATTCGTGTATCCGTAAGGAAAATTATATCAGCAGAGAAAACACAACTCACTTCGAAATACGATACAATCTAGAGAAATTAATCCACATTTTAGAATATTCATTTTCCTTTCATTCAATTTTATCTTTTTGAGTTCGCCTTCAGTAAAGGAGTATCACATTATAACCAACGATTGTCAAACCCTCTAAATAATCATCGCGTTACATCATTAACTTTTATCTTTTGAAAGATATTTTTAACTACATTGATATCACTAAAATAAAACTCTTCAGCACCTGGTTATATGAATGAGCAGTGTAGACGCTCCTCGGTCTCACGGGCATGGTCACTTCTTTTCTAAAATCTGTACTAGCCATTGCAACTCAAATCAAAGTAAATTTTAAACGAATTTAATCTGAAATAATAAATACATGAACTTCAATCAATAGCGACCCTGGAAAATGCTACATAATACACAATACTTCATTCGGTTGAATAGAAACGAAAAAGTAATTTGTCATTTATTTCATTCCATATTTGAATATTACGCTTCCTCTGACTTTAATGGCCAGTTACATTTAAATAATGAGTATTGATCTATAGTTAGGTTAAAATAGCTCTTTTGAAATGATAGTTGGCATATTGATGGAAACGGATGTCGATAAATGTAATATTTTTATTATTTAAATTTTCAATAATTATTTTTAATCACGTTAAT
This sequence comes from Papilio aristodemus, assembly GCA_016277805.2. Lineage (NCBI taxonomy): Eukaryota > Metazoa > Arthropoda > Insecta > Lepidoptera > Papilionidae > Papilio > Papilio aristodemus. The sequence continues at coordinate 2,893,758 of JAABKM020000025.1, read as the reverse complement.
GTTTATTAAGAGTTATTTATGAACGCAATCAAAACACAAATAAGTTGTATTAACTATTTAAAACGGGTTTTTTTTGTCCATTTTAATTCTACTAATGGCATGGTTGAAAAATCATAAATTATATTTTCCTTATTATTATAATTAGGCCATACAAAACTCAGCAAATATTTTACCTTGAAAATCAATAAGACATATCTAGGTCATCGAAGCAGCGCTACCGTGCCTAAAGATTTTTATGAGTTAATTTTCTGTTATGATTGTAAAAATATAAAATGTCACTCAAGAAATTTTTGTATTTAATCTATAGTCCAAACCAAATTATTTTTATTCTGACAATTATATACTTTCGTCTTATGAGTAATAATTAATAAGGAATTTATTCCTATATTGATGATCAATGGCTAAATTGTTCTGGAATTTATTAACATTAATGCACATAATTATTTAATTAACGTAATTATAAAAAGACACTGCGTTCTATGCAAAAAGAAAATAAACCTACAATTAAATTGTGTTAGGTGTTCGTTAACAATTAGATTAATTAATTATATTTTGTTCATTATAGAATTATGCCAATGACGTGTAATCGTGTCAACAAGTGTGACAATTTACGTTATAAGTATGACAATTATAAGAAATCAAATATATTCACTGCTGGACCAAAACATCCTTCAAGGCATGACAAAGAAAACAAAGGATTTATTTCAAATGTATATACAGCCTTCTGCCATTTGTTCATGTATTAATTTCATATTATATCTATTAGTACTCCGATCGTTTCCCGAAAGCTCTTTTTTGCCTATTTTATCTGGCTTACAAAGGACACCACTATATTGACTCAAACTATCTACATTTATTGGCCCTTCGCCCTTTATACTATACTTTATGACGTAATAATAAAGTATCTTTTTTAAATGTGGAAATAAGTGTATCATCAGTGCCCATTCTTAAGTTTTCTGTATAAATATTGATTTTTCATTATTGGAATTATTTTAGTAACAAAACTAAATCCTAATAATTAATCTTTCATATTATATTAATTTATTAGGTAATAAACGAATCTAACTATAAATCAATAAAAATGATTTCTGAACGCAGCATTGTTATCGACCTGTTACACTTTTATTACACCACCAATAGCGTCACACCGGAAATTTAACGAATATAAGCTGTAAAAAGCTAGGAATTCTGGCAACATCATTTGCCAAAGAGTATTTTTTACTTAAAACAGAGTGCTTGACTTCAATTATGCAACAAGTTGCATTGTGTCAAATATTTGTTTCATTGGAAAAAGAAATTATATCTAAGATATGAGTACATTGTAAGTCTAACAGTAGAAAAAAAACAGTTTCTATACTTTGATGCGGTTGATTTTGCATTAAAAACTGAGTTTAATGATTTCACTTCCGGTAGATGGAAGTGAATAAATCCGTCGTTATTCTATGACTACACTGAATATTTTGGATATGGAAACACAGGTGGCACGCCACACGCCACGTTTCGCCAGTCGTATTAGTTAGTTCTTCGGTATCAGTTGTTAGCTTTTCTATTTTTCGTTTTGTTCAATAATTTATCAAAGATGAGTGCTCCAGCACCAGGCTATAAAGTAGGAGTAGTCAAAATGGTAATTTTATTATTAATTTTAAAAGTTATTGTGCATTATAGATACCGCGATGCTTCGTTCAATCTCCGAGTCCAACATTGCCCCGTTGGCACGCCCTTCACAATTTCAGCATATGTTCCATATTTTTTCAAATAACAGATTTTTTCTAACTTTAGCTATTCAGTTTAACCATTTTTGTTATTTAATTTGTACCTGTAGGTGAAGATTGAGTATATTTTTAACATTTCGAATTGTAGGAACCATTTTGTGGTTCTCAAACTTTTCAAGATATTGATTGAATGAGAGTTTATTTCTAAGATTGCATTTTAAATTGCAGATACTCTCGGGTGACACCGTGCTTATTAGAGGGCAGCCGCAAGGTGGACCACCGCCAGAAAAGATCATCGCGCTGTCCGGCATCACGGCACCCAAACTAGCGCGGTTGAAAACTGTCAATAAGTAAGTCCTCAATACTTTTACAATAATGCTGTGCTTATTTGATATTTTGATGCGTATTTATAAATTATTGTCTTATTTTTATAATCGACAAGTTTCGATTCATTGTCGCTGATTTCTCTTTTACGATCAACTTTTTTGTTAGGGCGTGGCCGAACGCCAAATATTTTCTTCCTTTATCTGAAGCATCTACTGTATTTTGGAATCATTTTGACTTGTGCTTGCGTTGACTTTTCGACTATTTACTTTATCACGTTAAGCTGAGCGCATTAGGTATTGAGTCTGAACATATTATTCTATATTATAATTTTTGTCCTTTTATATTAAATTCCCCAAATTTGTTATAAATACTGCTACTTATTACTTATTTCTGTGAATTGTTGACATACTAGTCAAAATTCACACCTTAAAAGAAACAATTTTGTTTAAACAACCCAATATAATACCAATTTTATATTTGGTGACTAGTTTTCAAGGAACTATTTGTAACAAGTTTCTAGAAAATTATAACAAGTAAAGCAATCATAACTAAAAAATTACAATGGTTTAGTACAATTTAAGCTATCATTTTTTCTCCCCAGCATTTTGAATAATTCTTTTTTATTTTAAATTACAGTTAGATTTGTCCAGTTAACGTCTCTTGCTTCTTTTTTTACAAATAGGTATATTTGTTGGAAGGAAAATATAGAATTTTACTATAAATATGCAAATTCTAATTAATATTAAAGAATTGTTACGGCAATTAAGCTATTCTACTTTAAAGTGCCTGGAATAAAACAAATCGCAATAAAACTTACAGATTGAAAATATTACGTTTTTAACACTTTCATCAATAGAAAACATTGTGGAAATATTTATGTATAAGTTTCATACATTCATGCAGTAAATGCTTCTATTTTCCAACATTTTTGAAAACGTCGAAAACAAATCCGCCATTTTGAATTGTCAAACGTGTTAAACTATTTGTTGGAAGTCGTAAATGGAGAAACTAACGGCCGCCAAGTTTTCTATTGATAATCATGTTAAACAACTAATACTCTGTCAATTTATGAGTTTTAACAAAGTTTGAGTAAGTTTTAGTGAGGTTTGAGTAAGTGTCCGTCTCATAAAGTATTACCCTAAATTGCTATAACACATGCAGCATTGTGTTTTATGATAAACATAACGCAAATAAATTGTAGAATCAATTAATACATAGTAAATCTCTTTTTTTGTAGTAATACCGAAACAAAAGATGAACCCTTTGCGTGGGAAGCTCGCGAATTTCTCAGACACAAGCTGGTTGGCAAAGTGGTTACTTTCACTGCTGAGAAACCACCAAATGCAACAAGAGAGTATGGATCTATTTGGATAGGAAAAGACCCGTCAAAAGATGAAAATGTGGTAGAGTCCCTGCTCGCTGAAGGATTAGTGAAAGTTAGAGAAAACAGCCGAAACTTCCCACCTCTTAAACATCTGGTGGAAATAGAAGATGCAGCAAAAGCACAAGGAAAGGGCATTTGGGGCACAGATCTACAGGTTGGTTTAATAAACCATCTATATTGTATTATTATATTTGTATTATGTATTAATAAAATAATTTCTATTTTAGAAGCACATCAGAAATATAAAGACTATTGATAATCCCAAACAGTTTGTGAACAAACTCAATGGGGAGCGTCTCAAAGCAATTGTTGAGTATGTACGAGATGGATCTACAATGAGATTGACTCTGCTACCTGAATTTTATTCTATTAGCTTGATGATTTCTGGGATAAGAGTAAGTGACATTTTATGTGTACAATATATTTATGTTTTTAAATGAAACTAAACTCAACCATTACAATTTTATAGTGCCCTGCTGTCAAACCAGATGGAGGATCCGAACCTTATGCTGATGAAGCGAGATTTTTCGTGGAGTCTAAATTGTTGCAACAGGAAGTTGAAGTTGCCCTTGAGTCTGTGAACAATTCATATTTTGTGGGTAGCATCCACCATCCTCTTGGCAATATTGCTGAGGCTCTGCTAAAACAGGGATTCGCAAAATGTGTCGATTGGTCCCTGGCAGTAATGAAAACTAGTTCGTATATTTTGTATTACATGATATTTATTAATTTAAATACAATAAAGCAATATCCTGATGTTAAACAATTAGATTGTAGTTTAGGATTATTTACTGCTAAGTAAATACAGTATTTTTGTAATAATTTAGGTCCTGCCCCACTAAGAGCTGCTGAAAAAATCGCAAAGGAAGCAAAAACCCGCATCTGGACCAATTACAAATCTAATGCGCCAATAATTTCTCCGAAAGATAAGGAGTTCACAGGAACAGTAATGGAAGTCGTAAATGGAGATGCTCTTATGTTGAAATTGTCTGATGGTACAATGAAGAAAATATTTTTGGCTAGCATCAGACCGCCGCGTGAAAAGTAAGCAAAGTTATTCAAAAATAGTTCATATAATTTAATGAAATATTAACATGTTTTATAAAATTAACTTTTAAATTTTTAGAACTAATGGTCCTGATGAAGAAGGAAAACAGTCATCGAGACCCAAAGGATTCAAACCTTTGTATGAGATTCCCTGGATGTTTGAAGCACGAGAATTCTTGAGGAAGAAACTTGTTGGAAAGAAAGTCAGTGTCATTGTAGACTATATCCAGCCAGCTAAAGATGCCTACCCAGCAAAGACCTGCTGCACTGTCATGATCGGAGGAACGTAAGTATGCTATTACAAGCTTATTGTTTTTGTGATTATAAAAATATATGGTTTATTAATTGTGTTAATTTGATCAACAGTAATGTAGCAGAAGCTTTAGTAAACAAGGGATATGCAACAGTTGTGAGATACAGGAATGATAATGATCAGAGAAGTTCCCATTATGATAAATTATTGGAATCTGAATTGAAGGCTCAAAAAGTCTTACTTGGAATACATGCTAAGAAAGATATCCCGACTCACCGAGTACAAGACACCAGTGGTGATCCCGCTAAAGCAAGAAAATTCTTGCCATTCCTTAAGAGAATTCAAAAAACTGAGGCTATTGTTGAGTTTGTAGCAAGCGGCTCAAGACTGCGCTTGTACATTCCCAAAGAGTCTGTGCTCGTGACGTTCTTGCTCGCTGGAGTCGTGTGCCCGCGGGGCGCTCGCCCTAGTACTAGTGGTTCTGCAATTCAACTCGCAGAGCCCTATGGCGAAGAAGCACTGCGGTTCACAAAGGAGAAATGTCTTCAACGTGACGTGTATGTCACTATTGAGGATATGGACAAAGCTGGCAGTTTCATCGGCTGGCTTTGGATTGATAATGAGAATATATCTGTCTCATTGGTTGAGCACGGACTTGCCACCATGCATCACGCCGCCGAGTCATCTGAGTATGCTCGGGCGATTAAGACGGCTGAGGAGAGCGCCAAGATGAAGCGCATTGGGTTGTGGAGAGATTTCATTGAAATGGACAAAGAAATCGAAAGAGAGAGGAACGCGCCAGTGCTGGAACGAGTCATTAAATATGAGAAAGTAATTGTAACGGTAGTGAGGCCGGATGGCTGTTTCTACGTTCAAAATATTGATCTCATTCCTAAACTGGAGGCCTTGATGGAAAGGATGCATCATGATTTCAAGAACTGCAACAACAGTCCGATGCCTGGTTCGTTTTTACCGCGTAAAGGATACATGTGCGCCGCGCGTTTCACCGCTGACGACAATTGGTACAGAGCTAAAGTCGAGAAAGTAACTGATGATGGATATGCTCATGTGTTCTACATTGACTATGGAAACAGGGAGGTAAGAACAATTTAATATAAGACTAATTGTTCTATTTATTTAGATTAGTATTAACCATGTTACTTTTATAGCATTTTCTAATTGTTAAATTTGTTACAGATATTGGATTTCACTCGTCTGGCTCCCATGCCGCCGAACATGGATATCGAGCCGCCATATGTCAACGAATATGTACTTAGCTGCATCAAGCTTCCTAATGATGCTGATGACTTGAGGGAGGCGGTGCGCGCCCTCTGCGCTGACACGCTGAACAAGAAGCTGCTGCTGAACATTGAATCGCGCGGCAACCCACCGGCGGTCACCCTCCTCGATATGGCCACCAACTGCGACATTGGAAAGGTACATGCTTACATACACATGTTAGGACTAACGAAAATATATATTACTAGAGAAGACTAACACATTTGTATAAATTTATGAAAAAAATTTTTTTCATTACATGTTTAGTGTCTTTGCATTAACAGGGTATATATATGTCATGACTAATACATCATTAAAATATTTGTAGTACTTTCCAATAACAGCCTTTGGAGGATTTGAGGTAACAAATTATAAAATATTTGTATTCAATGTAACCTTTTTAAACTATGGATATTACAAGTGTGGGATATCATAAGTATGTCTTCTTCGATTGCAACTTAAAATTTTGTAAATAATGTAAAATTACCGAGTGGATGTCATATAACAAAACCACCAATATACTTTTACAGGGGCATTCTATGTGTTTAATTTAAAAATATAATGATTCATGGTGTGCGGATACTAATCAACATTTTGTGTTACAGAACCTCATTAGGGAGGGCCTGGTGCTGTTGGAGTACACGCGCGAGCCGCGCCTGGCCGCGCTGATGAGCGAATACCGCGCCGCCCAAGAACACGCCAAGACATCGCGGCTCAACCTGTGGCGGCATGGCGACATCACCGAGGATGACGCGCTCGAATTTGGAGCGCGCCGCTAGCATAGACTTCTCTTTTTCGACGTCACGGCGACTGCATCTCACCGGCGCAACTGTCCCACTTGCGCAGAGCCCCGAGACATCATTAAAGTCCTCATGGATTTCCTCTAAATAAAAAAAAACTTTTACATCACTTTTAAACATCACAAGTAATTCTAGTAACGATATAACTCGTTTTTAATGTCGTGTAAGTGGACACGCAATAGTTATACGTGAATTTGTAATGGGTCGTCGCGTGGCATCTCTTAGCCGGTTCCGACTTGGCTTGTACTTTTTTTCTCCGTAGTGAAATATAACTTGATGTACCTATTTTAATGTAAAATATCTAGTACGAGCGTAAGTTCTGTTAAAATATAAAATATTTATAGAGTTCTTTTAATTTATTGCAGTTTCATTTTGTTTGATCAAATATTGGGTTGGGCAATAAGTTCGTAGCGTTTTTTTTTACCGAAGACTTATCTAAATGAAAAAACTTTTCGTTGAGTTCGTGAGTCACCCAGGCTCCCAAATTTAATAAAGGTGATTGACAATCGTTTCCTCGGGCACTTTCTACATACACGTTGCAAATGTCCCGCGCTGCTTTCAAGAAGTGTCGAAAATGTTGATTTTACCTCCTGGGTATTCCATAAGCCTAAAAAGTAATAGAAATGAAAACTCAAAAATATAATTGGCATAGTTTTGTAAAGAAAGTGTTCTATCGGGTGAAAACTTACCCTTCGCCAAACAACAAACTAGCCGTAAAATAATAGAGTTAAAAAAACACTACGAACTAATTGCCCAACCTTAATATTTTAAGAGTTGAATAACACTTAACTCTTTAATTTGTGTTTTAAAAATATCATTGGGAGTTTTTTTTTAAGTTCATCATAGAAATATGTTTCTGCCTATATAAAACACATTTTTTATTTTTTTTTTATATGTAGAGTTGATTTTTATAGTATATATGTATGTAGTATTATTTTTTTTGTCCAACATTCTCAGGAGAGAACATTTATAAAGTGTCGCTTTGTTTTTTCTTTATAATTTTTTATGTATAATTGAGATTTTTATAATAAGTATATTTTTAATTATCACATGAGAGGTAATTTGATATAGATTTTTTTTTATAATTAAATAAATAATAATTCCATGTTCTATTATATTGTAATGGACATATAACGTAGAAAAGTTTCGTCATTACATAATTAAATTGCTTAAGATGTTCTTGCATTTACCATATTTATCCATAAAATTAGTAAACTTTGTGTTGATTATTAAATTAAATAGATGTTGTGATTCAACTGTACTTATCAATATAATACTGTGTCTGTAACAATTTTTAATAATTTTCAAACGTATATTTCGTAAATGTGTGACTTCCCTACCTCTGTCTCTCTGTATTTAAAACTTAAGATGAATGTAACGTAGAAGAGCGCATAAATCGATGGTTAAATAAACTCCGTATGATTAATTCATACCCAAATAGTGTTTTATTGCAACTAAATTAAACCCTCTCTTAAAAACAGCAGGTTTCAGCCAGAAATTTGGAATCTGTGCTCGATATGGCTATAGGGTCATCCCTTATTATATCATGTGAGTGCACTAGTTGCACTTCCTACCCCGTCGGGGAATACAGGGGTCAGCCATGTTAGACATAATTTCGGTGTACAACCAAAAAAGATATATAATTTTATTAAAGTTGGATAAAATTAAATGTTTGTATCGTATTTAGACTTTGTCATTAATTAAAATAATTAAAAATGTGTTCTGCTAATAGCTTTAGGAAATAGATTATATATTGCAGCTTTGATGTTCTTTCCAGTGGTAGCATACCACGTTTCTAAACTGATAGGTGGCGAGCCTATCGCTATATCGGGCACAAATCCCAAACTCCGAGCTAATATTGAGTAGAAAGTAAAAAAACCAAATATAATTTTCAAATTATTTTAATTTGAAAATGACTACGTGTTATTTTCAATATATTCTGTAAGCAGGATAAAAATTTAGGAAACATTTGGTGGGAGCAAGGCCAAATAATTTAAAAATATGTATATATTTATTAGGGAAAATGTAAAAATTAGTATATGTAGTTTCTTATCTCTTGCTATCAAATCCGTATCCCATCAATCCTCGCCAAAATTTACTTGGCACAAGATATAGTCAAAAAATTCATCGTTAATTAAGCCGTTCTGTGTATTTAAAAAATAAAAATTACTGCTCTAAGAATAATCATTTGCGAGATTGAAATGTATTTTCTATTGTAATTATTTTAATTTGAGGAAATTAAAAACAAAGACAGCAAATTTATTATAGACGGTTCCGAGAAAGATGGATGCATTTAAGGACTAAGTACTCTTAGAGGACTAAGCAATTTTAATTTTAGGTACTAGTGTTCAGTTCTGTTTGTATAGAAGTCCATGGATGTATTTCGAACATAGATTAAATAGAGTTTTCATTTTTTCTATATATTAATTAATAATAATAATAAATTTATTTATTGTACAATCATTACAATTATACGGTTCAACTCAATAGAAATTCTTCTCCAATTCAATTATTTATTAGCCGTCATTTTAGTACATTTTTCGTACGTGACGTGACGCAGTAACGTCATAGATTATACACGCCGCTCAAAGCATAGACAATAATACCATTGAT
>JAABKM020000025.1:2869852-2880735 GCA_016277805.2 Papilio aristodemus | reverse complement strand
TTAAATAACTAAACTAACAATCCATTATATAAACACAATGTATCTTTTGGAGCCGTTACTCGTTTTAGGTACATTTTGTTTTTGCTTTGGCCGTAATGCATGCAAATTCATCTAGATTCTAGATTGTACTATAATTAGTAGTCGACTGTTTATCGAGCGCTGCCACGGCGACAGTCTTATAATCGTTGTATTGTATACGCGAGTTTAAGACTGTCTATAAATTTGCAGGAAGAAAGCATACAGAAATGAAACACAAAATTTAAAAAAAAAATATCTCTTTTCTTATAGGAATTACAAATTAAAATTTAAAGTACAAATGCTCAAACGTATCATGTGCGTCAACGTATAAAACTTAAACAAAGTGCATTTAATCAATGTACACTTCGAAATACTTAATAACAAATAATTTTTTTTTATAAACTAATACATAAGCTTCATTATTGCTTTTAATGTCCTAACTTTAAATGGTAAATATTTAGAAAAGGTAATTTATAAACATTATCATTTAAACATCAAAATAGGACACAATAGATAATACATTGGAGAGATCAATTGATCATAAGCAGAGAAAAAATATGTACCATAATTGTTAATATATTAGAAATATTATTACGTATCTACTTTTAGAAGTAGGTGTCTAGAAAGCTTGAGGAAATAAGGTTGTTAGAGATATTTGATGCCTTTTTACATTGGGCACTGATACCAATATCAAATAATATATTTTAAAATAAAATTGAATGTAAATATCAAAAAATATTCACAGTATTTGATATTCCAGGTAATTGAATCTTTTACCAAATACGTATCTGGTACATTTTAAATATGAAATTATTTATTTCATATTACAGTTGTATATGACCTAAATTACACCTGACCTTATTTATACATTCAGTTGAATTATGTATGCAATAAATAGTTTTTTTAAGCTTTCTACTATTTATAATACAACTATATATGTATATATACTTCCTATTTCAGAAAATAAATAAAGATAATGTTTTATCATAAGAAATTATTTGAATTTATAAAAATATTTGTATTCTTCACCTACAATATAATATGACAGATTGACCTAATTACCTACAACTTGGATAACAAATGGCATTCATAAGAAAATACATGCAATTATAGACTATGTTAATAAACTTGTACATTGTACATGAAGCAAACAAAATTACTATGAAAATTTTAATAAAAAACGAAGAAATTTTTGTACTCAAAAAATATTAATAAAATCTCTTTGTTATAAACATTACACTATTAGATAAAATATCACGTTTTTGTACTAAATTTCCATAGAGATTTATACAAGAATTCAAAAGTCTGTAAGACAGAACATGGAAATCTTTTCTATAACGAACCGTAAAATTATGTACACGAGTTTACACAATATGGATTATAGAATTATGTTCCGAAGGATTTTCATTTTTTTCATGTGTGAACGGGCTGACTTCGTTTGGCAATGCAGGAACATTTGATAAGAATTGTTGTATGGATGCGTAGTAATCTCTACAGATCCATGTATCATTATGTCCACCGCCAGGTAATAAAAGAATTTTCTTACAAATCGCTCCGCATCTCATATACAAGTCATTTGACATGGACGGTGGAACTAGAGCATCGTGCGTGCCGCAAATAACCAAAGTTGGTGTTAATACGTGACCCATTTTCTTTAATGACATATACTGAAAAAGAATAAAAAAATATATTAATAACACAAGTAAAAGGAGCCTAATCACAGTTTGTGTTATTGGGCTTTTCAATTCGATATCAGTATGACGAATAAAAAAACACATCTGTATTGTATTAAGGGGTAGGTAAGGGTGCAACTAGTGCACCCACATTTCGCCATATTTTTCCGTCTTAATATGTTATAAGTGGCGAGTGTATCGCTATATCTGGCATAATTTTCAAACTGGGTTGTTATTGATTAGAAAAACCCAAATATCACATTTACCCCAACCGGGTTCCAAAAACGAGATTTGTTGTATCATCACAGTGAATATGAACATGATATTGTAATCCCACACTACTCGTGGCCTAATATTGTTCTACATAGTGTAAGACTAATTTATACCAATTCCTCGAGGCTTAGACCGAGGTTCAGAGGTGTCCCGTTACAATAATGAAGCTAAAGTGAGTCCTTGCACTTTGACAAGTGCTTAGATAGATTCTAACGTCTGAAGTCAGCTACGCAGTGCAGGTATCGTTTCAGTGTTTGGAAATATGGGCGGCAACAATATGGTAATAGACTACTTTTCACCATTTATCATCATCACGAACACAATTAACGAAAACAGGGTACAACAGTTGCACTGCATACCCCTTCAGGGAGCATGAATGTATGTGTGTTCTTTTCAGTACTTACCTTATTTTTGTGACAAAACTGGGGTAACCAATTCAAACATCTCCACTGTAGAAGAATCTTTGCCATATCTGGAATACTTGTAAATGTATTCTCGACAATGAGAACCCAGATTTTGTTCCTATTCTCCAATCTTGATGCAAGATCTATGGCTATAGCTCCACCTACAAGGTTTAGTTAAAACAATTTATTTTACATAGGGTAACATCAATTCAATTACCCCTGTCATTGCCATTGAATATGTTACTAGTAGCAAAGATGATACAAAACCCTGTCTGTGGGTTTATTGACATATTCACGTAACATACGCAGTACTGATTAATTTATTAAAAACTTTTACATTTTCTACATGTTACAATAGCAAAGCCACATTTTATGTTATAAGTGCCTCTTACAACTATTTATTTTAAGCCAACTTTGAGTTGTAACATTGTTTATAATTTTTTTTATTCTTATGATTTTCTTACCTACCACAAAAACCATACATCCAATCACTGAAAATTTGGGAAATTATTATGTTTTTTCCCAGGAAGGTTTTTGAATATTTTTTATGTTATACTGCCTTTTTGTTCAAGCACAGCAATGTTTGATCTGGTATAGCTAGTTACTTATAATATGTACAGACACTGTTTTAAAACTATTCAAATACTAACCTAATGATCTACCAAATAAGATGATCTTCTTTTTATCTATATCCGACCTTTTCATTATATAATCAAAAGCAGTTTGTGCATCATCATATAGACCATGTTCAGATGGTGATCCTTCAGAGAGACCGTAACCTCTGTATTCCACCATCAGAATGTTGATATTTAATTTATGATATAACTCTGAAGCATTGCATAACCTGTAAATTTTAATTCTTAGTTAATGAATCGTTAATCAGTTTTTGTCACACAAGAAACAAACTGTTCATCTTCACTATTTTTTAAAGGGTTTTTAAACAAAAGATTAAATAATTTGTTAAATATGCACCTTTGACCCATATTGCCGGCATTACCATGGAAAAATATCATGGTTGGTTTATGGTTGCTGTTTGTTTCTTGTTTTATAAGAAACATATGGATCTTTAAACCATCTTTGTTCTTTATTTTAATGCTCTCGTAGGGCAGCTTAAAGTTACTTGGTTGTAATACAAAACCTCTAGAGTCTGGAGGATCATTCGGGTAATACAACAAAAGATCTTGTCCGCTGTACAATATACCTGCAAAAAACAATCCATTTATATTTAATTGCATGCAATTTCTGAAAACATCTTATGTTAACTTATTGTAATATATTCAGTCTTCAAGTACACAAATGCTTTGCTTAATTCTTTTTCAGTTTATAACCAAACAGTTGATATAAACGATAACTTGACAAGAATTGTGATTATTAATTTCATGTCTACTGTCTATTATACTATCTTTATATCAATCAAGGAACCAGACACATTTTAACAAGCATCAAAGCTATGATGCAAAGAAAAGAGTTACTTGTACATTACAGATGTAACTCTGATTACCCACATTAAATTGTGAAACATATTTTTTTAAAATGATCTGCTTTATTTATCAGAACCCCTTGTTCACATTTGCGGTAAATTGCAATTCAAATCACATTTATAAGATTTCTGAACGTAAGAATAATAAAAGGATTTAAGAATTTTAAATTGTTTACATATTGTCATTCGTAAACCTTGCAAATTTTTCAAATCAGCAATATTTCTTTAAGTATATTCAAATCTAGAATAAATTAAAACAAGATAACTCTGATTTTCTCCTAGCAAACTTCTAAATTGTATTCCGAGTCAGACATTAAAGATCAATTTCTCAGTTTACATCCTTTGTTACACTTAAATTGAAAAATAGTTAATTTATCAAGAAAAGAATAAGTTTAAATTGAATTCACGCACTTCAATACTGGTCAAACTGTTTAGGTTACAGGAGACCATGATGGAAAAGACATACATGACAATGGTAAAATTCATGAATAAAGACTTGTGCTATTTGATTTTTTTTTTTGATTAATAGTATATTTTTGCTAAGGTATGTATATAATCTTTATTTTATCTACACTTTTTTCAAAAACCATGATTTTACATCTTTCTACATATAAGCATATGGACCAATATAAAATCGAAATGTTCCTTGGCTAACAATGATTCATTTATATATTATATATTATGTAGTATTAAATGTATTTATCTCTAATTAAAGTAACCTATAAGAAAGTAATTCAAAACTGGATGTATAAGAAAATATACAATACATAAGTTACCTGTAAATCCAAACATAAAAACACCAAACGCGGCAAAGAATCCATAACACCAAAATAAAATTACACTTGATAACAGTATCAGGGTGGAGAAAACCCACAATTTGTATAAAATTACTCTCAAAATGTTAAACATCTCGTAAAAATACATGGATAAATCTCAATGAACATTATATTTAAACCAACTGTTAAAAAAAATAAAAAGGCACCGAATTCGATAAAGTTGACAATAAATAATTTAAACTTTTAAAATGCGTAAGAATTGTTAGAACAATGCCAAAACCATGCTTTACTTTTATTTTCAGTGCCAAGTTACAAACGTGTCGCGCTAGTTAGTGTCTTGTTAACCGCTAACAGAATTTGACAAACAATACCAAACAATATCAGTAGTTTGAATGTTACCCTCTGTCAGTTTAATTTTCCTCAAAATGTCTTTTAAGCTAAAACGATTAAAACAAATACTAGACTTGTATATCAGTTAAATCTAATTCTCTTAAATTAAAGAGTATATTACTCTTGTCGGCGGAGTAATCGCCACTCAGTTCTATTTTCTGCTTTCGATTTGACAGTTTGATACGACACGCAGTTTACACCTTTCCTTTACCTAGTCGATGAAATAAATCTATGATGGTCTTAATAAAGCTGCCGTGTAGTATCAAGTGCCCTTTTCTCTTCTATTTTCGATGATGATTAAATTCCTCTTCTCCCCCACTATTTTTAAGACTTCAACATTCGTTTTTTCCCTTCCAACTGATACTGACTTGTCTGTTTTATAGTTTATTATGCACGTTTTTGTATTTTTTTTGTAATAATTTATCATATTTAGAAATATTTATTATAAATCAAATACATATAGCATTAAATTGGAATTTAATCTGTAATGATTATTATGTAGTAATGATATTGACTTTTCTAAATAAAAATAAATCAATAGATTTTTATAATAAAATTTTCAAATGTATTTGTTGGGAACAATGAAATTTAGATACATATTTACCTAATATTCATAATTTAGCAGTCGCTTGTTTATCGAGCGCTGCTAAGCGCTGCGCGGCGAGTTTATTAAGACTGCCTATAACTTTAAAGAAAGCGTGAAGAAATGAAACATTGTTTAAAGATTACTGTACTCGAGTAGAGTTAAAGATGGAATAGTTTTATTTGTAAAAAGCTAAGGATGAAATAGTGTAAAACAGAGAGGAGCGCACGTGCGGAATGCGAGACAACGCCTTTGTTCCGTCATGTGCCTAAGGGTTCGTTAACAAATTATTTTTAATGTTTCACATAAAATAGTTTGGGTTAACTGTTATGAGTAACGGACGATTGCGTTATAAATGCGGCCCTTAATAATAATGATACCCCTTGCATTTGTTTAGAGCTTTCTTTAAATACGGGCAGTATTTAATTGCTCTTTGTCCGTTAGTACATGTGCTGCGATGTAGGCAGCTACAATAATTATAAAGTATCACTTGCAAACATCGTTTCGGCAACACTGTCCAGTAGTGGGGTGGCAGATGGTAGTAAAGTGTATACAAAATAAGATTCGGGACTTTCCATTTGGGGAATCATTGCTACAAATATGACAATTATGTCTCTACCAACATAAGAAAACTACCGAAAGAAACTCGACCTTTAAATTTAAATAAAACAGTTGTAATAATCAATGTTTTATTATAAATTTTCTTTTTGAGAAATATACATTTTTTTTATATAACGAAATAAAAACCACAATCTTATATTACCTTGATCAATTTACATGGTTTTTTAAATATTGAATATAAAATGGAATCTGCAGACAAGTCAAAAAGTTATAATTAATTTCTCACATGCACACGATCGCCAGCCAGAGGGCACAGTACCAGGTGCTCAGCTCTTCCGCGTGTACTATGATCTAATCTTATTTATTTATTTATTTATTACGGGTATTCCAACAGCCCAACTATCATGACATTTACAAAAAGAAATTAAATACAACTGACAAGGTAGTAAATGAATCAACAAAAAAGATTTTCATGTAAGTTACGTTAATTCTGTGTCTCTGAAGTGATTAGTGTCCTGATTGGAGGGACATGCTGAAGATGTCTATAATATATTTTTATATGCAAAGTTCATTCTATGTTCTGCATTTGTAGGTTTTGGACTATTTAAGCCAAGGTTAGTTTCGTGCAAAAGGTGTATAGAAGAATTTAGTTACAGGATAATCTTATTCTTAGAGTAGGGCCATTTTTGCAGCACACATTGATACTACCAAAATTTAACAACTTATCTTTATAACAAAATACCACAGAGCATTTATCTGTCGTGTACACTCTGTGGTTATATATGCTCTATGGCAGCGGTCGGGGAACTTTTTTTAATCATTACCCCCAAAATATTTTTATATAAGTTGATTAATATCAACATGTATATAAATTTTAAACTTCGTCTAATAATACAAGAAAAATATCATATGAATTATAAAATAACAAGAAATTATCATTAACTTATATTTTCTGTGGGGCGAATTTTTTTTCCTCAGCTGTATATAACAAATTGGAACCTATTGGGGTACAATCGAGGGTTGACAATTTTGGGTACTGTAACAAATTGTCAATGTATTATTATTATTTATTTATCTTGATGTTATGGCATGGACTGAGCAGGTAGCCGGGGCTGTGCTTTACTGCACAATGATATAACTCGAGAACACTTAGTGGTGGGGAGTGGGATGGCGTGGCCTGCATATGTCGCTAAATTGTTTAAGTTCAAAAAAATACTAACAGGTTTATAAAATAGCAAATTAAAAATATATACTTTTTATTCCAAAAAGTTTCATTTTTACCCACAAAAATTTCATTTTTACTCCATTTGGGGTAATATACCTAGGTTCCCCGACCGCTGCTCTATGGTGTATACGCGCCCAGCCCTACTGCGACTCTCGATGTCTCGGGCTCTTGCTCACTAAGACATTCGCTCACCGATCGTGGAATCGTGCTATAGTTTCCGGTATCGTACCGTTATAGCACGAATCCTTTATTTTTTTTTTCAATAAAAAATGCATATCTATTGTTTTAATTGATGATGATAAAAGAAGAAAAAATTGTTATACTTTGACTACTAAACTATAATGAATATAACATACAATTTTTATTATTAAAAAAATGGAAATCAGTTTATAGTTAATCAGTTAAGTAAGCCTTTTTATTTTTAAACACCACAGATGTTACTCATAATACTAGGATGATCAAATGTGAACCATTAAAATGGCTTTATCATAAAACAAATATCTGCATTTATAATTCATCTGTTTTTGCGTTATGTTTTACAATACATAAAATTAACGTTCAATACATAATAACAGCGTAAATTTGGTTTCATATTATTAAATAAAAAAACGTGAAAATGTAATGAAGTTCAGCTTCACACGTTGACGTTGGCGAGGCATATGTGGGTTGGTACAAGAGCGATGAGCGAAGAACTCCATGTAGAATTGAAGACGTGCATCTAAATATCTGCAAGAGAAAAACTTAATTTAGGAAATTAATATGTGACATTTATTCAATCTCCATAAGAACTGGATCTAATTTTAACATAAGTAATATTATATTTCTATGCTAGCTATGTATGTAAATCAGTTCCATTGTGGCCTGAACTGCTTGACCGATGTAATAGAGTAAGATGTTATTTGATTGTGTACTACAAGGAGTGTCATACAAGTATATTGATTTATTAAATTAATTAATGCTTGATCATTTAATTATTATTTCTTACTATAATTAGTTATATAAGTTTATCGACATACCTTTTTACTAAGCATCTATTGGTGATCTCTCTAGCAAATTCAAATTTTTAAAAATCGAAGTTCCCTGAAAGATTTGGGTGTGGAACTCCATTACCATTGTTTTGTTTTGAAGGATGTAGGATTTGCAAGGAAGACTTTTTATTGTAGCCCTTCAACTATATTAAAAATTCTGATAAATCTGTAAAAAAAATGATATAATAATTACATGACACACAAAAAAACTTATTATATGCATATGCTTATTATATGCATAACTTTAGGTTAAATGTAAGAATAAATGTTCTCACCTTCAAACTATAATGCCTCTGAGTGCATAAGATGCCATAATTCTCAAAAAGTTAATTCATATTTGCTCATCTTAGTGACCAACCCTGCCCTAGTGGTTTAAAAAAAATGCTTGATAAGATTGTACAGTATGTTATAATAAAATATATAAGTCAATTATTTTATATATATATCAAGTGAGATTGATTACTTTGTGATTTATTTCAATTTCATTATCATGTAATTTGCTAAGTATACATACATAGTGTAATTTCTGAAATATATACAAAATAACACCTTGTTTCATTGAAGGCAAGGGAAAATCCTTTAGTATATTGTCAGACAAAGGTGGTATCTTTAATTCTACAAATGGAACAGCAATGTGTAATAAGTTTAAAACTTTTATGCATGAAAATCATGGGGTTGGAAATGTATGCCACATACAAATTTTCATCTGAATTTTTCTAACAGTAAATATGTTAATATCTTTTTTCGTAACAACTTTAACAAACAAGCAAGCAGTACACCTAATGGTGACAGATGCCTATAGACATTTATAATGTCTAAAAGAGTTACAGATGCATTGCCTACCTTTAAAAGGACAGAGAAAGGAATCAATAGAAAAAGGATATTTACTTTTCCTATTGATCCCCTCCTTTGCCATATCCTCTTCCCCATCCTATCCTTTTCTTATTAGAATAGGGTGTGAAAGGAAAAAGCCGATGCTTTTTCCTTTCACACCAATTTAACACATTGCTGTTGTCAATAATACTTACACTTGTATAATAGACAAACTATTATGCTTATCATCAGTGCAGAGGACCTCACTATTAAACAAAATTTAGGTCTTGTATTTCTTCTTTCTGCTATCTCCCAGAAAAGGTGATTAGAGTACTAGATCATTTTTTTGTTTTTAGCAAAAAAGGGGCAAACGAGCAACTGGTACACGTTACTTGAAGGACTCTAAGTCGTATTGGTTTGGAAATACCACTTTTTGCAAATTAGCATTGCACAAGGCGGTTGTTGGCAAGAAGTTTCTACTGAACAACGTGGTGGTAGAACGCGGAATGGTGATTTCTTACCAAAAATTGTATGATCGGGTTCTAAAATTCATTTCAGAAGACTGCGTAAGTGTGGATCAAATTTTACCTATCATTTAAATGAATATCTACTACTAAAAGTTCTGAAAATATTTAGCTGACGTAAAAAATAACATCGTACTTACGTGTCTTTATTGTTTGGCAATTTTGTACAGGTTCTTCGGTCACAAATTATATATTTCACATAGGAGTACATACCTTTGTTAGTTTACATATCTTTAGTTAATTCAAAGATGCTGAAGTTGGTACAAACTAAGATATTAAGCAGTAAAATTTACCATAAAGTATAGATAGTTACGCTTTTCTGTAACAAAAATAATGTAAATGTACTAAAATAATTTTTAACTATCTTAGGCATAAAAATATATATGCTCTTTACATATAAGCTAAATTAAAAATGTCAGTTACATTTTTCAACAAATATTTCTCACGAAAACGACCATTATAGCGGTCATTAAGACCGACATATTGAAATTTTAATCTGTTATTTCATAGACAGTATCATTTTTAGTTTGTAGTCGCCCACCCTGTGACGTTCTCTTTCCAAATTGTTCGAGAACGTTCGCACAGAGACGCCATTTTGTGTAGGCTACCGCGCTGCATTCGAGGCGTCGGTTTCCGCGCTGATTAAGTACATCGGGAGTGTTGTGAAGTCTTATAAACGGGTATGTAATTTTAATAACCTAATAAATATATTAAATAAATTTACTAACGTAAATTGCATTAAACTATGTTAATACTTAACTAAATTATGTTAATACTAGCAATGCCTCGCCCGCCATGTTTCTGCTTTGTACTGCTAAAGGGTAAAATGAATGCTTATCGGATTCCTTTCTATAGGATCCTGATATCATTGTTATTTGTCTCCTTTTTCTGTACCTGTTAACACTTAATACATACAATTTTTTCTATATACATCAAAGTTTTCTACTATTCAAAAACTCTGTATTTCCGAATTAAGTCACTGAGTCGCCATTTTGTGTAGGCTCCCGCGCTGCATTCGAGGCGTCGGTTTCCGCGCTGATTAAGTAACATCGGGAGTATTGTGAAGTCTTATAAACGGGTATGTAATTTTAATAACCTAATAAATATATTAAATAAATTTACTAACGTAAATTGC
>JAABKM020000025.1:2829337-2867536 GCA_016277805.2 Papilio aristodemus | reverse complement strand
TGTATTTAGAGTTAACTGTGGACAAGGAACTAGTTATATTCAGCGTTATTCAGAAAATCGTAAATTAATTAAGTAATTATATTATTTAGATCAGGATATGTGGGTTAATGTGACTGTATAATATACACAACGGGTCCTACAAGTACGAGTACCCTAACATTGTTAAAATTATTATGAATTATTTAAAATCATGTTAACAATTTTAGGCTGTTCAGGTTTTGTAGATTAACATTTTTAAATTACGAAAATCACACATAAAAATTTGTTTTTTTTTTTTCTATTCAATATTAATGAAAAGATTTCTGTTTTTTACATTACAGAATTTGAAAAATAACATACCTCTCGTCTTATTCCCCGAAGCGGTAAGCAGAGGTGCAATTAGTACATCCATAGGTGGTAGGTAATAGGTGGCGAATCTATAGCAATATTGGGCACAAATTCCGAACAGAATTTGAAGATTTATTATTTTTACAGTTTTACTTTCAAAACACAATAATTATGCGTGCTTAAGTTAATAAAGTCTTTTTTTTAAATATACGTTGTTACTTAGAATAAAATAATATGTTACCCAGAATAAACGAAATTTCTCTATATTGAATTAGAATTAAACTCGATGTGTTCTCTTGTCAGTAAATTGAAAGTCATGCCGGAAGCATTAAATTAATATATTCGTGGTGAAGCAGGATGGAATAGGCTTAAAGGGGCGGCGCGCCCCGCCTTCCCCCAGCGTTCCGACCCCGTCTCTTACCACGACTCCTCGATTCAACAAAGGGGAATAAAGGTGAGATATCTACCTAAAATTACATTACACTGTACATATACATTGCTTAGTGATGTATATACCTCATTGTTATTGCTAGCCGGATCGATATCGACGGTTGGTCGGTCGGTCGGTTGATGTAACTTTGACAAGCATGTAATCTAAGTTTATAATAATTGAATAAGGTATTACAATAAAATTTTAATAACTCTGCTATCCCCTTATTCTAGAAACCGACTACTTATTGTATATTTGTACGGGGCTATATAGAAAATTGTTATACAACTTCGATGAAGTTTTGTATTTTATGCAATAATTGATCCTTTTTGAAACCATTTTGGAATCTCCTATAGTCAAATGTTGTCAAATCTATCTGTACTTTTTATCTAGTTATTAATCGTGAGTAAACTGTTTATAAAAGATGATTCTATCACCTTTTTGATGAATTTATTTTTCGTTAATTTAGACAAATACTGGTGTAAAAAAAGTAAATTAAATTGTGGACATATATAGCTTATAGTTGTTTCGAGACTGATATGATATTTTTGGGTGTTTTCAAAAAATTTCACCAAAATACTTTTTTTATGGTATTGTTGATATTAATAGGGAAAATAGTCATTAAATACCTCTACTGTTCCTTTCACACGCATCAAAGAAAATTGTTTTTTTTCTATAACATAAAAAAATATCGAAAAAAGATGAAAGACATTTCATCGGCTCAATTAACTTTTAACAGGTCATCGTTCAATTAGCTTTAAAGCGCTGATGTGTTCAAAAACTATTGGGAGCGCGCTCACATGCGCTCGTCTCGTAAATTTATTTGTTTAAGCGAACTCAGTCCAAGCACTTGAAGGCTGAAGGAAACAAAAGCACTCAAACGACTTAATGCCATTTTCGCCTGCGCTTCGTACAGACGGACTTACTAAAAACGGAACGCGAGGATACATTAGTTTACTTTTGGTTAAGAATTTGTTATTGTAAGCCATATGGGCGCAGGGCGGCGGCGTGGAGCGGGAATTTTTTTTCTGTTACGACGAATCCACAGCGATCGTTAAACAATGGGACACATGCTTACGTGCCCGTACATCTGTGAGGTGTCGTTCACTACCATCAGCCTTAGCCACCGTGAAGATCTACAACAATCTAGTATTCTACAATACATTGATATGTGTATGCATGTTTCCCACATTTTACAAAACGACTGGACCGTAATCGATTTCCTTTCGTTTTAATTTCAAGGCAATCTTCCGATTAGCTCAGAGAGCTATTTGTTTTTGATTATTCAACAATTTTTAAGTTACATTTTTCTAAAATCCTTGCGAAAGTATTTACTATTTAGACAATACGCGTAAATCAGTTTAGCTTGTGCGAATTGTCCTTCTGAAATTATATCACTAGTTTAATAGTAGTCGCTTTTTAGGAAGAGTTAGGATGATGTTTTGTGTTCCCCACAATTGATATGAATTAAATGGAAGCGAAATCTCACTTACTAATTACCGAATACGATGAAAAAAAATTACAAATAAAAATCATATTATTACAAATAACTTTCTGTTCTTCCGGTGATAAGTTTCCATGAACAAATTAATCTTCTTGCTGAGAATACAGTATAATCCTAGCTGAGCCTTCCAGAACTTTCCCCGACGTTTAATATCGCATTATTGATATTCTGAGAAGCTGGGGCCCGAGGTCATCGCACAACTTCCATATTACCGCCGCAAGGAATCCACTTAGCGATAAATCGATAACTAATTATGCTGAGTACCTACTCCATCCAACGGATTAAATACGATATTCTTTACGTAACTTTAGACTATAAAAGAAGCGCATATAGTACTGAATTATTAGTAAATTTTTAAAAACAATTTTATAATAACAAAAACACATAAACAGTTTAGTGGTGTAACGTTCTTGCTGTAAATCCAGCAACAACATTACACGACTAGGCCGGCTCGATCGGTGGAGTAGCATTTTATAGAAGAGAGGCGTGAATTAGTCGTATTCATTACTTCTGATGAGTAAGGTTTGGGCGACATAGATTCTGTCAATAAGAAGACGAATGGAAGCTGAAGAATATATGAGAAAGGAGAGGATGGATAATAAAAGATATATTTTTTATCCTTTATTATTTAAAGGTAGGCAACGAATTCGTAACTAATTTTTATTGTATCGTGTTAATTCTTTGTTTTAATTTATCAAGGTGCACAAAAAAGACCTCTGGTAAAGTTTTAAACGCTAAGCTATTTATTTTATTTTCAAGTGACTAAATTCAAATTGTAGTTTAAAGTGAAATTTTGGCTGGAGCATATACGTGATTCTGTAGTTGTTGTCAATGGTCTTTTCTCTAGTTTGGTTGTTTGTTTACAGTAGGATGAGTTGTTTTAGATTTAGTTGCATAGAAATCGAACATGATGGGTGTTTCTACTGCCGAAGAAATAGTTTAGCTAATATTATTATTATGTTGGTATAGAATTATAGATATAGATTCTGTTGAACGTAAAATCAGTATGTCGAAGTTGACTTAGCATTGTACACAGCGGTCAGCGGCGCACGTTCACAAGTTTTGATAGAATAACATTGGCAAGCTGCCTGCCGCCTGCCAAACGTGCATTGTCATGGACTGAATTTGATCGACCGCTCGCCTTCTCCAAGGCTGGACAATTAAAGAGTAAATGTAAAATAAATACTCGATATTTATTGTCAATGTACCGTGACATCGTAGGTAGATGCGCTATTGACTGGTTAGCTTCGCTTAATATCGCCTATGACTTTGCAATAAAGTTGATTATTCAACGTCATTTCTTGTCACGTCACCGATGTTGCGTGGGCTACACTTTTAATTTTCTAATGCAAGAATGTGTTTTGTAAAGTTAAATATAGATATAACGAGTGTTTACTATGTCAAAAAAAATGCTAATTTTAAATCGCATAGTTACATGACAAGCTAAGTATAATTTATTCTTAATAGAAAATCTATCCTTTAATTTTTAAAATTTCTTCGATTTGTAGCAGGAAATAAATTATTAATGATTCTTTCAGATCAAAATTTTTTACAAGTCTGATAACCGACCGAAAATGTCAGTCTTTCGGTGTCAAATAAACGTAACTTGTACTACATTGTATGTTTTACTAAAACTCGTTGAACGGTTCAACTGAAGATAACAAAAACACAAAGTCGAGTAAACTGCATGAAAATTAATGGTCGAGCAACGTGCATGCTCCTGTTAAAACTACATTCCAAGTCCACTAGCGTCGCTAGTTAGCATTAAATTTAACGTTGATTTTGCCTTAAAGTTTATAGTCCTTTAGAAAACAAGTATCCATTTGTTTTCTTTAAGAAATTTAAAATAATTTAAAGAACATGTTAAATAAATATAGACTAGGTACTATGGACTTTTATTTTATAACTTAAATATTAAAAAATTGTACGATTTTCTCGATAGTACAATTATAATAAATTAGTTTTTGTGTCTGTAAGGAATAATACTTGAGTCTGTCTTCTTGTGAGTTGTTGTACGTGGCATATGCGAACCTAAATTCTTTAAAGAATCCAAGAATTCCTCGGAAAAAATTCATAGGAAATGTAAAACATATATTTATTGTTACCACACCCATAAATTTTCCAAATGAGTTTCAGAAAAGGGAAATGAGAAAAGAAGGAAAGGAAAAGTATTAGATCACAAGCAGAAATATAAGGTCGTGGTACTTCCATGTTTGAGCTGACTCGTTCAACCGAATACTGCCTTAGTATTTCAGGTTATCTGTATGAGTTTTTAACGTTTAATTTTCATAAATCAATAATCTGTATTAATTTCTATAAGTATTACATATTTCATTAAATATTTTTTCCTATCAAGGGAGGAAATAATATAATGATATACGTTTTTATATGTACAATTATAAAGACAATATGGATAGCGTGGCTTGAGGAACAAGGGCCGTAAGTTGGGGCCCAGGTCGATAATTTGGAGCGATGGGAGCATGCGCGGCCTCGCAAAGTGCTGTTCTCACGACCCCATAAGTCCGTCTCCTGTATCGTAGGTATACATCATATGTACTACGCCTTGATCAATAATAATTATAAAAAAAAAACAATATTAAAAATAATTTTATTGGATATTTAGTTTCATCGAGGCCTTAATGGATAATTAATGGATAAGCCAAAGTAAGTGCTTAGCGACGTTTTGATTGACATTCGAATATGTAGACTGCATTTATTTTAGAATGACTTTAATCGAAAATAAATACTAAAGTTGTTAAGTTTGACTTGATATTTATTTAATTTAAAAATTATACATCAGTCGGTTAATTGTGGCACATATTTTATTATATTATATTAATATAATATTATAAATTAGAGTTTAGTAGTGTCATACAAATCCTTGTCTAGTGTCGTTTTATCTGCCATATAATGTACATTCGATTCAGCATACGAAAAAAAATTGCAATATAATAGTGAATAATAAATGTTGTATATTCATTTAAAAAAATTATGTAAACATCAGTAACCGTAGTAGCAACTTAATAATTTAGATACTATTTAATACTATACGGGGGGTCCTACCACAAAAATTGTTACTTTCACCCCACATTCATATAGAACCATTTTGTACAAAAACCATATTTAATTTGATAGTTAATTTAAACATTTTAGTTCTTATGCAACGGTGATAAGGACCATGTTACCTGCGCATTTTATCAACAATAGCTGATCGGTGGATACTTGAATAAACACATTTTTTTTTATTTCCATAGGCACAACAAAAGGAGCTTTTATTGGCCGTTTTGTAGATCAAAAACTGTCACGAAACGTTTAGTCATCGCCTCGTCGGCTGTGTAAACATACAAAATTAAAATCTCAAGTTAAATTCGTCACTGAATGTATCGATTATTTAATGAAAAATTATAATGCCCCTTTTTTTACAAGTAGTAGCGCTTGACCACACACCGCCTGAAAGTGGTGATGTGGTCGATGGTAGGTACTAGTTTATTTATGACACTCTTTTGAAAGTAGCCATGTCATGATTTGGCGGAAATACTGACGCTGGCGTCTCTATAATAATAGATCTATTTTATTTCGTTCAGATGCTAAGTACACATTTTATTACGCATGTATTTTAGTTTTAAACGGTATTGTTAGAAAGCATAAATTTCATAATTATAAGCCTGTTTTCAGCGAAAGACTATAAGGTCTCATAGACCATAGGTAATGTGAAGTCCAAATATCGGTTTGTAAAGTACATCCCGTCAGTCTTGCCTTCCACTTCCTGAATCAGCATCAGCTACCTGTGTCGAATCTTGTTTTTTATGGAGTCTTAAATTGCCCGATCATACGAGAAGGACTTTAATTAGTTACTTTGATAAAATAAAGAATAAAAGTTTTTTTTTATGTTTGATATCTTAAATCTATTCTAGAATATTTTTTAAAAAGATATAATCAATATTTAAGCCGTATTTCTTTGGTTTATTTTAAATTTAAATAAAATAAAGAATAATATTTAAAGGAATAATACTAGTGTCTTAGATAATTTGAGAAGTAATTTCCAAATTAGGATCTCGTATCTTCCCACCACCGGAACCCAAGTCGTTTGAACAAATAATTCTTAATCCGCATTGTGAGCCGCGTCGTAATAACATTGACTCGTAAATTCGTATTCGTAACGAGCACAATGGGAATTAGAAGTGCGGTCCATTGTCGCAAATTGGTCAGTCCGCCGGCCGTGAAATAATCGCGGAGGCATGACATGGGCCGTTGATAAAAACATGACGACTTGTCAAAACGGAACAGATCTGGTAGGCGACAAGTGACGCGCTTTGTCTGGGAACCTATTGAATTCCGTGTGGGCCGCCTCAACACCTACCAAGCTGAGAAATCGATGGAGAATAAGTATCGATGTTTGCGCATCGGATTGTTGGGAACGTGATAATCGCCGAGGCTTAAAATTGAGCACGGCCGTCATTCATCATTTTTTTTCTATAGATTTCTTCTATAGCTTTGAGCCGAACAAGGCTAATTGTTGTGTAATCGTCATCCTTGAATTAACTATTCTCATCAATTCTTTATTGTGTTGTTAACTTTTTAGGCAAATATTTTAAATTGAAATCACTGATTACGCATTAAGAGTATATTTTATTGGTACTAATAGTAGAAATTATTGGCTTTACTTGACGTACAAATTTTCTTGTAGACCGTATACAGTAAACGTATGTATAGCCACAGATTAGGTTTCTATTATTCAGATGTATAACACCTTCAGAAGAGACAGTTTCTATTTTCCTCAGTGTATGTTACAATTGTACTATGTATATGTCAACCTCATTGAACTTAACTAGACTACGGACTGGTAAATTATAGCGAGACTTAAAAATGTTAAATGTAAAATTTACTTTTTATTCAGAAAACATCATTTTTTTTTGTATTATTTCTTATGCTACAAATAAGATGGATATTAATAAAGTGGGAAATATGAAAAATAAAAGAGGGTATCAGTAATAAATCGAGATTGAAGCGGGTTTAAGGGTCGGCGACAGTGGCGCCGCCATCGCACGTGCCTCTGTTGTTGCAATGTCTTTGCGGCTAATTACTGATTTATACGGAGCAAGTCGAAATCGTCGTCACACCTATCCCAAGTAACGAGAGGCCGCGTCTCCTTATAAAATAATACTTTTATGATTAACGTATTCATAATACTTAGTGTATTAGTTATCTGTATCTTTACTAATACTATAAATTATTTTATTTAATAAAAAAAACGTACTTCACGTCTTTGTTGCTCTAAGGAGTAGGCAGACGGGCAGCTAGTTTTTCGGTTCCATGATGAGACACGTACCATGTTTAACGCTATATCGGTTACAAACTCTAAACTGCTTCGATGGCATAGTTGTATTACGGTAAAGCATGGCTGAGGTTGCGCGTCAGGCAAAGTCATATTGGATTTTATTTAGAATATTTTAAATAATTTATATTATATTTTGTAATAAGAAACAAAAAGGAGGATAGAAATGGAGATAAATTTAGATCTTTCCATTTAAGAGGTTATTTTTACTTTGATTTTTTCGAGCGGTATGCATTGACGCTTCACCTGTATACTTGGACCATGAATTGTGGCCAGATAAGGACGCGGCGCACGTCTCGGCGGCTGCCTTAAGCAAACAACTGGCAATGAGCATGCAGCGGCTTAGGCCTGCCTCTTACACCTACACACATTTTATAAATCTTCATAAAACAACATTGTACATATAGTAAGATACTTTATAAGGGGGTGACGTTTCATTAAAATACAATTTTTTTTATTAAATAAGCTAGCGCTTGACTGTAGATAGACCACTTTGATGAAAATGGTGATGTAACTGAACTGAAACCATTTTTGAAGGTAAGTAACGGGCAGTTTGTAGCACTTTATTAGATAAAAGTTTTAAAAAAATTATTGAAATCTTTTAGGTAGCTTCTGAGATTATAATATCAGTGACCAAATGGATTAAAAAATCTATTTGTTGTACAAAACACAACTCATTCTATATTATACAGATACAGAGCTCATTAGCTCCTGAAGTATCAAGAATTCAGCCTATCCCCAAAATCTGTTGTCCTATAAAGGTGAGCTACAAGTCCCATTAATTGTGTATGTAATAATATTTCATTTATTCATTACATCGTCAATCAGGACTTTAGCCAAGTATTTTTATTAAAAGAAAGTGTACTTTAGCACATAATCTGTAAGATTTCATCAATTTATAATAGTGTTTATCAAAAGATAGTAAATAAACAAAAGTTTGTTTATGGAAAGGTATAGATACACAAGGTGCTTTGGAATCGGTTGCCGAGAGTGAGTGTACAGCCAGACCGACTCTATTTGTATTGCATTTATCAGTCTCAAATTTAATACAACTAGATTGATAGTTTGTGTTTTTAAACATTTACCATATTAATTATACTTATTTAATATAATAAATACGCTTTCATTCTGCAGCAAGACCTACATACACTTCATGGTGTACTCATTTTTATTGTTTCATGGTATTGTTCTTTCAATTCGTCCAAACAATGACATAATTCAAATCATTAGTATAAAAATGTAATTAATTTAATATCTACAAATGTATTGGACCTACTTTTGATAAATGTGTAAGATATTCAGTGTTTTTAAAATATTAGGGCAAAAAACGTTTGTTAGAAAAAAATTATAATTTGATCTTGTTAACACTCAGTACTTGTATAAGCGATATATCTAGCACTTATTACAAAGAAATATGATTTGTAAACATCGATAGTTCATGCCGTATCGTGTATTGAGTTTGTACAAGTCAGGCTGTAGATTTATTCAAATGCAAACATCTCGGCAATCTTCTCTAATCCGTGCCAGTAACTAACGTGTTACGAGGAAGGGCCCGTTAAAGGCTAAACATTGTGTTTAACATTGGATTACGCCCATGTGCTCGCCACATTGCAATGCGTTTTGTGGTTACTGCGGAGCGTAGCGTAAACTTTGCTGACGCAGCGATCATTGCGTCCACAGTTTACCATTTTAAACTTTATTATAAACTATACTGACCATGTTCATACCACATTCGAACAATGATTTATTCATGATTTTATAAACATATGTTCAGTTATCCATCCATTATTGTTAAAATTTAGGAATATGTATTTTAATGACTATTTTGCAAACTGTACAGCAGTTAGCCTCTCAAGTTACCACTGTGAGATTTCGCTTACCATCTTCTAGCAGTCTAACTAATACATACATCTGTTTATCATGAAGTCATGAATTAACGGACACTCGACGCAGATAATTTCATAGGAGCGTGAGAAAAGAAGTTGCATAAAGACGAATAACTTGTACGATTTTAAACGAATTAATGTGGTTGGAATTTGGAGCTGCGTCATCTAAAATGATAATCTATCTCAGTGGCAGAAATTGTTCAAAACATTCTCTATGAGACAGTAGAAAATGTTGGGGACGTGATAACTCTTCACAAAGTTCTTTCTAATCCCTGTTAATTTCATGTAACAAACGTTACCAACTTATTTTTTTTAAAGAAATTATGTTTATTTATAACTAGCATGTCCAAAGTAAAGAACCCAATTACCCGAGCAAAATATAATTTTAACAGTTTAACGATTTAATCAGTTTGTATTTGAATGCCGGTTACAATTTCCTGATAGTATAGACTATCATCGGTGGCACATGTGTAATTTATAATTATTTATTAATTTTTGTTTGATAAATACTCTGTAAATGTTACTTTTAAAATGTTCCGTCCAAATACTTACAAAACAGAATTTGATATCAAACAGTGATGCGGTAGAATAATGGAAATCCTTTACTTATTTATTTTGCTAAATTAAATGAACCTTAACTAATGGTGTTTATAAATCATTTTTCATAAAACCAGTATGGTACATACGTCCTTTCTTTTATAGACATCTATATAAGGGGCGATGTGTTTATCCAGGGGATATTGGTGTGTGTATATTTAATGTTAAAATAAGTCTACCAACCGAAATTAGGCGTGGAGGCTAAATCCAAATTGCAGCTGTTTACTTTTTGAACCGAACGGCGCATCTATTCAATCTATCAGATGATTCGTCAAGTGCGGGGGAATAAGTGTGATTGTTAGTCTCGCGACAGTCGGTAGAATATTTATTCATTTATTTCTCTGTGACAGAGATTATTTCTCTGTGACATTCTTGCAATCTGCCAATAGTCTCAATTATTAATCTGTGACGAGTTCATTTCATTAACTAAAGCGCCTAGATAGGTTTTAGTAATGCTGTCGCTGTCGCTTAACAGTTTGCAAATGCCTATTGTCAAGTGTTTTCTACTTATCATGTGAATGAATTGGTTTTGGAAATTTTATCACAATTTTTAGAGAATTGTTTTTTTTTATATTTATAGTGGTTAGTCACTGAAGATAAGGTGAATCGATTTTTTTAAAACACTGAAACAGAAATTGTAACATCTGCGAAAGTGACGTAGTACTTAATACCGTAAAAAACTCCTAATTTGTTTATGATTCATAAATAAACTAGCCAACTTGATTGATTTTAGACTCTTAGAAATAACTATAGTTGTTAAGCGCTTATCATGGCTGCGAATCGAACCCAGAATCCGCTGTGATACAAATTACAGCTATATTCGTTTCATGATAAAATTATTCCTAATGTTTTGATATGAAATAAAAAGAAATCTCAAATGCTTAATTTACCTTTTACTAATTTGGTCAAAAATGTCACCGTAAATGACGACAAAAAATAAAAAGGCAAAGTGGCGCGTTTAATTGCGCGCAAAGATGTCAGTCCATGAAGATGTAGACAGTCGAGTTATTTTTTATTTCACTCAAGGATTGGTCAATTAATCGCGCCTCTTTGAAGTATAGCACAAATGTACGAACACCGAACATGTCATTGGCAACCATTCGCACTTCCTCTAATAAACTGTGGTACGGTAGAGTAGAGAATGCTTTTTATGTACTGCTTTAAGAATAGTGAATACAAAAATAAATTATATTCCTGTAGAATATAATTTATTCTTGTAACAAAGTACGTCTCATGATTCTGAACACGTTATTCATATATTGTCATATTGTTATCGGTTTTTAACTTTGAATTGTAAATTAAATTGAGTTTTTAAAAATCAAATTATTAACTTTCAGTTACAATTTGTCCAAGTTCAAATTTGAAATTGAAAACTTATGTATTTTTGGACTATTTATTACTGCTCATACAACAGTTTTTATAATATATTAAATATGAAGTGATAGTTTAAAATAAAAAAGTGGCAACATTTGTGGAATTCGTTTCGCAATAAGGAAAATTAAAAATAAGTATTTCTTACAGTACCGGATTTCATGGTAAAGCCGTTTGAGATTAAACAAAAAGAAGTATTATTGCGTCAGGTGCGGTGAAAATGGTCAGTCGAGTCGCGATAGTCTTTTGATCAAACCGGGGGACGATGGATTGATCGCGGCTGTCACACAAATCTATTATCCGCGTCCTTTCCACACATTCGGGGTTGGCAACGTTAATGCAAAACGGATATCCGCCATCGTTTGAATATTTCAATATTCGGCACTTCTTATTGATCATGGCTTACAAATAGAATTAGCGGACAAAATCGTTTTATTAAAATTAAATTACGGATAATTATGATAATGATAATTAAAAATAAAATTTATTATTTTCTACATTTTAGCTACTTGCTGTTGCGCTTGCGGAAAATAATAACTTCGTTGAGTTTGTATTTTATTAGCTAAAATATTAATTTTTAAATCAATAGCTTAAACCATTTTGATTTTTCTCTGAGAAGCAATTTTTCACCTATTGGGGACTGATTTTTTTTTAATATTCTTAAATTTATTTATTAAGCGTTCCTAGATATTAATTATATACAGCTGAATTGAGTTCAATAAATACAAAAAAAGCGAAGCATATAAGTCTCGCATTAAATTCTTAAAATCGTGTTTAAGGTACTATTTGCGCCTTTAGTTAATTTCTTAGAAAAAGTCTGGTTGAGTTAATAGCAATGATAGAACTAACTTTTGAATTCCATCAATTTAATTTGTACAACTGACAAGAGGGAATTGAGATGAGAAAGTTAAAATATGTTGATCCGTCGGCAATTTAAATGTATTCGCTGCGGTAACATATTTGCGAAAGGGGTTGGCGTTGTGCGCCCGTCCGATAACGCAACGCCATCGAGGCGTGAACTTAATGCTTGCAACATTCTCGACCCTCGAGAAGTAATGTAACAGAGCAGACGATGCTTCTTTATTATGATCCGTTCAATTGCGGCTAAAGAGCTACATTTTGTTCAGTAGTTTGCTAATTATTTAGCATAACGATCTAAGGTTTTTTTTAAAGACGTTGCAAGCAATCTAGTGCTATATGTTGGAATAGTTTGACGATATACTTTTAGCATTTCAGCAGATTTAAGCTTAAAAGTGACCGAAATAAATGAAGACTTTCCTTGAAGTATCACCTCTATTACAATATATTTCGAACATCTCGACTGTCACGCGACGGGAACAATAAAAACGTGTCGTACAAACCTGCACTAATCCTTGTATTGTGTATCGCGAATCTCATATAGACTGCGATTTTCATCTACTCCACATGCTGTCACTAATTTCGTCAAATATCAAAAAAATAATACGCCGACTGTCTACGCTCCTAATTTTATAATATATGGTATACAGAGGTATACAGAGGTGCAACTAGTGCACCCACATTTTGTCGTATATCTGTCCCATGATGTCCCAAACTCTGGGATGATATCGAGTTGAAAAAACAATATAAATTTTTGAATTTAAATTTCATCACTGCCGTAAATTTCAATTACGATATATGCTAATGTATAAAAATGTAACAAAAAGCGTCGAGCCGCTACGTAATATCACTACACGGCAGCAATGGTCACGAATTTATGTAAATTATAAAATATTTTGACGAAGGTTTTGTTTACTCAACGAATGACATGAATGGTGGCCTTCGGGATTCATTAAGAAATGTTGCTGAGAAAAAGGTTTCTCCGCGAGAGTACCTCCCGCACTGTGCTTTGCTCTTGTCATTCTAATTTATTCTTTAATGTAATGACATAAGGTATCTTGATAATTGGTATAGAAAAGAAATAAATTGAGACAAAAAAATCTTTACCCGGACGGACGGAATGAATGGTGTCAAAATTACATGTCAGTTTTGATTTTTTGCTATTTTTTTTAGATGCATCTCTGGCAAAGTCCGGGCGGATTAGCCCTTAGATGGCCTCTGCCATTTCCGAGGTTTAACTTTTTATTTATTACAATGTTATCACTGTTAAGACTGTGCTTCCGTTTTTCTAATGATTTTAAATGTTAATAATATTGAGAAAACGGTAGGTTCATATAGTTCGGACGCTCGAAGTACTTAATTTTATTTGTATTGTATAAATAGTTATTATAAATTGTTCACACAGCCGAATATGATATATACTTTTTTAAATTTAATTGCGATGCATTTAAATAATAGTAATCAAGTTTTATAAAACAAACTTTTAACTTTTCAAATTGAGCTTTGATAAAAAAAATCTTAGTTCCGAAAATAGCCGTCAAATACAGCACTTTAGTCAACTCAGTCATATAATTTCTTAAAATAAGAGTTGATAGTAAACGGTACAACTGCTATCATAATAATAGGGATCAACTAAATTCTCCATAAAAATATAACTTTTACAAACACTTCTTGTAGCGCCAATTTCACACAAATGTCAGAGCTGTCTTATTTTGATTAACTTTTTATACAATTAACATCGGAATTTTATAAAAAACATTATAAAGCAATAATTCTTTTCGGGATGTCTTTTTATTAACAATTTGTTACTCTAATGTCCAATTTAATACGTCCACAAAGTGAGTCTGATACCATTGAAAAGGAATATCTCTTTATAATGGTTATTTACTTTACCTGAAATAAGGTAAGACCACCAACAATAGTTTAAAATAGTCGCTTCATTGTTGCAAAATTGCATTAAATCTGCTGTAAAAATATCTCATTGTTACTGCGTTAAAAAAATTGGTAGTAGCAAAACTAAGTTTGCAGTCGTTTAATTATATTCCATGGTTTCAGTTAGTTGTTGTTATCAGTTCGCTGGGCGCAGAGTTATGTTTGTTGTGGCCGTATTGTTAGTTTTTGCAGATTATAGTGAGCCGTGTATTGTCGGCCGCGGGGCACGGTGGCGCGCGAGGTGGATTATTCGCCACATTACCCCGCGGGTATCGATTCAATTCTAGATGCGGGTATCATCGCAACCTGACAATTGTTGCACATTTCATGCTTACATCTCCGTGTTGCGTTTTAATTAATCCTAATGTAGAACTGCTGTAGGCTTGTTCTGTTCGATTCTGAGTATAGTTCGATCATAGATGTAGACGGTACTTTATTTCGGTCTGCGAGCAGACTCTGTTTCCATCTACCCTTTTTCGGGCTCAATTTTTTCTATACCTATGTCTTATTTTCCAACACTGGCAATACATCTGTGGCGTTCCTGGTTGTTGAAGATAAGGGTTCCATCATAATTTTAATATGTAGTGTTTTAATATAAAAGAATTCTATTATGTTATCAAAATCTGATTGAAAAGGAGATATCAATAATTTTCTCATGTTCTCCCCTCCAACACAAACGAAACGTGAAATGTCGGCAAGGTGTAGGTATCTTCATTTGAGTAAACGACATAATTTGTTGTACACGATTTACGACTTCCAGATTGCGTAAAAACACGTCTATAACAAACTAAACAAACACAGAGCCGCGCACAGCCGTCTATAAAGCGCGAGTTATCTACATTTAATTACATTCCGGTAATTTTGTAAGTATGGACGGGACCGCCGGCGACGAGCGCCGCGGTGGCCGACTAACACTACAAATTTTTGTTTTTTTTTTACACATCAATCAAAGAAAAGTCGACGAAAAGCGTAACTCGAAACGTCTTTTTTAATGCCCGAAATGTGTTTGAAAGTTTGAATTACGCGTGCGTTTCGATATTCTATTAAAATAAATTATTTCTAATGTTTTTGTTTCTAGATCGTAAATGTCCCGACCCTTTTAATCTGAAACCACAGAATGGGAGCTTAGTGCTTTTAATATGTACGAAGACACAGATAGATATTGTTAATTCAATAATTATGACAATGATTATAGTTTGCTTCAAAATAAGATCCACTAAAAAGAGAGAGAACAAAATATGAAATTTATTCAATGCAAAAATCTAAATCATATTAAGTTTTATCATATTTATATATAGAGTTCTTTACTGGATTTTGCTTTAGTTTACCACGATAATTTGCATTAGTATTTCTTATGCGTTTCGTATTTCGTATACGTATTGGATGCGAGCAGTTTTATGAGATGTTATCCGCAATACAATCACAACACCGTCGGCCATTTAATCTGCTGTAATGTATCGTCCAAATGTAGTTTGGTGTTTGTGATATTTTAGTCAAAACAGATATGTTTTATTTGTCTGTTGTAAATTAATCGTTTATGAGATTTTCAACTGTTGTAGAATTTTTGTTGGCGGGAGTTACGTAGGGAGCTCGGGGGAGTAAGTTTTAAAAAACTTAAACTAACGCAAGAGTTGTATGGACAGAACTAATCTTTATTAATAAAATTCAAACTTATGTAGGGGTTTAAACATGCGTATATGAGCGTTGTGTGTTATTTTTAATGAATGAACAGTACATCGAAATAATTAACAATGGCATGATATTACAGTCTTTATCCTAATTATGGTTACTTAATTCCTCCGTCCGTAGAATGAGGCGTACCGGTGGTAGGCGTTGGGGTGTTTCTGCGGCGTTAACCCTAATCTCGTTAGCCTCTTGAAGGGGTAGGTCTTCATCTAGGGTGAGTTGTCCAAAATCATCTTGCCGATATGTTCACGATGAACTTTCAATGACTCGTTATTTTTCTAAGATGGCGTTGTTGTATGTTTTATAAGTTCTATTGTGGTATCCGATGGGTTAGGGAGTTGAAGCCTCGGTAAATGTATTCGCTACGGTTTCTTTTCTAACGACAGCTATCTGTTGCTCCTCTGTGATGCTAGTACAGCGTTCCTTAGAATAAGCAAACTCATTGTTTCCGAGTATAAGGAATGGATATTTAGGAATGAACCTAAGGTTTTCGTGGTTAGGAATAGAATAAAGGTGTAATAGCGTACGTCTGTCTTTACAATATTAAAAAGAATTTTATCAAAATGGGCAAAGTTATCGCAATGTCCACCATAGTCAATCTATCATATAATTGTTGAAGGCAATATTTTATTTGTATGTTAATGTAAGTTTTATATGTTAATTCTAATGTTAAGTAAATCTATTTTATTTACTAAGGCTATTTACTAAGATTTAAATACAAATGTTGATAGTAACTAGAACTTAAGTATATTAACTTATTGTCTATTATATCCAGAAGAAAACTAATCTGCTGTCTATAGACTAACCTATGGTTACATGTTTCCTTATTAATACTTTCTACTCTAGTTAATTTAAAGAAAACTTCTTTTGATTCCGTGTATATCTATACTCAAGTCCGGGTCCTTTTTATCTCTTTGTCATCTACTTGACTTGACTAGTTGGATATCTCTGTGAGGTCATTGCTTATAATGGGTGTCGTAGGCATATCTAATAACGTTTCGGTGATAAGTTCGTCGGGGAATTTATTGTTTAGGTCGGTACGTCTAAGGCGTTTATTTTAATTCGAGATAACGCGTCGGCGGTCGTATATGTGTTTCCTTTTTATAAACTATGTCGTAGTTATTATACTCCTCTAGTTTAAGCCGCCAGCGAGTGAGTTTTGAACTGGGTTCTTTGATGTTCATTAACCAGATAAAGGGATGATAATCAGTATATATGGTGAACTTTCTGCCATATAAATAGGGTCTTAAATATTTCGTTGCCCTAATAATGGCCAATAGTTCCTTTTCTATTGTAGAGTATTTAATTTCTGTTTCAGATAGTGTACGTGAGGCGTACGCAACTGATTCATCCGATCCTATATTGCCTTGTGATAATACAGTTCCTATAAGTCGTCAGAGGCGTCCGTTGTAAGAATAAATGTTTTTTCAAAGTTAGGGTATTGTATAGTACTAAATTAGATTAAAAATTAAAAAAATTATCATTCTGATGTAAATGTGAGGGGTAATTAATTAATAAATAAAAAAAATCGACGATAGGTTTCTCGAATGACTCTACAATCTCGGGACTGTCAATAACTTTTGCGTTTTCATTTTTTCATTTAGGCACTTAGTTAAAGGTTTTGTTAGTTTTGCTAAAATCTCGTATAAACTTCCTACACTAACGTAAAAATTCTAAAAATGACTAAATTTGTTTTTTGGGTGCTGGGAATAGGGAAATTCTTAACTGCTTTTATTTTATCCTCGTTAGGTTTTAAGCCTTCTTTTCTTAGTTCATGACCTAAGTAGTTTACTTGTTTTTGAAGGAATTCGGATTTATCTAATTGTATTCTAAAGTTATATTTTTAAAGCCTGTTGAAGACTTTTCTTAGTTTCTCTATGTGATCTTGAAGAGATGTTGAGTAAATGATTATGTCGTCTAGGTATACTAGACATATGTCTGTTAAAAGGTCTCTTAATATATTAGTCGTAAGTCTCTGTAACGTGCTAGAAGCATTCCGCATTCCAAACGATATACATGGGAATTCATAATGTCTGTCTACGCTAAAAGCTGTCTTTCTACATCGACAGGGTGCATTTCCAACTTATGATATCCTGAGGCAAGATCAATAACACAAGAAACACACAAAAATGGTAGCTCGAAGAAAAAGGATCAAAATATTTTTAAGGAAGGAATACTCGGAGTAACAAATTGTTTTGCTTACCCCAGTAAGAGCATCTTTTTCTTTCTTCACTTATTTTCCAGCTTTTTGTTCACCCAGGACTTCGTCTTGTCTGCGAGGTTGTTTCTTCTCGATTTGCGAAAGGATTACGCGTCCTGAGCTCTCCTGTAGGACATTCTTTCGATAGGAAGCCGCCGCAATATAGTATAATGTTATAGCGGAACTTTTTCCTATATTACCGACTGCGCCAGTTACGTAGCTCGAGGGAGTAAGTTTTAAAAAACTTAAACTAACGCTCCCAAGAGCAGTATGGACAGAACTAATCTTTATTAATAAAATATGAACTAATATAAGGGTTTGAACATTCGTATGTGAGCGTTGTGTGTTATCTTTAATGAATGAACATTACATTGAAATAAATAACAATAGCATGATATTACAGTCTTTGTCCTAATTATGGTTACGTAACTCGGGATAAATTGTAAAAATAAATCTCCATAATTGTCAAACACATTACTTTTTTAAATTTAATTATGATTTTAAATCACAAATTAGTATTGATAAGTATAAATGTTATATAAAGTATAAGTTAAAATATTTACATTATATTATACTTACTTTTATTTTATTTTTGTAGTAATTTTTCAATTTCGCATATCTCGGCAACGCAACCGATTTGAATATATTTTTTTTATTCAGAATAGGTTTTATTTTTAAATTTATATCTTTCGTGTGAAAAACCCATTTCCTAGAAAAAAAATTAAGCGCGATGTAGACAGATTTTGCCATCATTTGTTTTTATTTTGGTAAGTTACAAGTAAGAACAGTTTAAGATTATTTAAATTTTTGATAATTCGATTTGAGTTTTATTGATTCTCATGCCTACAATACGTAGGGTAGGTATATAATAAAATTACTGTCGTAGCTGTCACAAGGGGAAGCTATACTTAAATATATAAGGGAGAGTGGGCAAATATTAAACCATAAACTCCGAACGGACGCCTATAGCGGCGCTGGCCCAAAAGAGGGTTGGCGGAAATAGGCAAATATTTACACCGAGGGTTGGGAAGCAACCGACTAATTGTTCTTTAAATACCTCTGGCCCAACCTTTGGCAAACATTTTCAAAATGAATTTGATAAGACCCCACTCATAAATTTGCTCGTTTTTAAACTCACGCTGATCTGAACCTGTTTTACGTTTTGGCTTTAGATATGTTGTTATCTTGGTTACCGAATAAACATTTTCGTTTAATTTAATTATTACTTATGGGATTTCTTAAAAAGCAATTATAATTAAAATAGTTTAAATTTCGAAAAATAAGTTTTTCGAAATTTAATCTTTTTTCGAAACTTTCGAAAAATAAGTTTTCGTTTTGAGAAGGAGGCGATTGTTGGCTGTAAAGAGGAATATCATGGGCAGACGTATTCTACAACAAAGTGTCCATTTTAACAAAACTTTAACTAGTAATCTTGATGTAAAAGAAAAAAATATAAAAAAATTGTTGTCTGTTTGTTTAACAAAAAAAAGAAAAGAAAATAGTTTAGAACTAAATTCAATCAGTTCGATTCGTGGCTGTAGTAATAATAGGAACGAAACACTATTTTTAAGTTAACATGAAAAATGGAATGAAAAAGCATTAGGGCGGTGAGCGATCGACGCGTGTTACACTGTCAACATTTCTATTTCCGCCGAATCTATTTGTCACTAGCGTCTAATTTGTGTTCATGTTGAAGTAAAGATTTATTGTTACAATACTGTAATAGTTTTACCCTGTGTCAGGTCCGCATAATCTTTAATCTAATTCTTATCAATGAATGCATCTTTTTTTTATAGTGTGTTTTCATATAACTAAATTTCACTGTGGTTATCTGCCAGCGCTTTTCAGTCTACTAGTAAGTTACCATCTAATATAAAATCAATGTAGAGATATACCATGCCACAAACAATTTGTTTTTATTAATATTCGTATCTTGGTTATTTAAAAAATAAAAACTGTATTAACTAAATACACCATTTTATCCAAATCGTTACATTCGTTCCGAGATAGCTGAGTATATATTTATTTAGGTATATACAAGAAGTGCTCCCTTTATATAATTAAATAAATGGGGTCGAACGAGCAGCGGTTCGCCTATCGTAAGCTAAATAATATTGGTTTGGAAACACCGTGGGCAACGATTTATTTCATAAAACAAGCGGGAAAAAGAGTTAAAAGCAATAATAAGGCATTTTTCATGTAATATTTTTAATCAAATACAAAAAAAACCGAAAACGTACGTCGAAAAATAGGAACTACCTAGTTGAACCTGTGCCAATCCCTTCGGGGTATATGAGAGTAGGTATGTTTTTTTTTTTCAAACACAAAATGAGTTATTTTTTTCTGAAATTATTAAGAAGAAGCGAAATTATTCTATGCGTGAAATAATCTAAAAGTTAAACATAACTAGAAGTGTAATGTACAATAGATATTTTACAATTACGTGCATAACAATGAAATGCATTACTAAAGAAACTTCATCGGCGTAAGTTTAAGAGCAACATATATTCCACGACAGTGAGAAAGAAATTAAAATAACGCGCCGGCGTGGCACTCGGGTCCATATGTGTCATGTCTTGGCCTACCCTTTCTGGGGCCACTATTTTAGTAATGACAGTTTGCAGGCGGTGATGCTACGCTCCCGGTCGGCCAGCCAAATTCATGGAAAC
The DNA here is from genome assembly GCA_016277805.2 of Papilio aristodemus. NCBI lineage: Eukaryota > Metazoa > Arthropoda > Insecta > Lepidoptera > Papilionidae > Papilio > Papilio aristodemus. The sequence continues at coordinate 2,846,741 of JAABKM020000025.1, read as the reverse complement.
ACCTAATTGTGCCGCGCTACGGAAAGCTGAATGGGAGGTTATTAATATTGTTTTGTTACGCAACACGTACACGATCTATTTCTGAAACTAGTTTGCGTCCGAATTTGTTATTTGCCTTACGCCAGTACAATAGTTGATGCGCCAATTACGAAAATCACATGCGACTCGCTATTCTATGATTGTAAACGACTTTTTACCGTTAACTATCCACATATCCTGTTCTACTTGAAAGGGTAAGTAGAGATGCAACTAGTACTCCCACATTCGCCGTGTATATATATAAATACATATAAGTATATCTTCTTATAAAAATATCGTATGTATCTATAACAGTTTATTAAAGTTATAATGTGTTAGTTATAAATTTGTTTATAAAAAATTAGTTAAAAAAAAACAAGTGAATATTTATAATACATCCCGGGTCCGGCAAAAGTGATATTTGGGTGTTTTCGACTCAATATCAGCTCGGAGTTTGGAATTTGTGCTCGATATGGCGTCAGGCTCGCCACCTGTTACATCATGGGACGGAAAAACATACGGCGAAATGTGGCTGCAGTAGTTGCACATCTGCTTACCTCTTTGAGGAATACAAGAGTGAGGTGTGTAGTATATTTACTACACTTAAACCGTGTAATATCTTGATTGAAGAAATAATTCGACTATGATAATAATTTCATGGTGGAACAATGGCTCCCAATTTGTATATATATGTACGTTATAAGTTGCGACCATAAAGGTTGTCCAAACACACAAGATCTCACGGTAACACAAACGTTATTAAGTTGAGATTAGTTGTAAAGTTTATCTTACGAGGCGTCTATTTATTTACGTTACAAGTGGTTGGTAATTTAAATGTAAACTAAAAACACGAAAGCAAAGGGACCCGCGATGTGGCGTGACTGTTTCTATCCCGTAATAACAAAAGAGTTACTTTTAGAACTCAGCTCAATTTTTGTACGTTAAATTTTACATACAAGACAAATGAGATAAAGGATTATATTCCATAAATGTCGGCGACATTAAAGTATTTATTTTGACTAGATATTTTCAAGTAACGTATCTTCTAGCAACTCGTCTCAGCTTCGGACGAATAGTCAAATAATAATAACATTTAGCCCAGATTATTTGGTGATAAAAAGTATTTTAATTGGTAAAAGAATTTTTGTAATCGGTTCATTAACTTAGATAAACTGAAAAAAAAAAAAACAATTTAACCTTCCGCTCTCTATAACAGGTAACACATAAATTTCTGAGGGTTGGTGTCAGACAAGCGTCTGGATGTAAAACCTGAAGTTAAAACCTTATAAGAATTACATATATTCTGTGCCCACCCTATTTAAGTCTTAAGAGGACAGGAAGAGGAATAATACGTAAAATAAATTAAAACTACAGCATTACTTACCAGAATTCATTCGTTTCGAATGGTATATATAGTACTTAAAATAGGTCTAATCAAATGATCAAACTATAGTAGATGTTTTATATAGGTACTGCAGGACAAATAGTCCATTTAAGAAAATAATGATTTCTTCGAGACACGAAGCTTAAATGTAACCATTTTTAATAAATTAAAATAGTGTGCTTTCGTCTTAAAAAAATATCATAGATAATACATGTTTCTCAGTTTTAGAACAGGAAATTGATGAAATTTCTTATCCAGTCTTAGAGCGGCTACAATGTAGGATTATTGCCATAATTAATTAATTATTCAAACTTAATTAACTTAGAAAAAAAAGCTTAAAAAATATTTTTCTAAGACTCACAATTTTTTTACTGCTTTCATATGATTAGTTATAAATACATGTATATATTTAGGATGGTAATATTTATTAAATAATAATAAATTAAAGAGAATATTGATGCATTTTAAGTGCATATTCTGTGTTATTTCCACAGAGAAACCGATCTCAAAGGACGGTGTACCGCTGCCGCGTACGGTGGTCGGTACCATGCCAAATTAAACTCGATAGTGTAAATATTTACGTGAGTTTCAATATAAACGTAGGAGGTGAGATAGTCGTCAAATCGAATTGCTTTCGACTAGACTGCGGGTGGCTGCTCGCTATGCTTTTCGTGTTGAGTTCGAAGTTTTTTCTTTATTATTTCACATTCGTTCAATTTTCAATAGATTTTACGCTAACATTAATGGTCACTTTTGGTGTATTCTAATTGCGACTATTGTGTGTTTATTGTTTATTGAGAAAAACTATAATTGTTTAATACATTTGTGGTTAATGAAATCTTAACTAATGCTAAAATCATTTTAAGTGTAAAGAGGTTTCCTATTTTGATTGAAACCTTTTCTTAATGAGAGATATAATTTTCAACAAGGAACAAACATGTAAAAAAAATCCACTTTTGTCTAGAAGCACCTACCATCCATCACTCAATATTTCTGAGTGACATCACGTCACAATTTGGGGCGTTTTCGGGAGGGGAACGGGAGTCAAAGGGCGTGACGCCATTTTGGCTGGGACATCTCGGGGGTTTCGGGTTCCTGTTTCTTACGTCACTACGAACACTGCGCCGGCATTTAGTTTAATAGTGACAGTAAACACAACGCATTCTTCGTTGCAACTTCGCCTTACCTTAAGAGAAATTAAAGAGTTTCATTTCATTTAGAAAAGATAAGAGCGAGCGGTGTCGCGAGTCATTATTATTTATTAAATTTTAGTAATTATTGTAAATTGTAACATTAAAAGAAATATTCGTTAGAAATGTTTCCTCTTCTATTTTAGAAGACTATTTACGACTATTTTTTATTTATAACCGTTAATTTATTTAAAAACTGTGTTGTTGTGACCATCATAGTAATGACAGAAGAAAAAACAGCACAATACTCCTAAAATAACGACACATATCAACGCTGTTGATCGTAGTATTTAGTCGAAATGATTTATAACTTAATAGAGACTTCCCTTAAATATTGAGCCGTCTGTACACCCTTAGTCGTAATTCAGGCAGGCGGATTATTTTCTTATATGTATGATACATGGCCGCGCTCAGATGCTTACCATTCCGGTGCGTCGGGACTATTAGAGGCATTGGATAAACATTGGATTAAATTATCGCGTTAAGACAGAGATAATCCGTACAGATGAAGTGGTTGTTGACCTCTGATCCTCAAGTGCTCTGACTCACTTTTGTACTTACGTCATTTTCATTGTTGCAGTTTAAAGTATTTACTATAAACACTTTTATTAAAGCAAAAGTAACACATTTAAGTTTTTTGTACAATTATATCAGTTCTATATATATTGTATACTTTCTGTATTGAATCCGCAAGTGTAAAACGCAGCGAATTAAATAATTAACGACATATAGACTTAAATTAAATTAAACAACACTACATGATAGAATCAAATAATTTTCATATCAGTGTTCCGTCGTAGGGAATTTTTTTTATAAGATAATTAAAAAAAAAACACGAAATATAAGTAGGCTCACGGAAGATAGAAATATGTTAATAAAAGTAATATCTTTGTATAACCCATATCGAATGAGAACAAAAGTTACATCTGTAATATATCTGAAAAATATATGTAAACTCTTTTCTTCGCATGGGTCGATATTTTCATATTATTTCTAGCTATAGGATCATATCAATTTACATACGGGCGAAGATTTCGATCCGGCACAATAAATCCAGACTATAAAAGCTGCTTGAAGATAATGTGAATAAAAGATAAAAGAAGCAGCGCAGTAAATTATTTTTTATGTTGACACATACTTTACCAATGTTTATATTGTTCTGTAAAAAGTACGTAGAGGCGTAACATAGTGTAACGCTCTAGAAAGTGGTCCGTAAGAGATGGCAGATGTGTCCATAATGACGCAAGCTTACCTGCTACCAATATACGAAACTAGCAATTTTAAAACAAATACATTTTGTGCCAATATCAACATATGTATAGTTGAAAAACAATAAACAGAGCACTGGGTTATTGACCGGTACTGCCGACACGCTGCCAAAACAAGCACCCCTTACCTTCCACAATGAACACCGAAATGTGAGTGTGTATTCTAATAGGAAAGACGTAAGTTTAAGACGAATTGTAATCAAAGGGTTTATCAAACTAAACAAACAGTGACCGTGAACCACTCTTGCTTTTTTTTATGAATTGTGTTTATTATTATATCAATTAATATCAATCTTATGTCTTACTGGCATCGGCAGAGATATTTCTTTAATTTACAAAATTATCCCAATTTATCGGAAAGTATTACATTTTATTTTCCTTTTTCTTCTCTTTTTATATCCACCAAAACCTTTCGAACGTATCTTTCTCAATGCTGTATTCTTCTCTCCTTGCTTATGTAAATAGAAGGTGAAAATGAAGGAAAAAGAATAGATATTTGCAATGTCTTACTTACTATGTCTTACTACAGTTCGAATTTCTCTTTATTCATTTTAAGAAATTGTCACACTGACTTAATAAGGTACGTTACGTTAAGAGTTTCAACTTCAAACATTTTATCAAAATGGTCAACCTCTTTATAACAAATCCGAAAAGTCAACTACGCGGTAGGTGGTGGCCGTCAAACTAAAGAATCCGCCACAAAATGACAGAGAGACCTCTTGACGCGGCTCGAAGTATAAATCTACCATTAAATGTGGAACCCTGGTCTCTGTACTGGCAAAGCTGTTATGTTATCAAAACTTGCTTCCCGGGGTCCAACTAGCTGGTCGGCAGTTTCACATTGTTACGAGCAGCATGCGCTCCTTGAATCGGCACTTGAATTTTTGAGTTAGCGACGGAATGCGAGGTCTAAATCAACCGTGAAGTGCCTCCGCTCGATGATAAACCTGAATGATTACGATGACATGTACTTTTGAAGTGTTAGAGTTAAAGTTTTCTTATTAATTTATTCTCTTGCCATTTAATTTTTTTTGAATAAAAATTAAGTAGCATTATAAACTGTATTGCTTTCTTTTCGATTTATATGGAACTATTTTTTTTTAAAAAGAAGGCACACTAGCAAGTGGTATACCTAAAGTTGGTAACTGTTACCCATAGCCATTTGCAAGAAGGAAATGAGGCGTTGCCTACCTTTAAACGACATAGGAAGAGATAAAGAAAGAAATATATTTAATATTCCTTTTCTATCGTATCCTATTTCTGTTCAGATCCTTATTAAAAAAAAGGTGGGAAGAGAAAGAGGAACGGAATTAAGTTACGGCACCTCACGAGTCGGGCGAAATACAGAACACTTTTACTTCGCACCTCTCTTCTAAGATTGCGGTATTTCACCGGTCGAGTCGATCCATTCGAGCAATTGATATTGCGGGCTCGACCTTGTTTGGAACCCAAAATCCATTCTATACCTCTACCTCATTGAAATCGCATGAGATATAACTGATTATTTTTCTTCTAAGTAAGAAAAATTACTTACGATAATACTAAACGAACTTCAAATAACTTTAACAATGTTCATTTTCTTTTTTGATTTATTCACCAAATAATAAGTCATATCTAGGCATGGCTTAAAAAGGCCTGTTTAAATATAAACAAATCGACCCATGCGAAGAAAAGAATTACCTCTGTAATGTATCTGTAATGTACATGTAACTCATATCTTCGCATGGGTCGAAATAAGGTCGGGGCTGCAGGAAGTTACCGGGTAAGGACAATCCAATTTTATCTTTTTCAATCTTCAATTATTCCTCATTAGACGTTTCTTAGCAGTTTATGACAAGAATAAAATTCAGTACAAAATTAACTGCAGTTTTTTTTTAGGAGCTGAGTTATGGTTAAACAGATGATTTTGTTTAGCTTTTTTTTTAGTATAAAGTAATAAAATCATATATTTATTTAAATTTTGTTCTCTATTTAAACTTTCTAGTTATGTATTTCAAAAGTGTTTTCATGAGTGTAACAATGATTCATCATAATCAAACGACGCTACAGTCGAAGTGACACAGTGCCCACTTGACAGTTTTTTTTCCTACTAACATAAGTAATTTCTTTGTTGAAGTTCTTCGAAATAAACGTTAATACAATGTATCGAGAGTAAATCTAAATATAGCATTATACGATAGTTAATTTTAACTGCTGCTTATATATGTATATATGAAGCAGGTTTATTTATTGAGTGTTTTTTATTTAGGTATAAGTAATTTCCGTATTATAATGAAGTTTTTTTGATAGTATATGCAATTTTTCGTTACACTGATTTTAAAGACATTTTATATTTTTGCTAGACAAAATTTAATTAAATGGTGGTTTTCTTTTTTTTTACATCAGTGACTAAAAATGTTCATCTTATCCCATCCACGTTGTAATACTTTTCAATTTTAATTTTAACATTTGTAGCAAATAATATAATAGGTCTTTTATTGTATTCCGAAGTGCAATCATCTTATAGCAAAACTCAATTGCGTATTGAAAACATGTACACTTGTTTTTTCAATTACACTATAGGCAGTACTTTTTTTAAAGTAATTGTTTTATATCTTTTGCATAAGTAATGTATAAAAGAAAAACCGGAGTTGCTAAAACGCGAGTATACGGAAACTAATATGAATGAATTAAAATATGTAACAGCTGACATAAAGTAGACCAACATTTTTTATAGGGAAAGAAAAACCGAAAAGAATTAAACTATCCTTATAAAGCACAATCAATGTAATCGTATTAAATTTGAATAGAATACGTAAGAATCACATCAGACATTACCAAATCCATTTATTTCAAATTAGGAAAACAACCTTTATACGATAAAAATAAATAAAAAATACAAAATATCGTTCAAAAGATTTATTCACAAATCTAAATTAATATTGGGTACTTGTAGTCATTTACGCAATTTACACAAAGTGCAATGTGATAAGTAAACATGGCTACTTATGGCAGCTAATTGCGATCTTAAATTATATTTAAAACTTTCTTATAAATAAATACGTTTATGTAAATGTATAAGAATTTAACAATCCTGAAATTATTCCAGTACGACATACGGACAATGTCAGTCGCATACAATGTACACAGTATCTAAATAGTTTTAAAAATGGATATATACATAAAAGACAGAATTGCCGCGAGGACAAAAAAAATAGAACTTATTTATGAATTATTTTAAAATATCTTTAAAAAAAATCTACAGTTCTACGATTTTTATTATACATTCAAAAAAAAATGGAATAATCTAGAATATAATAACGTATCCTTCTGTTAATACTGAGTGTATGATACTTCATTATTATTAATATAATAAGCAGAATATTATTTTATTTTCGTTATACATAGTCGTAAATATTAATGGGTATTTTCAGTTCGTAATTGCGTTGAGTATTTAAATATTTAAATCTATATATAAATGACAGTGTTAATTGTACATCTAAATATTAATACTAACATTTCTATCAGTGAGTAATATTTCACAATATACGTTCTTAGTACATAGCAACAATGTCACAAACGTGTAGTTATAGAATTGAAAATTCTTCCAAATACATATTGAACGTCACCAAATCAAAAGACTAGATTATACGTTTATTAAATTATTTCGTAATTATGTCGTTATATCTTAAATTATAGTAGGAAATGTCATATAATATTTACAGAACTTTAGCCAAGTTAAGTGATATACTAATTAAGTTGAACATTTTCCTTATTAATCATAAATTCGAACTGCTTCGGTGTCGTTACATTTTCATCATCCATTTACTAAAAAGTTATTAGTCAGATAATTTGTAGTCTTTTTGCACTATAAATAATATCTTCAGTTCTCCAGAGATAAACTATAGCGCAATTTTAACATATATCATGTTCACACAATCAGTGCACGTATTGCAAAGTCCACAAACATCACCAATCACAATAGCTTGCTATCAGCAGCTTGCTATCTTAAGTCTCCCTGCACGCCACCTCCCGTTTTCTCATTCCGTCTTACCTGCGACAATAAACATTACAATTAAAAAGTTTTATTTAATTAAATTAAAAAATTATGAAATAAAATGTATCTTTAAACATGATCCATGCACCGAATTTTTGCCAATAAGAAACTAAACTTTCGCATCCAGTGCGGGACTTATTGACAAAATTTACAGATATCATCTACAACTCTTCCTTATTCTACAGGCCCATAGCCTCTAGACAAAGTCACATTCGAATAGGGATATCGCTAATGTAACAGTCCGAAATTTATGAAACTGACAGATATTAGAACGGTCTACTGTCCTTAATCTGTTAGGTTTATATATTTGGACTTTTGTCACATGTTACTTTGTCTAGTCCTGTTCAGTTATGAAAGCTAATCGTAGCTAGACATTGTACTCTGAGTAGTAATCATTTAAATATAAAAATAATTTTACTTTCTTATAAAATTAAAATGTAACAAATAGGTGAAATCAATTTTAATCTTAATGCCTATTAGTAATTATTAAATTTAATTTATTTATAAAATTTACTTTTAAAAGGGCCTAAAGTCTTGGTTTGGAAATATGGCTGTTGTGTGTGTCAAGGTATAAAGTTGCTAGTGAAATAAATAAAATAAAAAATAAAAAATGATTAATATCGCAGTATCGTATCGTATTATGTTAAAATTTTGTTTAATTGATATGCAAGTTTTTCTAATTACACGAAGGAAATACGATCTGATACTAAAAATATTAATTGTGCGTAGAACACATGAGGTAAAATATCTTGTAGCCTACGTTTTAAATAAAAAGAAAAAAAGAAATATTTCACAAAGTAAAATTTTGGTATAGAGGACTAAACATGATTGTATTTTGAAAAATTATTATTAGTGGCAGATTTTTGTTTCGGAGCAATTTGTCTCTAGGATTATTGTAACCCGGTAAATCCGGAAGACTGTGATAAGAATACAATTTTATTCTGGAAAGTTATTTTGTCATTTTATCTTGTTATCGTGTTCTCTTTTGCAATTTCTTTAGCGAAAGATACATTTTTAACATATTTTTTTTTATTATAAATCAAATAGCGACTCGCGCCGGCTTTACACGGATAGTAGAGCATAATTAAATGTTCTCGTCTTCTCTACTATAATAATACACATATAAATGTTCCTCTCGAATTTTTTATAATAATCCTTTTTATAATTTGAAAGTTCCAAGCGTATAGACAAGCGAGAAACGATTTGATATTAATATAAAAAAAAGCAATAGCTATCCATTGCTTGTCATTCTTTAAAATTTTACTTATACTATAATTTTATATATTTTGTATGTCTGCTTCATTTAAGTAACCGACGTCACGAAATCGGCTTTTATTATCAAGCTAATATAATAGTATTGGTAAATTTTAGTGCTTTCATAACAATATTTATGTTTAACCAGTTTACACTGCCGCGGAATTTTACGACATGTTTAATGGATATTGGAGTGTTTGATGGATTGAATATATAGGTTAGTCTTTGACCTTTGCTATTTTGAATACGACAAATTTATTTAATTTTCATAACTTTAATAGTTGTTTATTATGAAAGTATTAATGAATGTACTTCATAAATAAAATTTTCTGATATGAAACATCGATTATATAAATATTATAATCATAATGGTGATTAATATTTAGTGGCATATTAAATACCTATAAAATGTGACCATAGGTTTCGAGCTACACACAATGCCATTAAACTTACGAACGTGCCTTTAAACAATGCAAGTATGCAAGAGGCACATAAAATATTTTTTTTACATCGTTAACTAACACCACTTGGTCACCAGATGGTCAAATCTGTGATTTGACAGATATACGAGTAAGAAAGATAAGCTACATGAGTTTTTATAGGTTGCAAGAGTTAAAAATTATTCACAAAACTTGTTTCTTTTTTAAACATGCCGATACTTAGCTGTTTTATGAAATTGTATAAATTAGTAAAATAATACTAAGATAACAATAATTGTTTCACTTTATACACTGACAAGAGTATGTATTTTTTTATTTAATAATAACTTAATTAAAACTTAATAATGTTTATCAGCAGCTCGCGGTTGTCAAGTCGCGCAAACAGTTAAGGCAATCCTGAAAAATACATACGTCCAGACGTTCTTTGGATAATGTATGTCCAGAACTCATCAAAACAACCGTTTGCAGCTTCCGTAAAACATCGGAACGCGTTAGAGTCGAACGGCTGACGCACACCACTTCGCGCACGCACACCCCGCTGCAAGCAGCTCATTGTTACACTAAGCATTGAACACATGTGGAATTTCGACATACCTATAGGTGTGAACGGAGCGGGAGGCGGCAGGGTCGGCCGCCGATCTGTAAACAGTGGTTATCGACGCGCCGGCACTTGCCTCCACGGCATCTCCGGCTACTGCGCTATATTTATCCGATCTGGAACTGACGCGCGTGGCTAAATCCGTTCGGCGCCGTATGATGCCGGCCTCCTGCAACCACAACCACGTCACGAGGTGCCCCGGCGCCCACCCTTCGCCGGCTGGGGTCGAACGCACGCAGCTCGCACAGCCAAATTCGCGAACGCGGCCTCTACATCATCCTTAACAATTTCGCAGTGCGCTAGCGTTTATAGTAGCAAATGCAGTCTTACCTGAATGTAAAGTCTCAGTAGGACTTGTGGGCGGGGGCAGGTGCTGCGGCCACGCACGCTTGGTGATGGTAGTAGGAAGGCGCCGGCGTGCGGTAGTGGTGGTGCGGGGGCGGCGACCCGCGGTAGGCGTCGGGAGTGGGCGAGCCGCCGCGAAAGCCTGCTAGCTGACAACTTGGCGGCTCGAAAAGGTCACGAAAAGCAGGCGGCAGTTGTTCGGCCGGAGGCTCGGGTGCCGCGTACCAACCCGATGTAGCGGCACGAAATTCTTCCGCCGCCAAAGAGTAAGGCTGAGGGGAACAGTAGACCGCAGATGGTGGAAGTCGAGGTTCGCTGAACTCCTCCATAGAATCTGACGGTTTGTCATATCGCAGACACTCCGCCCCCGGCTCTCTTTTAGGCCGGCACTCGAAGATACGCGGCTTCACGTCCGGCTTCACGTCGCGCGGCTGAGTGAGGGAATCAGCCGCACTCAGCGCCTCTTGTGCGGCAAATGCTTCCTGCGCTTGCTGTAACTGTTGCTGTCGTTTGAGAGCCTCTTCCTTTTCTTTCAACGCATCCTTTTTCTTGAAACGGCGTCGTCGACGCAAGTAAGAGCCATTGTCAAACATGTTGTATGAATCCGGATCTAAAGTCCAGTAACTACCTTTCCCAGGTTTCTTATCGTCTCGTGCCACTTTTACAAAGCACTCGTTGAGACTGAGATTGTGTCTTATAGAATTTTGCCAGCCTTGTTTGTTCTCTCTGTAATAAGGAAATCGCTCCATGATGAATTGATATATACCGTTGAGGGTGATGCGGCGATCGGGTGCATTCTGTATGGCCATAGCGATGAGAGCGATGTAGGAGTAGGGCGGCTTGACCATGTCTTTAGGTGTTCCGACATGCTGCTGGTGAGGGTGGAGGTAGGGGGCGCCATAGCCATAGCGGTACTGTTCGTAGGCATACGGGGTCATTCCGGCGGAGTAGCCGCCGGCGGCTCCTCCGCGGTACGCGTACGGGCTCTGTTCACCGAAGAGCGCGTGCATAGTGCCGGCACACGTTCACTGTCGCGACATGTCCCACCGCGGACGAGTCACCCTCGTTCCACCACACGTTCCTCACGCGGCAACAAAACGACGACTGACTGATTTTGTTTAGATTCACAACAAGGCCCGTTTACATAGCGGACGCTAAACGAGAGACGAATGAGCGGAGTCGTGGGCGACCGCGCCGGATGTACAATGACGCGCGCGCTCCGCCTTCTCAAGCGAAACTTTCATCTCGCTTTATCGTTAACGTTCTCCCTAGTATCGTCTCCCTCATAAAGCTCTCACCGTAAAGCGTTGAGGCATTACACGCCCAAAGCTCGTTTTAAGGCGGCGCCCGACTGGCTCTCATATCTCTTTCCGCTATAAACCCTCCCCTAGCCCTTTTGCAATACCCTTTGTATCGCCCAACCGTCGAATTTTCATAGTACCACAAAAGCGAAGCACTTGATAAAAAAAATCCATTTGCGAGGCAACATTGTTAAAGCCCTCGATAATCCTCCACAGAGGTAGGTTCAATATGAATTTTCTGCAGAAGTAAGAATTCAATTGAAATAGAATTAATTGAGAATTATTATTCATATAATAATGACGAATATTTTTGAAAGCTTCATCGGTTTGAAACAAGGATTTATAATACAATTCGATTGTTTACTTTTATTGTATATTGATTAACCCAGATCAAAAAATAAAAATAAATAAATGACTTTTATTAAATTAACGTCAATTTTTAGTAGCTTAGCTTGCACAGGACATAGTCCAAACAGTAAATGATAGGTTAGGACAGTAACAGAAGTAATAACATACATTCTCTTGTATTTAAATTATGATTATCAAAACTTGTTCATATTTAAAGTTAAAAAATTTCTTTTACCGTAAGAAATAACAATAGGTAAAAAAAGTTGCATTTTAAAAAAAAACATCTCACGCTTGTATTCCCCGGAGGGGTAGGCAGAGGTGCAACTAGTGCACCTACATCTCGCTATATGTTTTTCCGTCCCATAATGTGATAGGGGGCGAGCCTATCGCCATATCGGGCACAATTTCCAAACTCCGGGCTGATATCAAGTTGAAAAAACCCAATATCAATTTTCCCGACCCGGGAATCGATCCCGGGACCCCAGTGTTGCAGCGGTACCGTATACGTAATACGTGATACCACTGAGCCACCGAGGCAGTTAGTTTTACTGGTTTTGCGTTTTTAGTTAACGCAAAACCAGTAAAATTAACAAAGTAAAGTGTTGAAGGGAGTCAATACTTTTTTAATTTAACGTTTCGGCTTCTTTTTATAATTTATTAATTAAACTAATAAAACATATAATAACAAATAACAACATATATATAAGAATAACAAATCTTTGAAACCAGTAAAAAGTGAAAAGTAACAGCATTCGGCGTTGTTACGTAATTGTTTCCTTGTCCAGCTTCTCTTCTTTACCTTCTCTTTTATGCTGTCTAAGGAATAGGAAACAATGTACAGAGAGAAATAGATATACTCATGAATATGGACATGATACATCAAAACAATTCTTCGAGCACGGTGTTTCTAATAAGATACAGTTTTAGACGTAACAAGCAGTACAATATTTATTAATAACAAAAATGTCTAAAATAGATGTTTGTTCATATATACATATATCTAGATGCATACATAACTCTGACAAACAAATTCACGTTTAATTAAAAAAATTAACAACTAAATTAGCTCGGACAGTTCTGGTACTAAAATTTTCTTTTACAACATACGCAGAAAAAAATCTTATAAAGCACGTTTAATCTAAATGTGTTAGAAAAGTATATCAACGGCAGGACTTTTTCTTCGCTGTTCTACAAAAAACATTTCACATAGCACCTCGGCTTATGTCAACACAATAACGACTTCCGAAATTCAGTTACTATGATAGACGTCATTACATTCTGTCAAGGGGCTTTAGAGGGGCGTTAAAATATTTGATTCAAGTAAAAAATCTTTAAATTAGAATATCCACTTCTTATTTTTATTCGGGTTCAATTTCTTGTCATATACTTATCGCTTTAGTCGATAGGATAAAATATTGTAATATACATGTGTGTACAGGATATTAATTACTACTTTAGGGTTCGTTTCTCAATTTGCTGAGCGCAATTTTAAGATTTTTTTCAATGCAAATTTTTAAATACAAAGGAATATTTCCCCGGAGGAAAATTATGTATCGCCAGTATTTTGACATAGTTTGTTTCTTCTAGAAGCGGTCAAAAAATACCATTGTAACTATATTGCGACAAATACAACATAACAATAGAATATGTAAAAACAATATTTATAGCCCCCGAATGAAAAATTTTATCTTATCCATTATGATACAAAATCATTTCTCGGAGATTTCCCTGCTCGTATCCAAAGTTCTTTATTAAAATGAATAAGAGGATATGAAAAAGATGTAATAAATCATATTATATATGAAATGCCTAGCGTTTCGCTTAGATATTATAACTAAAGGAAATGCTAGTTTATATTGTAAACAACATTTTAACAACAAATAAAGTTTACAAATTCTTGTTTTTTATATTATATGCATTTTGTGATGTACAAATAGATAATTTCGCTTGGTGCAATGTGAGATCAGCAAAACTATTATCAGTTTTCGATTCATTACTTCTAGATAACATTACATTTTTCCTTTCAACATGTTTTATCACAACTGCTTCAGGAAGTGTCGCAATTAACTTCTTCGCCCATTGACATTGGGGCAACTTCGATTCATCGGGTATTTCAATCTGTTAAATAGAAATATAACAAAAAAATAAACTCGGTTATTTGTTACATGATATCCTGAAGTCATAACAGTCCTACAGCATAAAGTCCGTCCATCGTTAAGCCATGAATCTTATAATCAGCAAAAGACGATTGTTGTATTAGTTCCTAGTAATTAAAACATTTGTAGAAACAGAATAAAAAGGCTAAGCGTTGGGAATTAAGCTTACGGAATTCTAGCTCATCGATCAATCCGAAGATAAACATTTGATATTGTGCATGAGATGTTTATTATACATTATAAACATTTTCATAATCAAGTGAGAAATTAAAATTGCGTTATATGAAGGGTCTTCGTATTCACATTTGAGCCTTACTTCATTTACAAACAGCTGCTGTCAAAGTTTTAAGCTGCTTTGAAATTAGGAGAGGCTCTAGCAATGTTAACCTTTAAAATACCTAATTACCACATATAACAATTTAGGCAGGGTTGGTGGCGGTCTTAAAGAACAATATTATATTGATGCATGAGAATCATATAGAGTAGTTAATAACTGCAACGTTGGGGTCTCGGGTTTGAATCCCGGGTCGGGCAAGTTTTGCTACTCAACATCAGCCCGGAGTTCGAAATTTGTGCCCGATATGGCGATAACCTTGCCACTTGTCACATCATGGGACAGAAAAACATAGGGTGAAATGTGTGTGCATTAGTCGCACCTCTGCCTACCCCGTCGGAGATTAAAGACGTGACGTATGTTTTTTTTAGTTAATAAAGTTAAAACATACCACTTTTGTATTTCTCGCACATTTATATGCCACTGATGGCAAAGGTTTATACTCTACGCGAGAATTTTTTCTTAAGCCATTCGGTAAATCGGGAATTGAATGAGTTAAAGGCTTTTCAGGTTTGACATTTTGCAGCAACGGAACTTGGGGACTCTGTTTTATATACATAGCCACCGGACTTGTTATATGTTCGAATAAATTACATTTAGTTGGATTTTTTTGCACATTAATGTAGTTGCGTTTTAATTTTTCTTTCCTAGAAGTTTTCAAAATGGAATCATTTAATTTAGGTGTAGTATGTACACTAAAAGAATCTGTTTCGTCTATTTTATCTTTCCCATCTTTCAATAATATTCTCTTCGAAGTTCTATTCTGAACATCATATTTTTCTTTGTTGTGGTTATATAACACTTCAGGCTTGATATCCAGTCCTTTTAAATTTTTTTTTGATTTACCGTTTTCAATATATGTGTTTTTGTACCGTAATTCGTAATCTGCGACAATTTTCTCTATGTGAAGTAAACTTTTGTCAAAATCACTGCACACGCTTGATATCGAATTATCTAATGCAATTCTTGATGACAGATCAGGCTCAGAGGAAGTTTCGATTATTTTGACACTGTTGTCATCATCGAGCCCTTCAAATCTTGTACTGTGAAGTAGTAAACTAAGTAAATAAACATGGTTTAGATCTTTGTTTCCCAACCTTTTTTGTGCCACGCCCCATCTTAACCTTTCTATAATTCTTATGCCCCCCCTCTCTATGTATACATAAATTTAATATTAAAAAATAATTTGATATTTAAGACCTATCGTTTAATTTTTCAAAACATAGAATGAAAAAATTTGAAATCTTCCAAAAATTCCAAATAATTTTAATCACGATTTTTCCATTTTCAAATTGCCCCCTTAACAGACCAAAGTGCCCCGCCGTGGGGTATGGGTCCCACGTTGGGAAACACAGGTTTAGATAAAAGGACTCCAGGACAAAGTGACATTTGATTAGCTATATCGCTTGTAGAAAAGTCCAAATTATTTGAAAATTATATAGATTTTTGAGTTGTTACGGGAGCGGCTGTCTAAAATCTATTTCAGTGTTATAAAACAAAAATGAAAATAAAATATTATTTACAAGTGATGTTGGCGCCGTTTTATCTATTTATTTATAGATGGCGCTGTACCAGAACGTTGTTTTAAAAATGGTTTAGATAAAAAGACTCCACGGTCTGTGGCCAAAGTCACATTCGATTAACGATATCGCTAGTGGAAAAGTACAAAATGTCCGAAAATGAAATAAATTTTCGAAATGTTACGTGGTCGACTATATAAAATCTATATCAATTTCATAAAACAAAAATGAAAATAAAATATTATGCAAGTTGTGTTGGTGCCGTTTTATCTATTCAGTTTTAGATGGCGCTGTACCAAGACGTCGTTAATCCGCTTCGCGGCAATGAAGTTCGTGCCTTGCCATATAAGTGGTCTGTGGGGCCTCGGGTCAGTCGGGTAAATTTACCCCACGGTCGGTTGTATGTTTCGTAGGTTCTGTTGTTGGTATTTGTATTGGTACTGTGTTATTCTGTATCATTTGTGGTTTTTGAGTTATTTATATTGTCCAATGCGGCAGACTGAGGATTCAGTAGCGTGCCGGGCAGGGTCGTTGGAATATTACAAAAGTGTTCCCTTTCCCGTAACCCTGCCCCAAGGTGACGTGAAGGAATTCCACTGGATTTAGTGGGTATTGCGGGCCGCCTCTCGGCCAGTGAGTCCCACATCTCCCTCCCCCCCGGTTCCATTGAAACGGGATGGAGGGATGCCTTAAAGAATTCACAGCTTCAAAAAAATAGGATTCAGTTGGGATAGGGATAATTTAAAGGAGGTGGTTGTATGGGTTCGTCGTTACAAGTTAAATCTATAACGACGCAAATACAATCGAAGTAAAATGCTTGTTTTCAATTGCAATAAAGACAATGTTGACATTGACAGCCTTATGAAAATATGTTTTGGTAGTATAATATTTAGTGATTCGTGGCGATCTAGTCTTAGACTTCGGACACAAAGGTTCTATCATTTTTGTTCGTAAACCACAGTATTAATATTGTCGATTCTATTAATGGTTGGTGAGGGCTACACTGGAAATAGAGATATTTTACGACCGGCTGGTGCCTAGGGTTACACTAAGATGAAATTGCCGAACAGCGTCCAGGAGAACTTCATCTAATCGAACCAAAAAAAAAAGTGACAAGGAGATTCCGAAGGAAGTCTTTTTTTATAGTAAAAGGGGGCAAACGAGCGACAAGTCGCCTAGTCAGGTGATCACCGCCGCCCATGAACATCCGCA
>JAABKM020000025.1:2769646-2813707 GCA_016277805.2 Papilio aristodemus | reverse complement strand
GTGTGTGTGTGTGTGTGTGTGTGTGTGTGTGTGTGTGTGTGTGTGTGTGTGTGTGTGTGTGTGTGTGTGTTTGTGTGGTTCGATATCCGGGTCGGGAAAACGATATTGGGTTTTTTCAATTTGATATCAGCCCAGAGTTTGGAATTTGTGCCCGATATGGCGATAAGCTCGCCACTTATCACATTATGGGCGGAAAACATATGGCGAAATGTGGGTGCTCTAGTTGCACCTCTGCCTACCCCTTCGGGGAATACAGGCGTGAGATATGTTTTTTTACGGCGTTGACAACTAAGTTTTATGCTAAAACACATATTACAGTAAATAAAAGTGTAGATGTAATTCAAACAAAACGTAGGTTTAGGAAATAAAGAGCGCTGTTGCGTGCAATAGTTCTAAGGAGGTGTAGTCCTGTTACAGTCGCCCCTCTACAACGTTAGTGATGTAATTTGACGAGACGACAACGTCGGGAATTGCATCTGCGCCGCGCACGTCCCTATAATGAAGTTAAAAATACAAATTGTTTTGTCGTCCGTACGTCGTACTTTAAAAAATTTCATTTACACCATGTTATTGAATATTATACATTATTGGAATGTAACTAATGTATCTATAATAATATCTATAAAACAAAAAAAAACATACGATAACGCCTGTGTTCCCAAAAGTGGTAAATAGAGGTGTAACTAGTGCACTAACATTTACCTCCCATGAGCTTATCGGAGACGACCCCATCGCTATATCGAGTTGAACAAACCTAATATTACCCGAATTCGAACCAGTGACCTCAGCAATGCAGATACCGCGATAAAACATTGTCGCAGATGCAATGTAAAACTAAAATAACAAAAAAATTATAATTTCAATTCACTATTCACTATTCGAATATTCACTATTTCACCAGAATTGATTATCACATAAACTCAGGTCTGAACTAATTTCCACGGGCAAAATTTATCACTTGAATAAAAGCTGAGTTTGCTGCGCAGCTTTTGAAGGCGGATATTTGCTGACGAGAGCAGGCGTTAAACTTCCAATTTGTTCCTTTCACAACATGAACTTATGGAGGATGGTATACGAAAACACATGATAATTCCAAGAACTGTGGTCTTTGTGTGGAATTTTGTTTTAAAGTATTTATTAATGTAGTATTTATAATTTATCAAAATAATTACGTCAATTATGTCAAAAGTCATTAGGTGACATATGTATTACTGACGTATGTAGGCTACAGACTACATTATATAAGAATTTTGTCAAAACACAAACAATTATTTATCAGTGACTAAAAAAATAACTGTTAAATTTTCACGTCTTAAACTTATTTATTTAAAACTTTAAGATTAACATAAAAGAACGGTGTTTAGAGTATGTTACTAAATGTAATTAATGTTACACCGAGACAAAATATCTGTTTTATAATAATATCTTAGGTGTATTTTAGGAAGTACAAATAATCTTGTATCTGTCTAAAGTGGGGTAAATGCATGACACAATATGGTCCTTAATGTACCTATGCTAAATATAGCAATTTGTTTGTTACGCAAACTTAGCAGTAATTAACGCGAAGGACTGTCACATAACTTCACGGTTTTTACATCAACACAATACATTTTTTTCCCTTTCATTTACTTAAGAGTTCACATAAATTGTAGCCGGCGGCTAATTGACGCCCAGACGCACCTGGCAGCTGTCAAACCCATCTGCTCCCTTAAAGGATTCTGGACCTGAGAAGCTGTACTGCACGGAATTTTGCAAAAACGTGTGATATTGTTCGTATTGATCATCTTACATACTAGTTGAGAAGAAGTTATTAATATGATAAAAATTAAAATAATTTTATTCTTCAACAAACTAAAATGTTCTAGTTGTGTTTTGGTTTGCACTTTGATTTGTCTGCATGCTAGTTGAATTTTGCTACTGCAACAAATAAGGTATAATTCCCATTTAGAAATTGAATTTTTGAAAATGGAAATAAAGTGTATTATTTTTTTTAGGGGTTCATTCAATTAATAAAAAAATATTTTTAGTTAGATATTAAAGAAGGCGATGACCTCGCCAATTGTCATGCTGCTTTAAGGGTACTGATTTGTTAACAACTTCTGAAAGATTCTGAAAGAAAAACTATATGATTTGTGTATAAAGGAAAAAGTTTAGTTTACGTATTTAATTTAAGTTTTCAGCTAACATTAATGTAATGTATGAGTTTCCTATGACTTCTGACACTGTGTGAAAATTAATTAAAGTGCGTTACTAATTTAAAACGAATATTTCTGTAATGCAATCCAGTGCCCTCAACCTCCCAAGTCCATTAGTGTGTTTGTTTATACACGGTTTACATTACGTAGAAATGAAACTTGTTAGTCTTGATATTTGCACATAGATCCGCCAACCCTTTGTATTCAGATTTTGCATTTTTTTCTCAAGATTTGTATAATGTGTACATGGAAAAAGTGCCCTTGTGTAAATAAATAGAAAGATCACATTTGTTTGCGACTATTGTTACAGTTTTAACCTTGCAGACAAAAGCTTGGTTGTGATTAAAACACCCCGAGTCGGGTTCGGCAGCGGAGTCCTGCGGCCCAGATTAATATTCTGCATGCATTCAGAGATTACAGTAGGGCTTTGAGTCTGAGAGCTGGCACATAATGTGCGAGCTACATTCATGGATATAAGCTCGCATCTATTGTAGCATTGCCCCTGTTCCTATTGATAGTATTTGAGTTTATTATTTTAACATACATTTTTATTAGTATCTGAAATAAAAGTTAATGCGCATTTTATTTGGACCTTTAAACAGATATTAGCCTAATTTCAAAAATTTTGTTAAAATAACAATCGGTAAAATTTTATTCAGGATTATGTAATAAAATTCTTGTACATTATTTTAAATAAAGCTCATGTCCTTTCTTCCTTATTAACTCTTTCTTTTTCATGCTGGTGAACTTAAAGTAAGTATGCCTTATTGCCAGTGTTAATTATAAAATTCGACTGTCATTTTCCAAAAATTATTTTATACCTTCAAATGTTGTTTTTTTTTTTTTATTTTATGTGACGAGGTAACAACTAAACTATCGTTTTCTGCATTCAAGCGGCCAGTTCAGTAGAGTGCAACCTAACAGTTTTTTTTTAAATTAAAACAACTGTGCCACATAAATGCACTAGTGTAATACTGCGTAGATGTTTTGTATAGCACTATGACTATGCACATATAATGTTAATATATCAACGACACACAGAAAATTTAATTATAATAATTAAAATAAGATTTTTTTTCAATTGGAATAAGCCTGTAGTTTTCCGTCCAATTATTACTTGTTTTTTTTCTATGAGTCGTCTGACGAAAATAAAGAAATGTGTAAAAAAATGTTATACAAAATCTCTGATCATGATTTTGTAAAACATTTTTTTTTTAAATTTTATTTCATGATTGATTGTAAAAAAGGCTATGGTTGTTGTTTTTGTTTTAATTATTTAATTATTATTATTTTTTTCTTTTTGATTAATAGAAAAATTTACTTTCTTACTTTAAAATGTTTTCTTTGTTTTTACATCGTGATGTAACTACATTTATTTTATTTTCACTAACTTATTGACTAAAGGATTGTAATTCAATAGTAACTTAAAAAAAATCATAGTAAAAATTAATTTTAAAATATGTGGATTATTAGTTAATAAAGTTCGGAGTATATCTGGTAAACGCAAATATGATGAACACTAAACAATGATAAATCACGTTGCTTCCAAATATTCGATTACAATGTGTTGTATATTTCCTAACTATTCGCTTTATGAAATGATTTCGTCCATACGGTAGTGCGGCGAAAGGGAAAAATTTTACATGTGTGATATTGTACGCCATACATTTCATTACCGTAGAACCAAACTAGTCAATACGATTCTGTTAAAACCGACTTCGAATAGTTTGCGAAATTAATTATCGAATTTTCGATGAAACAGAATTTAGTGAGAATGTGGCATGTAGACAAAGTATCTCTTGTTTGGTGTATAATCGGTCGCTCGATTATGACATAAATGAAATATTGAGATTTCAATTTGGGAATACGAATTTTGTAAATTTTATATGCACTAGCGCTCATGACTCAAATAATTCCTAAGTGAGAACTATCCTATGTTTGTTTATTGAAGTTTTACCGGAAAGTGGCGTTCAACTGTATTTGTCTTCTTTCTTCATTGAAGAAAGGGAAAGAAAATAAGTATCATTAGTAAAAAATTATGTTAGTTGTTTTGATATGTTTTGAATATTTAATAAATAATTTATTATTAACTTTTACTTAACTAGTTTTATTCTAAACATACCCCAGATCAGTATTCCTCGAAGAAGTAGGCAAAGGTCCATCACATTATGGGATAGAGACAGCCTGTCGCCATATCGGTCACTATTTTATTCTTCCTGGTTTTGCATATTTCTTTTTTTTAAGAGTAAAATAAAGAAAATATCTAATAGCAAAATACGAGCTTGTCGCGGAGTTGCAGAAAATAGCGCTCTCTTTCTAACTAAAGAACAATATATCGGAATATTCCCGCCTTTTAAATTTATTTCCAGAGTTTAAATAATTATTAAAATATAACATGATTGATTTTTATAAACATACAATATATAGAATATGGATATTGAAAAGAGGTTTTCTATTTATACTCTAATTTCGAAAATACGGTAGTGGCGATAGGAATATTTCAGTGCAACACAGGTGTTATCAATGCATCTTAATTATCTCGTTTACTAGGATCGACGTCGATGGATTCATCCTCCATTATTGGAAATTCAAATTAAACGTATCATCTAATAATGTTATATATATGTTAACGATATATATTATATATAAAAGAAACATATTTCACGCCTGTATTCCCCGAAGGTTTAGATGCAACTCGGTGCATTCACAATTCGCCGTATGTTTTTCCGTCCCATAATGTGATAGGGGGCGAGCTTATCGCTATATCGGGCACAAATTCCAATCTCCGGGCTTATATTAAGTAGAAAAAACCCAAATATCACTTTTGCCCGACCCGAAATTCGAATTTGAGACCTAAGCGTTGCAGCCGTACTGTATACGTAATACGTGAGACCACTGCGCCTATTTACAGATAAAAATCTAAAGGTAGTTTGAAATAAAACAATGAAATCTTCAAAAGCTCGTATGACCGTGCGTCTTAATGGGAAGTTCAGAGATAGACATAAATTAAGTGGTTATAGACCACTTTTTACCGGTTTTAATTTAAATCAACAGGGCAGGTGGTGAGACAATCGCGACAAAGGGAACTATTTATTTTAAATAACTACCGAAAGATATAATTTGTACATGTCTAAAGGACATCGAAATTCGTTCAAAGTTTAAACGAGTTTAATTGAAAATAGTAATAGAATGAAAAAAAAATACATTGAACAAAACAAAACAACGTTCACTTGGCGCAGTTTGTCAGATTTGTTCCAGTGTGTGATTAATGTGACCCAAACCGACATCGATGTACGACGACAAAGTACAGTGGTAAATAAAATGTATGCAAACAACTGGCCAACGCTTGAACTTAACTTCGGGCTAGTTTTGAGATTATTTGTAAAAACAAACATTTATTTAATATTAATATATTTGCTGCTTACATGTTTATGTTGCTTTTACAATTTTTAATAACGATTACGTTACGGAGTGTGTCCTGTGAGCGGTGGTCGCCGGACGATCCCATCTGTCACCAGCGCTCCGCGCCGTTACTAAGCGGTCGGCGAAAACAGTGATATCTCCTAATCTCATTTTAATCATGTACTGTAAAGGACTAACATAATGTATATACAATGTTAATTAACGCTTTTAAATTAATAAGGATGTAATAATCATTACAATGAATAAACTGCCTCGTTGGCACAGAGGTAACAAATCATTTTCATAATGTGAAAAATATCCAAGTTTTGTTAAATTTAATGGGTGTATGAATTATTAAAGTTACTGTATAAATGATTATTTAATTATTTATTTTATAAATCATTATTTGTCTCATATTTAATGTTATGGTATAACGTATTATGATGTAAATGTAAAATCTAATAATTTATTAATTCTAAGATTAACTTGAACTATTTACGTTCGTATTTTCTTAGACTTCAATTTTAACAGTCTCGGTGGCTCAGTGGGATACCGCTGCAACGCTGGGATCCCGGGTCGGGAAAAATGATATTGGTTTTTTTCAACTTGATATTAGCCCGAAGTTTGGAATTTGTGTCTGCTCTGGCGATAGGCTCGCTCCCTATCACATTATGGGACGGAAAAACATATGGCAATATGCGGGTGCACTAGTTGCACCTCTGCCTACCCCCTTCGGGGAATACAGTGAGATATC
This sequence comes from Papilio aristodemus, assembly GCA_016277805.2. Classification (NCBI taxonomy): domain Eukaryota; kingdom Metazoa; phylum Arthropoda; class Insecta; order Lepidoptera; family Papilionidae; genus Papilio; species Papilio aristodemus. The sequence goes on along the minus strand of JAABKM020000025.1, from coordinate 2,807,356 downwards.
TTAAATTTTAGACTCGAATTTAAGTCAGCTAATCTTTATATTTTTTTATTTAATAAGAAGCGTGTAATCAAATTTCAAAAAGTGGAGGTTAATTATAGTTGCTTTGAAACGACAAGGTTGTACGTCATTTTATTAAGCACGAATTAGAAAAGAATTACCGTAAAATAGTTTTTTTTTTCTTCTTTTGATTTTGATTTTGGGGTATTGTTTATGAACCTCTACTGTGTGTATGCTGTGTTTTTGTCTTTAATTGCATTCCTGTAAGTTATGAATGTACATGTAATTTTGGAGATAAACCAAAACAAATAAAACAAAATGCCACAGTAAAAATCAATTGCAATTCAATGGTTTTTCTGTTACAATCAGATGAACTGTTAAAGCTTAGGAAGTGAACAAGAATTTTGATTTCATTACGCTTGGTGCTCGGCTGTCCTTTGTATAGTAGCTCACTAACGCTCTTCCTGGAATAACGCACTCGTAAAAGGCATCTAATAGAATACTCCATGGGATGGTATACGCATTCTCTCCTGTGTTAAAGCGTGAATGTTTAGTCTATAGTCAGACTAAACATTCGTTTGATGAGAATTGGTTTTTATTTTGTCTATGTATGTTTGTGTGCATAGATTTGTAGCTTAGCTAGAATGATACCATGTCTATTAATGTATATGTCATTTATTTCTTCCATTTTTATTTCTTAAGTCATATTGTTACGTGAATTTGATATCACCTTGCAGTACGTTGCTGATTTGAAATGGCGACAGTAAGACACAGAAATGATTACAGTGCTAAAATCACTTACTGACTTTGTCAGTCGGTTTCGTAGAGTATTTATAATAAAAAAATCAGTATTCATTAAAAGATACTGTTGAGTACACACGTCGTATTTTTTTGACCGTTTAAACCTTTTAACTATAAAGTATTTATACAAAATAATAAAAAAATACAGGACCTGCGTTTGACATTTTTAAAGCTATTAAAGATGTCCGAGACTAATTACAAGTTACAATTGTTGTTGTTAATTCTGAGCGGAAATCATTAAGCCGCTTCCGAGGCCTTCTTATGAGACACAATGGATTTATTATCTACTTTGATCTTGAACCAATTTAAACCGCGATCCCTCCTAGACTTGTCTGATGTCTAGCTTAGAATAAAATGTAGGAATTAAAATTACTACTTATTAATATTAAAGTAACAAGCAGTAGTTAATTAAAATTCAGTAAACTCGTCTGACTGTACCTTTATGAAACTTCGAGAAACTATACGTGTCAAACGACAACACAGTCTTCAAAATTGGCAAAGGCAAGAAAGGTAACAATGGAACATTCACACATATATTTATATGTTTGTGTGTTTGATTGTGGGTATGTATACTTACGTACATGCCTGCAAATAAGGTCATTGTATTGAGCGGAGCGATCAGGAGTGCAAAAATAACAACTCAAAATATAAGTAAGAGTGTTGTCAAATTTCTTGTAAAAACAAATGTGTTACGTCATTTCCAAATTACACAGTAATTCATTTATTACAGGATTCATAATCTATGATATTTTATAAATTCAAACAAGTCTCTAAATATACTGACCTAAAACAAACAAAAAATTACACATCCACTCGTAGATTTTTTGGAGCAGATATAAAATTCATATTCTTAAAGAAATGTAAGTGGATAGACATAAGGAAAGGAAAAACACATATGACAGTAACACGTTAAAAGTAAGGTAATATACGTATGTAGAAATGACTAATGCTTTTAAGTGTTACGGACTTGGCAGTTCTGGTTATAATCTTAAATACAATAACATGGTTTTGTACTTTATGCTTTAGTGCCTAGTGTTACATCAAAACATGTTGAATCTTTTTCGTAAATCTAATAAAGTTCAAAATACAGTTAATCTAGAAAATTAAGAAAGCTAAGCCTAAAAATCTCTACATCGTTGATTGAACACACGAATAATATGAAAAAAAAAAATGCATTTTCCACTTTTAATGCTTCAAAGTAGCTGCATTCATTCATTAAGGTAATAAGTTCCAATGCTGTGTGGATAACATCGCGGGATCTCACAAAGACACATCTACGCGCTGCCGAAGCATCTCGCTTTGTATCAAGAAACTCATCTTCTGAGTGTTTGCTGAAGTTCAGATATCTTGTCGAACATACTGTATGTTATTTGTACATAAAACTGTACTAACTCTGACCAACACATTAAACTAACTAAAATTAATGGCCATTTTAAAAAAAAAGATATATTTCTCATAAATACAAAATATTTAATTGCCGAATGTAATGTCCTTGTATGACTTTAATACGGCTGCACCCAAAGTTCACTTATATTTGAAGATTTCTTAGTTTTGTCTAAATATTAAATAAAGTCGGTCGGGAAAAGTAATAATTTGATATTTTCAACTTCATCATCACCCCAAAGTTTAGAATTTGTACCCGATATGGCGATAGGCTCGCCACCTGATGGGACGGAAAAAATATACGCCGAAATGTGTGTGCACTAGTTGCACCTCTGTCTATCCCTTCAGGGAATACTGGCGTGAGGTATGTTTTTCAATTCATATTCCTTGTATATTAATGTGCATGTTGTAAAATATAGAACAGAAATGCTTTTTTGATTTAAGCATGTTTCTAATAAAAATATATTTCACGTCTTTCAGCGTAGCTGCTCTTGATGAAATAAAAAAGGGAAAATGAAATAAAACGGCAAAGCTTACTACGATGTCGAAGAAAACTTTAACATGAATAAAAAGCCTTGTAGTGCACGCGATTAAAAATGAATTTAATAAAATTGCATTTGTATTTAACAATAAGTAATGTTTATCTCAAGCTGTGTATTCACCGTTAAATCGTTACAAGCTTTGTAAAGTTTTTCGTTTCAGTTATATCAGTGACAAAGCGCCTTGCTGTATTATCAAATTTTTAAATCCGAACTACAGCTCTGTCTGTGAACTTTTTCATTATTTCTTTGTAACCGACAACCTGTATTTGACTTTGAAACACGAGCATTCTAGATAAAAGCGCATCGCATTACACATAAAACGCCGCTGCACAAAGGAGTTAGCGATTTCTTGTTTGATATGTAATTTAAAATTTAAATGCGTAATAGTTGCGGGGAGGTATTACAATTGTATTTATTAAAACTCCTTCGGTGCTCCAATTCTATTTTATATTATATTACGGTACGGCTGCAACGTTGAGGTCTGAGGTTTGAATCCCGGGTCGGACAAAGTGGGTTTTTTTCTACTCGAACAGCGCGGACTTAATAATTTGTGCTCGATATGGCTAAGTCCATCTTTGGACCGAAAAACATATGGTGTGGATGCAATAGTTGCACCTCTGCTTACTCTTTCCGGGGACAAAGGCTTGAGGTTGTTTTTTTTTTATTAAATTAAACTCATCAATTTATTACATTTTACAATTTAGATGTCACGAAATCTAGTCGCTAAAGTGTTTAAAAATAAAAACTCTTTTTTCTTCAGCAAATCCTTTCCTATGATACCTATATTATAGAAGTGCATTATAAATAATAATAGTTGGCCATCTTTGGCAGTACGACGTATCGGATTTAAAATGTCACTTGATTAAAAATTCACTTTTATCTCAGGCTTTTTTTTTCAGTCGGTTTAATATTAAAAGTACAATTTTACATAAAAAAACATTTCACGCCTGTGTTCCCCGAAGGGGTAGGCAGAGGTGCATCCACATTTCGCCATATGTTTTACTATTGATTTAAATATATAAACATTGCAAGTCAAAAAACTTGTAAAAACCAATCATTACGTTTCCAATCGTAGCTGTCTATGTTGGGTTCCATAAATTATTTGCTTTAGGCTCCAGGTGTATTTTGATTGTTCCCTTACGATCGTATCGCTTCAACTTCCCTAGGTTCGGAAAGGGGAGGACAGGTGAACGCCTTTCTGCAGACTAATAACATTATGATATCCTGTACAGATGTCACCATCTGGTACTCACCGAATGAGGGCGTCCTGTCAACATACGTAAGAACGTATAAAAATTAACATAATTATCTAAGTCATTACGATCAGTATCTACACTCACTTATAGTAATGTTTTGATTTCTGAATTACATTTAGTAATAAAAAATACAACCACGTTATTTTAATATAACTTATGTAGGCATTTTTATTCATGCTTAAACTCCTCGAAGGGCTAAACAGAGACGCAAGTCACCCATGTCGTCGTTGTGTGTATTGTGATAACCAAGAGACTATCACCATTTTGATAATAGAGTTATGACGTATATTGTCACATTAAGATAGAAAATGGTGTCCCAATGGTCTTTCAATTGTTTCACAATCGTTGATTTAGTATTCTTCTATACATTTGTGTTGTAATCATTTGGCCATACGTCGTTCTGATATTTAAATAGCAGAATTATAAACTTACTCATCTTGTTGGTCTGAGACTTAATAGATTACGACAAGCCTCACCGCGTGATAACATGATCAGATTAAAGGTGCATTGTCCTAATAATAATTATTACGCAAATTAGCTCTATGGATTATACTGAAGTGCATGATAGCAACTATCGAAATGTTACAAACTATTCGAATGCTATACATTTGTAATATATAATTAAACCCAAAACACTATACATTCATAGTGGCTTTCAGAGTTGAGGGGATATTATATTTGTATGTGAATATATCATAATATATATTTAAGTGTGTTAAAGTTAGAAAGTTTCATACCAATTAGTTTTAATTTTTTTTTTGTAGCGTCCATTCAAATTGATATCCCTTATTAGATATTAATGAGTAATTGTCGCTTGATTATAATTTAAATTTCTTTCTACTCCAATTATATTAAAAGGTGTAACAGTTTATTGCGTATTCACAAGTATTGTTTTTACGTGTGTCATATATTGCTTTGAATAAATTTAAATGGGAAGAGGGTTGCTAATAAATGAATCACCTGGTTGTAAGTGATTCTTGTCGGCCGTAACCATCTGCATCCTATATAAGTAAATGCAGATGCTTTTGTGGTATTAAAAAAAAATCAAAATCTAAAATAAAATCAATTTTTTCTTTATATCTGTAAAGACCTCTTGTTCTGTGGAGACCACATTTAATGGAAGAAGGAGCTATATATGTTGTTCATGGCTTTAAAAAAAATGAAATTGGTGAAGTCGTTCTCAAGTTAAAATGAGATCAAGGGAAACTAGGATAAATTTTATAAATTCTACTTCAAACAGGCAATCAAGAAACTTAGCATAGTTTGATTTACATCTGGCGCTGCAAAAAATCCAGCGTTGTATGATGAAATAGGAAATTACGGGACTGTCAGTTTCACGCCTCCGTCGTAATATTATTCCAAAGGTTTGAGTCGTTGTCGAACTACTGCGGATACATCGTACCTACATAATTTCCACTGCATTCAGGCTTGATTAACAATAATAATATTAGAAAATTTATAATTTCATAGAAGAACGATTTTATCTACTATATTGTTTAAAATTTAATATGCAATAATTTACTCATAACCGTCGAGTAGTATGGAGTTTACTTTTGTAAAAATTATTTCAAATGGATAAGATGAAAATAATTTTTTAATGTATTCCGAAAAATTTTATAAATGTTTTCTTAATAAGGTATTAAATTTACATCGGTGTATTTTAAAAAAAAATAATTCAATTATACGTAAAATTGTTTATAAATCATACACTGAAACACGCTTTCAGAAATGTATTTTTAATTTGATTCGACTGATTGGAATCACTCCCTAATTAAGTAACAACGAATAATACCTTTAATAATATTTCAGTAATTGTAAACAAAAGAGATGTATCGAACACATTATATGTAAAGCATTATTAATCATTTATTATATCATTGAATGCATCATGAAATGCATGAATATAAAATTTAAAATAAATTTTACGCACACGTCTGTAATCTAAAAGAGAAAGCAGAGAATACAAATTTATATCTGACCAAATCTTAGTACACATGTCTCGTATCTTCTATTATCAGAGATTTTATTTGTAATATAAATTCTTTGATTAATTAATTTTAAATTAATCTTATGCTGTTGTTTCTAAAGCTTAGAAGATAAACTTATCTTGGGACGTCATTCGCAGCATGAAGCATGTTACAAGTTTTTAAAAAATAAAAGTTTGCTAAATACCAGCTTATCTAGAATCTAGTTTTATTTACCAATAACGAGCAGCGCAGCGCTCGATTCTTAATTCGATTATTAAAGGAAAATTCTCGTGACCTTTAGAGAACGGATAACTGTAAAAAAAAAAACATAAACTGCCTGTCCACGGAATTGACTACAGATTTTATTAACCTCGGGTAGAGATGAAATTATACAAAAAAAATGTGTCAATTACAATATAGCTTTAAAATTCAATAGCAAATATATTGGTCAGAGTTTGAAAGACATCAAGACCCAAAAGTATGAATTTTTTTTCAAGTAATATTTAAAAAAAAGCTAAAAGAAATCATATTTAAGCATACTACTCAACGCTTTTAACGGTATTAAAGAAAATGTAACAAGAGTGTTAATAAATACTCTGCTTTCACCATGACATTATAGGACGGTTAAACATGGTCCAATTTGTGTACTCTAGTTGCACTTCGTCCTACCCCTTCTAAGAATAAGGCGTGAGGTATGTTTTTGACCATCTTATCCTCTTGAGTTTTAAGATATTTTTCTGCTTTTTAGTAATTTTTTCTGGTATAATAAGCGGGTAATTCCTTAAATGTATTTGGAGTGAAAAATAACAAAATTTAAGATTCATAAATTAACAAATTGAATGAAAGACAAAATAGATCGATAGTACGAAGAAGTAAGACGTGGAAACAAGAAGCTCGATTCGAAGATTCACCACAAGAAACAAAATAAAAAAAATAGATGCAGAATTTAAAATTGAAATTTCAAGCGTCGTTCCTACTTCTAAAGATAAATAATTTACAACCAACAATAAGTTAAACTAAATGTAACTTTCTAGGATTACGGAGAGTGAAATGTTATATTTGAATCAATCGAATTGGAAAGCGAAGTCTCAGTTTATTTATACGTGGGTCGGCTATAATGATACTTTAATATTTATGATATATACGTATGTTCAAATATGTTCTCGGGCTCGAATCCCGGGTCGGGCAAAAGTGATATTTAGGTGTTTTCTACTTAATATCAGTCCGGAGTATGGAATTTGTGCCCAACATGGCGAAAGACTCGCCACCCATCACATCATGGGACGGAAAAACATACGGCGAAATTTACACCAGTTGCAGCCCTGCCTATCCCTTCGGGGAATACAGACATGAAGTATATTTTTTAATAAAGGCACGTGTGTTAGTATTTATATAGGTACATGTATCAGTTCAAATACGTCTGAAGATGGCCTGTAGCTTAAACCGCATAACAGATTCTGAACAGTGAGTTATTCATTTCGTTAAGCTAACTATTTTTTTAATATTAGAACAAGTCTCTATATATTTGTTTCTACTTCGTATATAAGACAAACGATTAATATATAAAAATGGAGAAATTAATTTCTATACTTAAGACTCGTATTAAGTAATAAATAAATCATACATTAGTATATTTAAATTTAATGGTTATGCGCATAACTTTTATTTGTTTATGTCTTTGTATGAGTAAGTAAAATGTAAATTATATACTTCACGTTATATTAAGATGTTGTGGACGTATGTATTTCCTTTCAATAAATGCCCCTTTGAAATTCAGCGTTCAGATACGATTATGTACTTAATAAAAACTTAGTCACATTTAACATTTTCTTCTATAAATAAAAATAAACTGAAATAATTTAAGTTTCTGTAAACAAAAATCCAGATCTCATTTCCTCTGCTTAACAAGTAAACATCAATACTAGATTAACTCGGAAAATTGGTTGAACGTAGTTACGAATTAAATCGTTACCGTTCGAATTAAACCTTGCATGTAAACCTAAAAGTGTTCTCTGTCGTCGCTATATTTATGTCACTAAACGATTGTAAATTTCGTCAAATTATAATCTAAGCATAATGTAAATTGTCTACAAATTTTTACAGTTTTTCAAATCACTTGACAAATATTATATAGATTTTTCTTATAAAACCGGTGTTCTAGTTTGGCGAACACGTACAGAAAAACCAAGACTAGTTATTTCTCTTACAGTTTCTATTGTTTCACAAAATGTTGACCAACCAAGCTTGCGGCCATTTCCACGACCTAACTTATTTGCTTACCGTTACTTTAGAGGTAATAAAAGCTGCAACAAATACGTTAAGCTACTCGAAAAATTACTGCTCTAGTTTAACAATACATTTTCCTTATTACTTTAACATACAGCGAGAAATATACACTTTTATATATATTCATATCTAAAGTTTTAAAAACTGTCATTGTTTTCACGTAGTTCTTTTCGTCATCCCATTATATTGGTGTCGTTGTCAACTTTAAATAACGCAAAAAATAAATTTAAACCGTGAATAATTAACTTGAATTATCTTATTATATAAGAAATAATTCCGGAAATTATTACTAAAACTGTTTCAGATTAAAATAAATATTTTAAAATGAGTTGAGTAATCATACATCCATAAACAAACCAAAATGTAACATTGTTTATATTATTAGCATTATTGAATTTTATTAAATTCCATCAGAAATAAAAATTATTATATTTATACAGGAGTTTGTTTTATACACAAGTTTTTTTCAATACTAGATTAAAAAAATTAATAACAATTTTAATTTGATAATCCTTATTAAATATACATGTATCAGAATTAATATTTTATAGTTGTGACAACATATTGATATATTGCGTAATATAAAACGTATGAACGTATGACTTTATTTCTTTATATTGTCAAGACTAAATGTCAGCAAATTTATACGCAATGTGTAAGGTGGCAAAGAATAAAGCAAAGTACGATTTTGCTTTTGAAGCACATGTCGTAATCAATACTGTAGTCACCGACACATATTTTCAAAAGTCATTACATGTAACTTTAAGTAAATATTGCAGCGTTTTAGGATTAAAAAGAATGTACATTGGGTATGATGTATAAGACGATAAAACATTTGGTGATATATGGGTGCACGTGACCCTACCGTTTTGGGAGGAGAGGCGTGGGATATATTTTTCTTAATTAAAGGCAGTACAAAAAAGGACCTGTAAGGTATAAGGGCCAGACAAGACCTTAGCATCGATTCTACAAACTGCCTGGAGTTTGGAATTTGTGCCTGATATGGCGATAGGCTCGCCACCTATCTCAATTATATAAACAACATACGGCGAAATGTGGGTACACTAGTTGCACCTCTGTCTATCCCTTCGGAAATACAGGCGTGGGATATGTTTTCTTATTTTCATAGATTAGTTTGGTCCTACTCGGGAAAAACAGATCATAGCTGCTCAAATCTCGTCCAAACTCGTTTTATTCATAGTCTTTCTCCAGACACTCACAATTTTTTTTCTTTATCTCCCATAAACGTAAAATCAGCTTGTAATTTTTTAAATGGTAGCGGTAACTTTACAACTATTACATCTATGTCTGTTATGTATGCGTAATATATATTCAAGTTAAAAAATCCTTTAATTAAGAAATTACATGAAAAGTATTCGTGAGATGTGAGAAGAGAGATTTAAAATGAAGCCGTAATAAAGACATATCAGTAACTAACACGTAAAACCAGCTCACGTACATAAGCCTTATGCAGTGACAATGTATGCCTGAAAAACAAACGCACACGAGATTTACTGGGCAACTGTTGATCGTACACATCTCCACAACACGGCCGAAGTCGAATGTTATAAGGTAGGGCCGCACCGCTTACAGCCATTCCCGCACTGGACACTGTTCGGAGCGGACGCGCGCAGTATTTCGTCCTCGCCCACAGATTTCAACTTGCACGAAAATGAAGTGCCTAAGTGTTTTAGCTTTTATGAACTTTATAATTTTTACAACTGTGTATGGCGGGAAGATACATGTCAAGGAGGAACTTCAAGCCATGGCCGAGCAGATTGAGATCCTCAAGACTTCCCACCTGAACGATGTCACCCGTCTGCAGGAACAGATTGAAGAACTCAAGTAAGTTAACTTAGTTTTAAAATTTTATTTGTGTGTTGGATTTTTTTAAATAAGTCCTTATTAATTTGAATAAGCGATTTAAAAGGCGCTCCTTTTGCTGGGCTTTTATTGTAATTATGCTGTGCGTATTAGTTTAATTCGAATAATTATTTTCTATTACAATCGTGGCGATATCTTAGCAAGCCCTTGCGAGTTTCTATCATTATAAAGTTGCTAATAAATCCAACATTCAAATATTTTCAGGTTTTTAATGTTTTTTTTATCCGCATATTTTGTGATTAATTTTTTATTGCTTTTCCTAAATTTAATTATTGTACAATCTAAATAATTACTCGGTATCTTAAGTTTTTACTTCGTATAGACCGTTGGAAAATAAATTAATAACTTCAAGGCACAATATCATTAAGTTTCTACAAGCCCGTTGGAAGTTAGGAGTAACAAATCACAACACTATTTCTTTGAATTGTACATTTTATTTAAATAAGACATGTATATGGCGAACACCTAATTTACTTTTAAACGTATGTTAAATCATTCGTTGAGTTGAGTTATTTGGAATTTTCATAGATAATTGATTTCTAACTTTGTAATTTTGATATAAATATTTATCGATATTTCTATGAGTGAAATCACTGTTATAAAATAATTAAAAAAAAAATTATATCTTCTTCTACCAAGTTTTACGAGAATTATAAATATTATTTTAAAATTTAAATTTCAATGTCCAGAATGTCGGGGATGATTTTTAACGCGATAGCGACGTTTTAACTAACGTTTGTTTTACTGGTATTTTCGCATGCAAACTTAATTTTATTGCACACATGTAGTCCATTAATCCATATTGCATGTTGACAAATATTACATTCACACAAGAATATAATATGATCAAATTATGTATAGAAAAAATCAAATAATTTCATCAGTTACGTTCAACATCGTAGGTTATTAGTGCAAGTTGCACTGAAGTTGCACTGAAGTTGCACTAATAAACAATTTTTTGAAGACAAATCAAAGCGCGTCATAGATTCATGTGCAATTACAGTGCACTTAACACAAAAAATATGTTGTTACTTAATGAAATGCTTCGTTGCTAAATTTTTTACTTCAATTAATGTAATGTAGAGTTGCTGACCGTTTAATTCTGATTAGGAGTCCGGTAAAAATGTTTTAAACCCTGCTTTTGTAATTTACTGCCGTACAATATTTTTCTTTATAGTATACGACATTTTAGTTCGATTGTCACGACTCTTTTTCATTTGGTTTTGAGGGAAATTTATATTTCAACGATTGCGAGATAATGTTAATAAGACATAATGTTCATTGTAATAAATGCACATAAGTCTTGTCAATTTGTAATCTACGTAAAGATGTATCTATTTGACATTCAGAATATTAATTTAAGACTTTTGTCCCTTACTTTCGTCGCAAATTCATCACATGCGTCAATCATTACCAGATCTCGGCAGTCTTTGAACGTTATTTCAACTACTCTATCTCCGTCGAATTTGTTAGCTAGAATTATTATCAATAAAAGAGTTCTTTCTCATTTAATCCATCGAATCACTATACTTATTTTCAGTTGCATTAAAAGTACGTTTTTAACTCAATATATGTTAACGGTTGCACGCCTCCGATGATACATACGAGACGTTAGTCGCATAGCCGAGGCTTAGCACGCCCGTCGCTCTGAAGTTTCGCAAGACGTGTCATAATCTTAAAATTGGATGTCAGAAGCGCTTTGGGACGAAACAAGGGCCTCTTAGGAATTGGGCCGTATCAATGCAACATTTTATCCCTTGTACTCTTTCTCGCAATAATCTAGTTTAGGACTTCGCCAAAAAGAATCCACAGATATAAGAAAAAAAAAGAAAACTAATACTCGACCTCAGCAGTTTTTTATACATTACTGTGACAGTGAACGCTTGAGTTATTCTGAAGGACCGCACTGAGACTACAATTATAATACTGTACTCTAAAATGGTTGGTACTAGATACGTTACTTTACAAGTTCAGTATTCTACTAATTTTATATAAAGAATTTTACAAGACATGCCTTAGGAGATTTCAAATTCGTCGAATCCTTATAAAGAAAAAAAATATGTTAAGATACCGGTAGGTTCGTAAATTTATAAAAACATTGCATTTTTTCGTTCGCTGCAACAAAGGAAGGGAACGATGCTATTGAGAAGACTTAACAAAAGTATGTCACTGAATTTCTCAAAGATGAATGTCCAAGCTATCGGACTATTTTACCGCAGATCCATTGTCGACGAGATTCAATAAAATTCAAAGTAAATGTTTATGATTGGTATACAAACATTAGAGTACATTATTTTGCTAGTTATGAACTTGGCTCGTCGTCTAAGTAGGTTCCGGGTTCGATTCATGATAAAGCTAGAATATTTGTTTGTTTTTGTAAAAGCACAATTTTTTTTTGTTTGCATGTTTCCAATGTCTGAGGGATAGACTTCTGGGTATAAACAAAGAATTCCTAATATAGAATAATGGATGCTAGGTTCGAAACATAACTAATTATTGTTATGTGTTTTATGCTCGGAAAAAACAAATTTGGGTGCATTTTTTAAATTAATAACTTAATTAAAAACTTATTGCGACGTAGACTAAGATTATTATGCTAGTCAACGTTGTACTTAGAAGTAATGGGAAGCTTGTGCAGTTTTTTTTTAAATACAAAAGCGTCACAATAATTTATATTTCACAACGGTATCGTAATATGTTATTCCTTAGAATATTAAAGCCTAATACATTTCTCTAACTGAAATTCGCTTTTGAACGTCGACGTAGCGCAGTCAGAGGTTGGTATTTCTATAAATTTTAATGTTAGGTTGAACCTACTTCAATTCATTTCGTTCAAATTCAACTTTAATAAATAAACCATAAAAGGCTCAAATAAAGTGTTCGAGTTTCAAACTTTGGCAAAACTTTTAATTTATTTATACGATTGTTGAAACACTGTGTTTTGTTTATTTTTTGAATTACATTCTACATAATTTTCGTTTCTATATTTGTCCAGGTGTCTTAGACTCATCATAAGGTTTTGCATAAAGTAATATCCGAGCATTACAGTTTATTCTAGTAAACTTCAGATCAGCGAATTCTAATAATTTGATCATATTAGACCATATACTAGTTTCTAGATACACATGTCCTTTAGAAATAAACTGATCTACAAAAATGATTTAAATAAAAAAAAGTAAAAACAGCTTTACAAGGTCACTTAACTAACTAAGCAGATAAATAATAACAGAACAAAGGTAAGTCTTGCAAATGGCGGAATCATTAAAAACCAAAATAGCGCCATTGAATAGATAAGCGCTGAGCTTTTATGCGAACCACTGGGACTTGTATTAATTCACGTGTATTCAGAGTTTAAAGTTAGCCCTTTTGAGCGTATCATTTTGAAAGTCATGTTTTGTAAAATTGTGATATGCAGTTGTGAGTGTTTGTTGTTCGGGACAAACAAGTAGAAAAGTGACATAACGTTTTCATATAAAAGCGCTTTCGTGTTCTCTCTCAATTCTACAAACATTTTGATTTAGTCAACATAAATTTAAGTGGTTAATAAAGTATTTTTCTTGTCTAATATAATGAATAACTGAATTTGAGACAAAGATTAAAAAAATTTGGTGCTCTAGTCTCTGCAGTGTGTTTGCTGTGCGTTTATTTTATTTATATCTTGAATATTTGGTATAAGACTTATATCGACAACTTTTCAATATGTATGGCTCTTACTTATATACTTCGTTGTCAATATATTTTAACCTGCCAACCACTTTTCAACAATTGTTCTTTGAAGTGGACTTGTTTGTCTTTGGTGTCCTTTATAGTAACTGCCATTTGTTTACTCTGCAAAGAAAAAGCGCGTATCTTTTTCCTTAATCCTACAATAGTTTTATATCGAATAGATAAAAAATAAAACAAGAAACATCTAAAATAATAGATTTTGCGCTACGTTGTATTTTACAACTGATTCATGTAGGCGGAAGGGAATCCAGTTTCACGATATTCGATAGCTTTTAAATGTTTGCTAGCAATTATAAAATGGCGATCGATGGGCAAGCAATTTAAAATAACTTTATTTTGAACGCTGTTACAAAATTACGAAAAAAAAATCCCAATTTCTTTTTAATCCTAAAAGTATTTTCAATATCTAATTTTTATAGAAGCTTCAATATATGTAGGTGCTTTTCAAGGGGGTAAATTCAAGGAAATAAAATCAAGGGGACCACGTAATAGTAGCAATGGGGGTGAACATCTGGCTTTAATGGGATGTTTATTTATATACCGACCGGAAGTAATGTGCCGCGAGCCCACATCCGGTAGGTACGCGGCAAATGGCGCGCGTGCGCAGCAAAAAAACCTTCATAGGAGAAGACAGTTGTTCTATTTCACAACAAAAAAAAACGGGCTTGAAATGGATTTAAAGATTATTTCTGAGTAAAATATCTACAGCACTACACTTTTATAATTTATGGACGTTAAAATATAATCAGTTTTTATTTTCTAACGAACTGATTGTATTAAAATAAAACAATTTTCTTCTTTTTATATATATAAAAGTCAGCTGCATAAGTAAAGAATTCCGCCACTTTAACAGTGACTTATGTATCGCAGCGATTCCTTCGGTTATAAACTTTTGTTAATTTTATCAGCCCTTTTCAATCGAACGTTAACAGGCGTCAAACAAAAACCGCTCAAATTTTAATTAGGATTATGGTTTAATTCGATCGAGCGGAGCGATCCAATTTAGAATGATAACGAATTCAATCGATCGCTTATAAACCAAACCACTTTCTACCGAATCGTGTACGAAACGCGTTGGTCTAGCGGTGTCGGCCTCTAATTTTTTTCTAACGTCTAATACAAAGGGCAGGTGCTACGATGCATTTAATTTGACGACATTTGGCCAACGTTCCTTTTTTTTAGGCCAACCCGTCACGCGACTTAATGAAAAAGCAATCTTAGCCACCAGCAATAAAGCTTGCGTCTTTACTGACTACGTAATCGTCTCAGTTTTTTTTTCCTATACACTCCGATTCGTTATCTCGATTGGAATTTAGGCTCGTTGTTATAAAGACGATTTTAAAACTCAACTTTTTTTTCTAATGCCGCCAGCGAACACATGGCGTTACATCTGTCTTTTAGAAACTATTCAAGTTTATTAGTTACCTTTATATAATTGGGAGGACTTTACACTAACACGGCGTTTTAAATTTCATTTATATTTGAATAAAATTTTACTCTTGTATGTAAGTCTACTAACGTGTAACATCTGAGAGATTCAAGGAAATTTTAGTTGTCCAAAATCATTCTAAGTCATATCTTATTATCATATTATCCATATTTCAAGTGGTATTTATTTCGGCGATGTAACTTTTTTGAACTCTTATAACGCGTTATAAAAAATGAGTATTTCATTTATAATGGATAATTAATCTAAAATCATCATAAATATATTTATTTATATTTAAATTTAATCCATATTTATGAAATTCGTATTAGTATTTTGTCAGAAAAATCTATGTTGTTCATTTTTTAAAAAGCCCTCGCTTGCATCTTTAAGCTCTCCGTCAATTAATATCAGGTTCTCTATAAAAACACTCGAGCCTTATGTAAGCCATTCAGTCACTAATGATGTCTTAAAAGAACTACTTTTCAATATGATAAGTTACAGCGAAGGTAATTTTATTTGCTTGTACATTATGCATTGGTATATGTATATGTCTACCTTGAAGAAGATAATTGGAAATAAATCTCAGTTCTTTAGAAATATACAGATATCGAACGAGCTATCAATTTATTTATGATTTGATTTAGGAATTTTGAATATAACATGTAATATGCTATGTTTTTTTTAATACTTATTTGAATTGCATTGACTAAAAAGAACAGACTTGAAATTAAACACGGCTGTAGGACCAAATGTTAAAATTAATGTTAAAAGAAACGGTAACAGTCACAAAAAATTGCTGGCATAAATTTGTTAATTTAAATTTTAATAATATGAACCACGCAATCATAAATTTAAATTATACTGTTAATTTTGGTGTGACTCACTTTCATGAACTAAGCCGAAATTAACTTTATCACTTTGGTTCCACAATCTATACTAAATAATATTAAGATGCGTTTCCACAGAAGCGGAGAGTGAGCTTTATTGCAATAATAATCTGTCTTTTCTACTCCAATTCTAGTTTTTATAACATTACATGGGGTGAGTGGCATAACTTGAACGTATATTTAATATGTGCCAGGTTTATTGCAACAGAATCCTCCCCTTTGAGAGTCATGCTCTCAATTTTATCTTGAATTGAGTTACGTACGTATCTCGCGCCATCATGAAGCTACGAGAACTAGAGATGCATTTTTGACGTTATAACATACAATCCCCAATATTGCCCAAATATTTGAAACTATGAACTAGGAGTATGGTACTTTGTACCAAAATATGCTAATATTACACGTAGTGCATTCTTCGTTATATGAGATTTGTTCAACTTAACTTATGACATTTTTTCCAGATTTATACCAATAAAACTAAAATCAAATAACTTATTGGATAAATCATATATCACAGTTATCACTAATAAATAATTTTAATTAAATATTTGATTTCAATAGAATCGATTACGCTATTAAATTAAAATTCACGTTTCTATTCACGTTTTGAATCCAAACCTATGTAATTTTAATGTTTTAAGATGTTCCGATTTCGTAATAAGTACTTTGCTCTATCTCCGAAAATATTTGCTGGACATAAAATGCATCACACTATCCTAACTTATACATCTTTTATGAGCTTTCGAAACTGTTCAGCTAGTTGGTAAGTTTTGAGACATAAACATGAACGAGCTGCTTAACAAACAGCCTCTTAACTAAAACTAAAATCGACAAAATATCCTGTATATAAAATAAGGACGTGTAATGCCTTTGAGCACCCCTGTATTGAATAGTGAACTTTTCCAATAAAGTAGAATTCTTCCGATGCTATGTTAGCCGCGCGTATTGCAGTCTACAAGGGCTCTATACAGATCACTTAATACATGCTCTGTTTTAATTATTCCAGTAGAGAAGTTTCCTTTTCAATGCGAACGCACATGAAATGTTGCGAGATGCGTTTTGCTATTTCAAAATTAATAAATTAAAATTTAATTTGAAAAGGTTTTTTTTTATTAAATGTTATATACATGTAAATTATTCAGACACTAATCAGTATTTCGACACAAAGGAGACCAATTACTCCAGGTTATTCTTCGAATTATTGATACAAAGTTTATTTTCTCATAAACTTTCGGTAATTTCTATAAATAGGTCTTACCGTAACTCTTCATTTATATAATAACTTGAACAATGATTACATAATCTTTTGAAAATGATACATATTAGGTTTTTTATTTAAATAGCAGAGTTGCCGCCATACGAAAAAAATATGTCATAACGTTTAGAAAATCCTTTATTATTGTGACACTAAATACGTTTGAGTTAGAAGTGTGAACATACTGTATATTTGATAAGTTTTCTAAATATTCGTTTACTAAATCAAAAATCAATAGCTAACATTTCATATCAACAACATTGGTGTTATCACTTTGAAGCAAATATTGTACATTTATTAGCGAAGCCACATTTCTTCATAACAAAAGTGTACCTCGTTTCCTGTACGAAAACAGGTTACATCATTTCAATAACTTAAAATTCATAAATAAGCATGTAATAAATTATGACTACTGCAACTTTATAAAATTCCTTTTATAAAAGTATGGTGGCCAGATGAAGGAAATGATATTGCCTTTTACGATAAACAGATATTTCCTTTTCCCGTCCATTTCTTCTACCAAATTCGTCCTTCCACCCTTTTCTTACTAGAAAAGAATGGGAAAGAAGAGGAGCGAAAGTAGCTGTGACGCCCCACACTTTTTCGTCGCGGTATTTTAAAGGTCGAGTCGTTACATTCGGGCAACAGATTAATTAAGATAAATATATTTCTCCAACAATCAATTACTAAAGTATTTATTTTCTACCTTGAAGGAGTAATTTTTTTTATCTATTATCTATAATATTGTGTCAAAGAGCACTTGCCCTCGTTTAAATATAATATTTCGTGTCCTCAACACGGCACTATAAAAAAATTGTACTGAGTTAATCTCGAGACTGCGGTTATTTTTTTATTTTACTTTTTAATTAATTTACTCTTCATTAAGAGTCGACGTTGGTACTATAGGGAACAAAGAAAGAAAGAACACATTACGAGATTGTCCTCTTTGTGAAACGTACATAATTAATATGTGCTAGCAGGAGTATCTATTTGTTTTTTACTTTTCTTTTCTCGAAAAATAAAATTAATGTGTGATAAACAAGTAGTTTATATAATATATCAAATAATGCAGTCTGAATTCTGGAAAAGAACGATACTTATTGTACGGTATAAGTAAACGCTGGAAGTAAATTGGACGCAGCCAACTAATTAAAATAGCTTTACTGAGTAGAGTCCGTAAAGTAAACGCATATAAATACCTAAGCACTAATTTAGGGACGGGGTGGTTCAGGAACAAGGTACAGGCGCGCTCATGCATAAAGTCACTTCCGGTGTTCCTGTTTAAACTAGCTACAATATTGTTAAATCGTCGTTACATCACTATTAGTATAGTACGGAGGTCATAGAATATTAACACAACGTTAAACAAACAATGATTCGTCTCTAAATAGTTTAATATGGTTTAAACTTTAACTGTTGGAGAGTTCATTGCAATTTCATAACATATCTTGGTATTACATTTCTAGTACGCCGCCTCAAGGGTTTTATCAGATGTATCATCGTATTGAATAAAATAAAAGATTGCGACTTGAATTTTAAACACATTATTTATTTAAGATTTTATTTCAAAATTTATTTAATATTCTCTGTACTCGGCATACGATGCAATGCAACGTAAAGGAAAATAGTATTTGGCTTCATATTTTGTTTATTGAATTCTCTTCAAATAATTCGATGAGAAAACACTGTGCGAAAACTTTTGTTGAAAACAAAAAATAATTATTTGTACAGTAGATTGGCATAAACCCTAGCAGGCGTCCTCAAACCACCCTATCTAATTAACAAAGTAAAAAAGATTTATGTTTTTTTTTCTATAGATATTGCTACTGATATTAAATGTACAAACTCAAAGTAGTAGGTTACGACAGAATAGGTCATACAATTTTATTTTTAGTAATCGTGTCACACCTGGTTTCTTGCTTTCATTAATACTAAATAATACCTATGCACATCTGTATATCCGTTATGTCCATTAAGGTCATTCGAGTCAATATTACTACTACTTTAAATACCTGCAACACAGTATTTATAGGTTGTGAATATTAACGCATAACGGCTTGCGTTGATAAGCTTGAATTGATACGACCAAAGTTCGTGCCTCCACGGCAACTTAGGTTACAATGCGTTACGTCCATTAAGGTCATTCGAGTCAATATTACTACTACTTTAAATACCTGCAACACAGTATTTCTAGGTTATGGATATTAACGCATAACGGCTTGCGTTGATAAGCTTGAATTGATACGACCAAAGTTCGTGCCTACACGGCAACTTAGGTTACAATGCGTTACGTCCATTAAGGTCATTCGAGTCAATATTACTACTACTTTAAATACCTGAAACACAGTGTTTCTAGGTTGTGGATATTAACGCATAACGGCTTGCGGTGATAAGCTTGAATTGATACGGCCAAAGTTCGTGCCTAGACGGCAACTTAGGTTACAATGCGTTACGTCCATTAGTCATTAGAGTCAATATTACTACTACTTTAAATACCTGCAACACAGTGTTTCTCGGTTGTGGATATTAACGCATAACGGCTTGCGTTGATAAACTTGAATTGATATGACCAAAGTTCGTGCCTAGACGGCAACTTAGGTTACAATGCGAACGGTCGTTATCTTGGCCAACTTTGTATTTTACTTGGCCGCGATAACAAGAGCTAGTTTGGGAGCGCTGCATAAAGCGTTGCGAATTTACGAGACCATTTAGTTCTCTCTTGTATTCACGTTAAGTTTAGTGATTACGAGTGAAGTGTTTTTGGTTTCGACGTATGTTATTAAATGTATTTTCTTTGAGACAAATGTTTATAATATTATTTAGATGATTTAAATATTAAACTTGTCGGTTTAAATAATTGAAGGATTACCCATCTTTCATCTTCAAAGAATCATATGTACAAAATTCCCTTGTTAGTGCTAATAACATGTATTCAAACAACGTTCACAAGAGAAGATAGAATGCGTTCTGTTGAATTCGTCTGTCCAATTCCCCGTTTGATGACAGAATTACGCTATTCAAAGAGACAAATTATTCACCCAAGGCCACGCCTGGATGCACTTTTGATATTCTGCTGAATAGTTTGATACGAAGCGTTGATTACACTTACTGTATCCGCGCTTCGTTTGTAGTGCATTATCTGTACGTACCAGCTTTTAAAGTGTGTTGTTCGATGAAATAAAACAACCGACGCGACCCGCTTTTGTTAATTATTATATATTTTTATTTTGTCTTACAACTTAATCAAATTTCTTTTCAAAATCTGTATTAGCTAATTCTATATTAATTTTTATTTCTATCACATTTCATCATGCGTTTTATCGCTTGTCGGATTCAAGATGGACATAAAGAAATTGTCTTTCAAGCTTGTTTAGACTATTTTTTTTAAAAGCAGTTCCTTTGAAAGTATTTTAATTACGTTGCTATAAAAGGCTAGCATTTGTTTCAAAGGGATTCATTCTTTTAAAAATAGAATGTAACAATGAAACGGCTTTTACGACTTCAATATTTTAATTAGTTACTTAGGGACGATTACAGTTATCTCAAAACACTGTTAGCGATCAATAGAGTTACGGAGTTAGTTTGCTATTTTGTTTCACATTTCATGAGACGTTCGTAACAAATCTTGATATTAATCTTTATGAGCTTTGAGGATAGCTAGCTAGCTATTGTTAACTTTATTGAAATCATAGGACAGTTTTATATGTGAATCACTCAAGCTTTCGACTATGTGTATAGTATAAAATTCTAAAGAAAATTATGGCAAATTAAGTGATTGCATCAAATTTTTGAATATTTTACATACGTGCTCGGTACTCTTTAGATAGAATTCACTGAGTAGCGTTAAAAGCACCCACGTAGTCATTGTGTTTTAAAGTTAATTTGATGCGATCTAAAAGAATTTATAAAGTATATATGTATTATTAAATTCCTTTTTGCTATAGCAGTCATAAACACAAACCTTTTAGTACTCGGTAGCTATTTTTATCACTTCTACTGGATTGATTGTTTTTACTACAAGTATTTACAACAAATGTTTTTCACTAGATTGAAACCATTGCAAGTTATGGACAACTCCGAGCGCAACGAACAACTGACTCTCCAGTGGGCTAAGACTTCTATGGAGGAGCTGCGCCGAGAGATGAAAGAAATGTCGGACGATATTAACAACTCTAAACTCCTTAAGCAACTTCACATGATCAAGAATGAGGTAAGTCAACTTCAACTTTGACTCAATGATTTCGTTTCCATCATTTGCTACGCTTTGAAGTTTACTGCTTTTATATCATACGATTGTGAAGTATATTAAAAAAAACATTTCGTGAATAGTCTAATTCTTGAATGTTTTTTTTTTCTTCAACAAATTCTGGTTATATTCAACTTTTTAGTAAAATGCATACTAAAATTTACATTATACATGTAATTCTCCCTTCCAAAGAATTAATTTAACTAAAACTTTTACTTAGTAACACATTGAACGAAAATGCAAGTTTTGTTAACGTTCCAAGAAAAATCCTTAAAGTTTCGAATAAATGTAGTTAGAAATTTTCCATTTACTCGTATTATGCATGAATAATATTTGTAATTTCTTTATTTATTTTTAAATTCGTGCAAAATTTATATAAAGTTTTCGCTATTAAATATTTTTCATAAAGCTTTTCCACAAAATCAAGTTCTTGCCACTTAAACTATGTTTAGCGCAAACGTTGTTTGTGACCTATATGTCCTCAAGCGTTAATTTTTTTTTGTTTTTTTATTGAACAAAATATCGAAGCTAAAAGTTGTGCAATTTTTAAACAGGAAATCCTCGTTGAAATTACATTACGTACGTACACGTTGCGCTGTCAGTCACCTGTTAGCTAACTCATGCACGCGGCAACTTTGATATAAAGAATTTATTTTTACAATAGTGTATTAAGCATGTTTGAGAAATACAGACTAAATTTGAACGAACTCTTATTGACTCCTCAATAGTTCTCCAGCAATTTAAATAAAAGCCGGTTAAGTAAGTTTCAACTCAATATCTATCACACAAGAGTTTGTGCCCGATACGGCGATAGGCTTGCCACCTATTACACCACGGGACGGAAAAACATACAGCGAAAAATGGGTGCACTTTGCACCCCTTTTTCTTGGGATTAAAAAACGTGGGATAAATTCAAAGCTAGTGTTTAATTATGTGTTGTCTTCCGTAGCTCAAACAAGCGTTGATGGAGACTTTGCAGCTCGGTAAACAGACTCGCATTCAGGAGACCCGCGTCGACAAAATGGAAAGCAGAGTGAGCCGCCTCAAGTACGAGAGTCAACAGTTCCGGACCATGCTGGCTGAAGTCAAGTCCAACCACGCTAAACTGGCTAAAGAGGTAAGTCAAATTCACTAATGTTATATTGTGTTCCTATTTATTTAGCGAAGAAAAAATAATGACTACTAAAATTTGTTCACGAAAAACTTCTGTTTTTGATTTCACAAATAAACTTTTTTTTAGTAAAAAATATTGTGGTTGACTTATTATTGTAGTCAAACTACTTTAATGCTGATTCCAAGTATAGTAAATCTGTAAAAAATAATTGAAAATGTAAAAAATGAAAACTTGTACATAAATAAACGTGGAAAATGTAAAAAAATCGAGTATGGGTATCACAACTAAGGTTTTAACTAATATACATACCGCGGTCGGGCAATCATTCGAACAGAATTGAACGAAATAAAAGCAAACAAGAAACAAAAATAGAATAACAAAAAATGTTTGGTTACAGTTATTGAATTGAAAAGTTTCCAATTATACTAGTATACGTTATCTATTTATAACGAAATTGCTATAATAACATATTTTTAACAATCTCATAACAATCGAAAATATATATTAATGTATATTTTATTCATTTAATTATATTTAACTTATAATCCCCAGCAGCATACTGATTTTTCAAGCAGAAATACATTAGGAAAAACTTATATAAACTTGGCACTTTAAGTCGAAATTAGATCGTGTATTTTTTAAGATTTGTTACAAAAATTGTATTTGTTTGTAATGTTATTAATATAAAAATTATTGGACGTGAAATACAAAATTACAGTTGATAACGAAGTTTTTTACAATGTTCTTGCGAGGTATCATTTGTACATATTTTTGGTTTGTATATCAGCTACCAAGTGCACAAATTTTGACGTCATTAATTAAAGTAGTATCCAATGAATAAATTGCGAAGCCGACCGAGAGCAATTTGTGTCCATGATTGCTGTAATGAAGATACGTGTTCCTATCAAATTAGCCTTCTCCGATCAATGTTCACATTCGTATGAAAATATATTATTTACTCTCACAGTTTATATTAAATTTCTCCATATTTTTTAAAAAGCAACTCAAATAAAATGTACGTAAATTGTGTATTGATTCTACAACGTAAAATATAAAGAAAAATGAATCTGAAAGGCAATATTGAACTGATAAAAAATATTTAATATAGATTTATTGCATCGTTCTACGGAGAAATTTCATTTTAGATTATTGGGAATAAAGTCTCAACTTTTTAAACTTCAGTGGAGCGTCGGATTTAGAGCAAGGCAGTCTTGAGCACAGACGTGAAGTGAAGTTGACACTCGGAATTTTCCACACGCATTAGAATGTATTGTTTTTTATGCATTATAATTCCACATTCATTAGAGTAATTTAGTACTAATACATTTAAATGGCTTTTATAAACTAGCTAGCTGTACCCGTTCACACGTTGATGTGTTTGAATAAAAAGGCAGCGTAACTTAAAACAAGCAAAAAATTTAAAAAAAATCAAAAACCTTTCCGCAGCAACAACTAATAATTTCCCAAAATTTCGAGTTGATTAGATGGATAGTTTTTGAATCTATCGTGTATAGACACACATTTATTTTTATTCATATAAAGATTATAATTTAACTTTTAATAATATTAAAAATATATGTAAATATTTCTATGTCAATCCATGTTATATATTTCGAAGATGACAAGTCACTTTTCTTCGAACTTATCACGCTATAAAAATTTTAAAAGACTGTTGATATGAATATTTATATTAAGAGAAAAATACAACGCATATTGAAAACCCATTAGAGTTCGGTATCTAGTGATGATGGTATCTTTCAGATTGCATTACTTGGAATCAGTAACATAAAACCAGTCGATCTATTGACTGCAACATTGCTGCTGAAGCACTTTAGATGGGATTGTTTAAATAACAACTAGTGCTTCAATGTAATTTGATGATTGATAGCTTACACTATTTGATGCGCTATTTGTTTTGAAACGCACGGTCAAGAATCGGCTTCTATCAACGGGAACTTAGCAAGAAAAGATTTCAATGTTCATTTGCGTTCTTTTTTTTCTAAATTTCATGCATCAAACGTGAAATTAAATAATTTCATAAATAATTGTTTTATAGATTTAGAATATTGGAAAGATATAGTAAATATATTTGTATTTAATTGCTTAATTAGTTTCGATTGAATATATTGTAAATACATTTCACACTTTAAACATGCAAAGGTGAGGTGATCCATGTGTTTTAGAGGTAGGAGGTATCAATTACATTCAAATTAAACTTCTTTAACAATCGTAGGAACTGTAACTGACCGACTCCATAAACAAAGTTAGTTCTTCTTGACTCGATACTGTAAGGTTTATCAAGAAATGCTTTCGACCAAATATTAAAGAGTTTATTTCACTTCAGTGCAGGGGGCAGTGGAATGAAATGTTTGCACTTTACAGTAAATCATTATAAGTTAACAGCGTCATTAAGGGGCGGTAATTAAGATTCTTATTATCATTAAAGCAAGCGGACTTTCAAAGGCAACACTAAGCTTTATGTGACCCCGAGTACCGGAAATGAGCAGAAAACGGTGCCTCCCTTCCCCATCCGACCCTGCACACTCATGTTGTGTACACAGCTATGAAATAATTCAGTTAAAGCTCCGTTTAAAAGCCTCATGATTCAACGCAACTACGATACTGGGGCAGCTCATGCATACCTATACACGGATGATAAAAAACGTGTTCCTTTTTACAAATTATGCTACTTTTATATCAATGGAAGCTCTCGCCTGTTGCATTACTACATAATAAATATGAAAGGTTTTACTGTTTTAAAAATTATACACCCACCTCTACAAAATAAAGTTACAAATTGTATTAAACTAAAAAGTCTTTATTGATTATATTGTACTTTAACAATATGTTTCAGTTTCAAATGAGCAAATTAAAATTCACTTTAATATTAATTCATACGAACATCGGTCGTAGATCACATCTTTGTTTTCCTAAGGGTCGAGAAATTTGATAAATTCAGGGCGGGCCATACAACTTTGTTTGTAATAATTAACAAAGTATCTTTTTTGATTTATTGATTGAAAACGATTAAAAAATCTCAAGCAGTTTTCTTTAGTTTTCGTAAAAGTGAAGTGGATTCAAGACTTTTAAATCCACTTCAGTTGTGTGTTTTTCGATGAACTTAAAAGGTCATTAGTCAATCGCCAGCTAAGTGGCAATACTTGACTTGTTACGATATAAAATATGATTATTTATTTTGAACTAAAGTTTGATTGAAAGTTCATCTCGTTTGATTGTAAACACGACATTTAACGAAACACCTCAACATTATTCTATCTTTTCTATTCAGTATAAACCATTTCATTAAATTTATTCCCAAATGAGGTTTAAATACTAGAAGAACAGCTGAAAATGTTACAAAATATTCCTCACTAAGAAATACATTACACAAAGGCGTACTGTAGAAGAGCGCTTCATTGCATTTTTAAACAGTTTTAAAACTTTTTTGAACTATATTGCAAAAGGAAGTATTTACTTCTTACTAATTGAGTAATTAGTGGTTAAATTGCATAATCTTTATATATGTACATTTAAGTTTGCATTCTAAATGGCAAAAATAGCGTCTGCCTTTGACTTCTTGACTGGAGGGGATTAACAAAACTATTACATTTATTACTTTTTCGATTCCATTGGTATGTATGGATTGGAATGTTCATTTCACTGTCGCGCGGCGTTTCAATCTTCTGTATCAATTCCAGCGGAACATTTATTTTCTGTATTGTACAAAAGTATGAAAAATTTGGAAATAAAGCGATATGCGTTTTGCTTTAAGTCAATATTTCAAAATAGAATTTTTAATATTAACACCACATTCAATGAAGATATATTCCTTTGGTACAAAACGATTGTTATCCATATGAATAGAGAATGCTTTACAGCTCTTGCAGGTTTAATCTCAATGCTATGATAGGTCCAGTAGCAACTCTACATAATAATCCCTACCCACAGACCGCTTATAACCTCAATGGTACAAAGTGTGGAAAACATTTTTCTTTGAAGACAGATCTTGGTTTGTAAAGAGATGTAACTGAACAGAACTGAACTCTATATCCTAAATCCTTTTTATTGAAATATACTCTTCTTATTACGGTACAGTGGTAGTTTTAAAGATATTTTTGCTGCTGTGAAAATAAAATGGCTAAAATTTGTTTCAAAATAGCCGTATTTTGCGGATACTTATAAACTTTTTTTAATTTATTTTAAAGTGAATATTCTTTATTGACTATTTAAATCAATCTTTGACAAGATAAAATCGAAGATCGTTATTATAATTAAACTAGAGTTGATTATAGCGTGATTATTATAAATAACAGGTGCGAGCCCTCTTCACGGTGCATGAGTGCAACGGTCGCTAACCGTTTTGCCTGCGACTTTTTACCGGTCAATATGCTTACTAACGTAACCCTCTCGTAAGCATCAAACCGAAGCGTTATGAACTGGGGGCAGAAACAAAACAAAAGTATTGCTCTTTTTCAATATTAAGTGTTTGTCCGATTTTCTTGATATTTTAATGAAACATTTAACTAGCAATAATAAATTAACTTATCAATAATAACTTAGTAACAATTTAATTTTTATGATAATTCATTTAATTGATGATCTAAGTTAGCCCTGAGCTTGTTTTTAGCTGGCCCCTTATCACTCACAAGTATAAAAAAAAAACAATGAGTTGAAGGGTAATTTAGTCTACCGATTTTTTTTACTTTTAATTCAATGTAGTCATTTTAATATTATTTCATATTTCAACAGACTACTCGTAAAATTTTATTCTCATGTCCTCATAAAAGTACAAATAAAACACTTTTTTTATGAACGCAAAAAAAAACTAGTTTAATTCAAATTGCACGGCCACCTGTACGTTCATCTTGTGATACGGAAATTCCATTCAGTTGTCGAACAATGTGATGCGGACAGCAAAGAGCCGCTTACCGGGGCTGGGCCTGAATAAAATATCGGACAATGTTCACGTAATTTAGAAACGTAAAACAGTCTCACCGATAACAGCAGTAGTTACATTAAAGGAATTATATTTTCTAAATTAAAAAAAAGATACTCTACTTTGCCTAAAATCTTGTTCGTATTATATATGATCTTAAACACACAACTCGGGATTTTCTTCGAAGAACTTATATTTAAATTACGGATTTTTAGGTAGTGTGTAATGTTTGACTAAAGTGAAGAAAGAATTTTTTTTACATTTTTAAATAGCTGTGCTGTTTATTTTTAAATTTATAATTTTAAATTCGTTTCTTTATAATCAAATTATGTAATAATATAGTTAAAATTAATAATTAATTCATAAAAAGATTTAATAAATATGTCTTAAAATAACTATTATATTAAACTACATTGTACGGAAAACATTATTTCAAATCCTATATTTGGTTGATTATCTCCTTAACAGAAATTGAATCGTATAGCCAACTATAATTTGGCTTCCAATTAATCAAGTTTAATTATGTTTGAGTGCAGCACGCACTAACATCGCCTCACACACTCCATTACAGTGTACGCTACACATATACGCGAAGCTTGTATGAAACTACCCTTATGAAATAATTGAATACGTACAATTATGTATCTACCATATTTAAAAATAAAATAATAAACATTAAAATATTTTTGTCTCGGTGGCGCAGTTGTTTAACGTAAGACTGCAACGCTGAGATCGCGAGTCCAAATCAATCAAGCCCGGAGTTTAGGATTAATGACCGATGTGGCGATAGGCTCGGCCCCTAATTACGTCATGGGACGGCGAAATGTGCACCCAGCACTAGGTGTAACTCTGCCTATCCCTTCGGGGAACAGAGGCGTTAAGCATTTTAAAGGGTAATCATAGTATTATAAAATCTAAAAATAGAGAATCAGTTATTAAAACCATACTCGTCTTTTGTTTATAAATCAAAATAAGACACGATTAGCTTAAATGCTTTTAAGTATTAAAAGTTCAATCTTTAAGTATCAACCCAATAAAACGGATAAGTGAACATTGAAGGGTGGTCGTGAGAAAGTCTCTTGTAGCGCCTGTGGGAACCCTCCAATCGACACCGGGTCTTTACTGGAGGCAAAAAATTTAGACCTCACACCGTACGACGTACTGCACGAAATCCAATCTGCGGCAGTAATTAATAATTCAACGGTCACTCTTTTATCGCAAGCTTGCACTGATATTTTGTAAGTCATAAAACAATTTCCTTTTTTTTTAAATAATATTTATGTAATAGGTGTAAAACAATATATTGATTTAAATTATTACAATAAGGATTTTTATTTTTGTCAATATCTAGATGTGTTTTATTAAGCTCAGACTGCTTTTGTTTAATATTAAGTTACAATATAAAAATTATTTCATAATGAAAATGAAATATTTATTAAAATAAGTATAAAGCTTTTGTTTTTAATTTTTTCGTAGTTATTGATCCACTAGACATTTATTGCTGTAGAAACGAAATTTTTCTAAAGAAACATCTAAGGAATGTTATTTCACAATTTCTTATGATCGAGTCAATGGACATTTCGAGTTGCTGTGCATATTTTCTAAGAATTTCATTCGATATTTGAACATTTCGAACAACAAAAAGAGAATTTCGGATTGCATTATGTGTTCCAAACACAAAGGATACAGCAATCCATTGAGCGAGAGAGCCGCTTTGGACGGTACGTATTGATGAAGAAACCTTTGTTAAGTCAGTTGTTATTGATGGGCGATACAAAAAAATTGCCCACCACTTCGCTTAATACTACTTACATCTATTTTCTACCGTACATTAAAAGTGGAAAAGATACACGCTGAAATAATATAAATATTTGCACATTGTGCACAAACATGTTGCTAATTATGAGTATAGGGGGCAGACACAAAAAAGTGAAATATGGAACTAAACGTTGTAGAATAAAAACGATTTTAAAAATAGCTCACATCTGCCAGCTTGGGGCGTATAAGACGCGAGTCTGTAAAGTTAGAAGATTGCACTATATAGATACTAAGACTACAAGTCTCGCCCATTGGATTTTTCATTCATAGAACATAGAACATATAAAACTATCTCCACAAAAATATCACTCCCCACAGTAAAAATTTAAAATTGTAGTCTTAAATAGTTATTTTCTGCTTAGAATTCTCTAAGCAGAAAGTAAACTTATAATATTCTTTAGAGTGAAAATTACTTGGATTTACATATAACGTAGCTATATAACTTAAATCTAACTTTTTTTAATTTAGATTGTCTCTGAGAGTTTGCTTCGCATTTAGGTTACATGTATTAAATCTATTTTATACATGAATTGCGAAGCTAGCTTGCTAACGTTTATGTCTTGGTGTCAAAATAACTTGGGAAATATTTACTAGTTCTTAATAACATTGTTGTGCGGCAAAGATCTTGGTAAAGCGATTTTATAATTACAATGGCCATGTATCTATGATTCACTTAGTACTTAGTGTGAAATCTGAGTCCGGTTTCTACGTTTGTGAATACGTTTTGATCGCAGCTCTTTTGTCTCGTCTCGGCGGTGAATTTCGAATGGCAGCGGATACGTCGCCGGCTTTACTTGTACCACAGACCAGTTATTCTTTTAAATAACTTGACTAAAAAAAATACAAAAGACGGACGCCGTATATGCAGTATTTAGAAAGTTTTCAATAAATGTACTGATCTCCATTTGTACTCAGGGTGCATTCCAAAACAATTTGGTACTTGATGAACTGACCTACATAAATGCGGTATAATGCAGGTACGATTGTAATCAAATATATCATGTGATAGACGTATAGATGAAGAGTGGAAGACAGTTGAAAATGAAGTTGCAAAAGTATTTTTTTGATAATTTTATCGGAATGAAATATAGGTACGACATATACATTAATATTTTTTTGAGATCTGTCATGTATACCAAAAAAAGATAGAGTTTATATAATCATTACTTAAAATAGATAGACCTCTCCAAAAACAGCCATGAAGAGTCATCACATTGAATTGTTACCGCTCTCTTGCATCACTGATACTATACTATCGATTTAGTTAATAACCTGGTAACTAGAATTGATAATCTGAGTGGAATGCTATAATTTTTTATATTATTATGATCACAAAAATAACGTCAACGTCAATTAATATAAACTGTTAAAAGCTTTTTTTTATAGGAGTACCAGACACCCATATTGCAAACCGGATAGCGAATGCTTACCCAACATTAAATATATTTTATCAGACTCAAAGGACCACCTGCCGCAGTATAATATGCATACATTAAAGATGTATACTTAGATACAGAGGCAATTGGACGGTCCCAAGTCCGCTGCGACCAGCGTGCGTCTGCGCACACCTGGTCCGACTCGAATACAGTTTCAATATCGAACGCGCTACACTTATTACTCGTATCTTAAAACACGTGATATTTTAAACATCATTCTAAATATAGTTAGTTACCTAACTCAAGCTCATCGCACACCATAAATGCAATCGAAAATCGATGCACACGCAAACTAATGTGTTTGTATTAAAAATTAAAATATATGTACAAATAATATGTAATGGAAATTTAGTTTTAAAATAAATAAAATTTTAGAGGAAGAATAATTTAAAACAAATTATCAATAATTCATCTTGACATAAGATTTGTCAGGCTATTTGATACTACTACATCAAATCGTAAAAATTGTTTTTAAAAAAACTGAAATGACGAATTTGAAAAGTGTGCGCAATTCGAGGCAACAGACGATAGGACCGCAGCCTCCTGGGGAAACCAGTTCTCAGGCGGCATAATTGCACCGGCAACTTTTCAAGCAGATGGCTCACAAGTCATATAAATTACGGTCCGTAAATGCAAACCATTTATAGGCCTATCAAATGTATCTTTGCAAATTCAGAAAGCAAAGAGTTTAATCTTAGCCAAAGCTTGTACCAGCAATGAGAATCTTTCTCTTCTTTAACCATCCTACCTACCGTCATAATTAAAATATTTACTACATTCGTTTACTTTTAATTTACAGTACGAGCTTCTGGAAATTAGTAGTTTCCATTTGAGTCTTTGAGTCAAAGCTTACATTAATTCTACCGAATACGTCCTTAGTGAATATATAATTTATGTTTCGGTGTTTTTTTTTTAAATTGAAGCTTTCATATTACTTACCTAAAGAAATTTTGTAGTTAATTTTGAATGATATTCACTCTTTAATTTAGGGTTAAAATAATAAGAAAGTTTCTTCTTATCTTAAATTACAAGTCCATCTGTAATTTTAACAAGCAGCAAGCTTTTAACAACATGAACTTGCGGCTATTGTTTTTTTTTGTCAATACCTTTACCTTTATAATTATTTTAAAGAATAATTTTATTATTTTTCTAAAGATTTTCATTTGATAAAGCGTTATGCTGACAGTAATTAGGGTCGGTAGGTCTACGACGACCTCAGGCTACGAAATTTCCTCTTCTACGTCCCGTCACAATGTTCATTACAGTAGCGAACTTCCTTTACAGTTCCTATTTCATTTCCAGTGAACTTTCTTTAGCCTTTGCCACAGTTTTAAATTCTAACATCGAACAAACAATCGAACTGTTCAAATTGCAATAATGAAATGAAACTGTTCGTTTGCTTAAATACAGACTGTTTTTTTTTTTAATTTCATATCAGAATATAGTTTACGATCTTAAATTGTTTAAGTTCGTTTATTATTTCATTCATGCACACATTTAGTTCATTAGTCATTTTAGAGTAATTTTTAATTAAAAATTTTAATTAATTTGCTTAAGACGCATATTTAAAAGCATTATAATTTTATACTTTGTTACAGATTAAAGCAAAGCAGCTCCAAGAGTTGGAAATAGAGACTGACAACGAGGTTCTCGGACCACGCGAGATAAGACACCCGCAACACAAGCTACGCCACCACAAGAAGGCACAGAAAAAGATGAGAAGGAACAAGATGGTGCATGCTCAGATCTCTAGATTGGCGATCATCCAACAACAGCTGGACGAGTCCCAACAAAGCCTACAGAACCAAATACTGGACGTGCAACGCCGCATCGACCATTACGAAGAACCGAACTGGCATCTCATCACTGCTAAAGTTGATTTCCTTGAAACCCTGACTAAATTATTGCAATCAAATCTTACGAACGTCACTCAGAAGGTCATGGATTTGGATAAAGTTCACTCTTCAATGTTGGAACTGCGCGAGGACGTTGAAGGCATTGAAAATAAAGTCGACAAAACAATCCCGGATTTCCGCAAAGAAATTTCTAAACTTGACGTCAATTATGCTAAAGTGAGTATATTATAGGTATAGTATTCCACGAAGATTTTTCGTATTTATAGAATAATCTTCATTAGAGTGATTTTACGGTAGAATATTAATGATATCAACTAAAAACCGTAAAATTCTAAATATTTTGTAAAAAAAATTTCTTCATTTTAAAGAAAATCAAGGGCATTTTTCCTCCAAATCACGGATCGTCTCGCCTTGTAGCGCTCATTGTTCAGTCTTTTATTTGGTATTGCAGTTACTTCCTAAAGCCTTATAAACAGTTCATTTTTTAATTTTATATTTTATTAATGACACATATTTAATACTTTGTTTTTCCGTAGCTGAATGCCCAATCATCTTATCTGAAAGAAGATCAGGAGAACCTGCGTCAATCTGTTAAAGCGATTGCTGTTAGCGTGAGCAACACCATCGACCGTGCCGATATGGACCGCCTGGCCATGAAGAAAATCAATGATTCCGTCGCTTCTCTCGTGGACCGTTCCAAGCAACACTTCCACCGCCTTAACGACCATATTCTGAAGGTAATACGATATTTTATAAATTAATGCTAAATACTTCTTACCGCACGTTATAAAAATCGTTACCTCATCTCAATAATAATGTAATCCGATTGCTGACTATTTTTTTTATCACAGAGTGAAGCCAACAATATTGACGCCAATCAAACTACTGTCTCGCTTCCGGAGATAATTGGTGAAGTCAAGAAACTGCAACCTGTGGAACGAGAATACGAAGACTTGATCAAGGAACTTCCCAAGGATTGCTCTGGAGTCTCTGGGCAGATTGGCAATTATTTGATTCATCCTGGACATGCTCCCGTCGAAACCTGGTGTGAGAATGGAACAACTCTCCTCCAACGCCGCTATAATGGGAGTGTTGAATTCAACCGGAAATTCGTCGAATATGTCAATGGTTTTGGCAACCCCGCTTCCGAGTATTGGATTGGCCTTGAATCTATGCACCAGCTCACCCTTGATAACTGTTCCTCTCTTAGAATTGATATGACTGACATCTATGGCGGTTTCTGGTATGCTGAATACTCTAAATTCTACGTAGGTAACGCGGACTCTGGCTATACTTTAGAGATCGGCGGTTTCAGCGGCAACGCTAGCGATGCTTTCCAATACCAGAATCATATGGAGTTTTCGACTATTGACCGTGACCGTGACATTTCCAACACTCACTGCGCCGGCAACTACGAGGGAGGATGGTGGTTCTCTCACTGCCAGCACGTGAACATTAACGGAAAGTATACCCTGGGCCTTACCTGGTTCGACGCTGTCAAGAATGAATGGATAGCAGTGGCCACAAGCGAGATGCGCTTGTTCCGCCGTTCCCTTATCCATGGATGTGTGTAAACGCCATCCCTTTTAATCCCTTGATCTTAAACGATCATATACGTTCAGATCAAGGTACATAGTTATTAGCCATTATATTAAAAATTTATTATTCATTACGATATTATATTATATTAAAAAATACCAAAGATATATATGAAGACGACGGTTAATACGAATATATCTTTGCCAGTAGAATGAACCGAAGTCTCCTGCCTATTTATAGATCTGTAAAACCATAGTTCTTTGGTCTGCTATTCTACTCTCTCGGAAAATATCTTAAAAACCTAATTTCTTGAATTGTTTTTGTGTTCCGTTATTGAAAAAAAAAAACTCAAATCTCTATTTTTTTTTCTACGAATTTTAATTTTTGCAACTTTGTAAATTATTTTCAATTCGGTTGATACATAATTCAATTCAAAGTATTTATAAGTTCTTTTTTATGTTAATACAGAAATGAAAAATTTATTATTAATATAAGTACTTAGATTTATGAATTTTTGGGGGCTTAGCATTAGATGCATGAGTTTACTACTCATTCAATAGGCAAGGTAGAAGTTTCGATATTCCATAAGGACATACGATGTCTTACGCAGACATCGAATATTATAACATTCCATTAGATGACAGAAATATGTGTTTATTAATTCTGTATTATTTCGTATAACAGATTTAGTTTTGCCATTGGCATAAAAGCTAGATTGTTAAACTCCATTTGTTTATTTTTATAATTTAGGTATACTAATAAAGTATATATTATGAAAATTATAAGTTTTTAAATTAAGTATTGCCATTGAACAAATATGTTTTGTTAACATTAACTTTGTGTCATATTACGATTATTAAATATTGTGTTATCTTTTGTTGATATAGTTTACGTGTATTTTTTGTCGCTTACATCAGTCACTAATTCTGTCACGTGATTCATTCAGGACGACGACTCGGCTTGCCCTACCATGACCTATATTGTAAAAGTTAACCAATGGAATAAAACCAAATATATTAATCAAGCATACATTGATGTTTCATTTTATATTTAATTAATTCTCTTGCATATTTTGTTATTCCCTTAACCCAAATCCCAAAAATAATTGTAAGTAGATCTCCCACAAGATTTAGACCTATCTTATCAGATCTCCGATCCACAAAATACGTTAATTGAGTAGAACAGATTAAATTGCACATACATAGAACTGGTGTCAAGAATCCACACATACACACAAATAAGTGTTTCATAACTTTTATTTTAACTATACATCTATCGTAATTTAAGAAAATCATAATTATCATTAGTATCAGAATCAATCTGATTTAAATTTCTACTAGAATTTCTTTTATTTTCAAAACCTGAAGAATAATCATCAATTTTGTATGTATCTTTATCTAAAAAGGGCTTCGTAGTAATGGACAGAAAATCATTGCTGATATTACTATGCTTATGGTTCGAGGTATTCCTTATATTTTCTATCATTTCATTTTTCAATTGGCGAAATTCACCAGAATATATAAAATCTCTGATATCAAAGACGGATCCTTTCAATTTTGCTAGTTCTATATCCAAATCTGTTTGTAAAATAGGTTTCTCGATATATGTTAAAGCCAGGGGCTCGGCATTTTCTTCTCTTGTTAATTTTAGCCACTTGGATAGGCTGTAGGCTCTTGTCGCTTGAAACATTTCCGTTAAATTGTATTGAGTTAAATTTCGTAAAATTGGAATGTTGTGTAGTATCCAACTGCGGAAAAATTTGTGTGTTAATAAATTTCTAAGGCATCATTGCATTTGAACATGGTAGAGTAAAATAACGCCCATATTATAAAATTAATGATTGATTTATTAAAGACTTACACGGCCATAAGTGTGTTTTAACCAAAACCTCAAGTATCGGTTGATTGATCACACCTATTACTAGAATTTAAAAAAGGTTCTAACAAACATGAATGTAGTGAATACAATGCGTAAATACAAAAATAGAGAGATAGAGTTTTTTTTTTATTATTTACCAAACCAATTGAAGATATAGTCGACAACATTTATAGAAAAAATAAATGAGTAAAAAATAAATAATTTACACTTAATTATTTCTAAATATCGTGGGGAAAATTCAAAAGTTGTTTCTAGTATAGCGGAGGGTTGAAATACAATAATAAATTTAATTCAAGAATACAACATTTTAATTATTTAGAATTGTTTTGTTTCCTTATTAATATTGTACATATAATATTATATTTCATAATACAAACACGTATTCAAAAGTTGAGAGATGAGATATGCAGATGGAAGATAGAAATTCGTATAACTTTTGGGCTACAGCTAACAAGATTTTTTTTTAGCAAAATCTGTGTTTTGCATTCACGTATTTAGATGCAAATTTCTGTTTCTGTTGCAAATTCGTTCCAGTTACACTAACTAAAAATGGGTTCATGGGTCAACAGAACCATTTCACGAGGTTGTATTTATTTCAAATTTAGCCTTTGGGGATTGGATATACGATCATGTTCGTCTTTTTATATTATAAGGTGGTAATCGAGTAGCACGTACATTTAAAAAGTATCACCGACGCATAGGGCGTCTACAACACCAGATGAAATGCAGATGCGTTGCCGGCATTTAAGAAAAGAGTAAGATCATTAAAGAAGTCATACACATAACAATATTAATAAAGAAATTTGTACGTAATATTAATTCGATAGTTCTTATATAGAGTCCTACGTCTCTAGTAGTAGTTCTTTAATTTTTCTTCTTCTAGACATGTAGTTTTTCAGCATAAGTGATGCGAGAGACTGCGTATCAATTATGCTACTGGTGATCAATGAGATAATCGATAAAATAGATATTAACGGTTGGTAATAGCGCACGTCTGTGTACACCAAGGGCAGATCATTCTGGTAGCCGCAGCCGAAACCCCACGATTGTAATCCAGCGAGGTGACCATTGATGACGAGAGGGGCACCTGGTACAGCCAAACATGGTGCAACAGCGTTCTCCTCGCGCGCTACTCCCACACACATCATGCCCGGCTTCAGATTTGTTTCATGCTGAAATCATTTCCTATTATTACAAGATAAATTTCTTTTAATTTAATTCAATTAATAGCAAAAAACACACAGTCATGCCTATGCCTCCAAAGGTTTAGCAGAGGTTGCAAGTAGTTCAATTTTTGTCGCGTATATTCTATCCCATAATGTAATACAGGGCAAACTTAGTCATATAGGACACAAATTTCAGAATTCGGGCTGATATCGTATTGAAAAAATTAATTAAATAATTCCCGATCCGACATTAGAATAGGAGACTTCGTCGATACAGCCGTACCGTGATACAAATGCGCCACTGAGGG
>JAABKM020000025.1:2737815-2760094 GCA_016277805.2 Papilio aristodemus | reverse complement strand
TATATATATTATTTCGATAAATTTTATCATCGAGGTTACACGATCATACACTAAGTGATATTTTTAAGGAATTGAATAACTTTTATAGAGAGCACTTTTAATGAATTTTTACTTGCAAATAATAGAAATGGTATTAAATTTTTTACATCTAAATTGTTGATTGTTTTAATCATTAAATATAAAATGTCTTTTAAATATTTAGCATATTCTTGCAGTATAATTCACTGGCTGGGGATGACATATCGTCTCTTTGTATAGGCTAAGGTCAGTTAAAATTTGGAAATATTCACTTATGGTGAAGGGTTGCCAAAGCGAAGTTTTTTTTTATCAGTTTAGCAATCATATAAGTTTAAGTTGATAATATAATTTACGTAAATAATTGATTTTGGCCGTTGCTTATTTCAGCATATTTTTTAGCTTCGCATTTATTTATGTAAGTAAATTTGAATCATATTTAATTTCACTGTTTGTTTTAATTCAAATAAGAAAGACATAATTATGTAAGTTATGTAGAATTTTTTGAATTTTGTCCATAAAATATAATTACCTCGTAAATACCAATCAAGAAATATTCACTTTATGGATTTTTACATCGCTTTTAAAATTAAGTTAAACTTTCCTCTAGACTTAAGTCATAGTTGTGTATTTATTTATCACTTTTAGATTCAATCGCAAATCCGGTATTGATAAGAAGGTAAACAATTTTTTTGTTAGAAATATTAAAACGTAGCATTATTTAATTTATAGTATATTATTAATAAATAAATAAACATTCACGTCTTTAACACAAAAAGTGTAGATTTCCATTCGGCCTGACATACTTTTCTCATATTTTTATATTGTAACATTAATGTTCGTCGGTTATGGGCACACGCGATTTTTTTTAGAATGCCAATCTAGGCGGTATGTGTTACCTCAGGAAGACCCCTACTGACAATGCCACTCACTTTCGTAACATTATTATTTTTTTATCTTATTAAAAAAATTAAACTACCTTCTGATTTGTGTGCTTTGGTTACGAACATTTGAAAAAGTAATAATTGTTTTATGTCCTTAAACTATATAAATATTTTTTTGCTTTTTGCAGTATAATTTTTTTTCCATTAATATATATTGCATATAAAGCGATTCCTCTCAATAATTATGCTTCGCTTAAAACTTTTAACTATTACAAAATCAATTTCTTTTATTCTTTCCAAATGAGATTAACAGATTTTTAAATAACTCGTTTTAAAAAATAAATTTAGTGCGCTATTTTATCGTTTCTTGTACGTTATTTGCTTTTGTTTGTGAGAGTCTGCATTTGATTGCTTACTATGCCTTATTGAGTCTATTTAAAAGGTTTTCACATCGCAGGTTTCAGTTACGCAAGATCCTGGTGTAGGTAGCCGTAAAGTGACGATCAGTTCGTGCTGAAACAATTTGCTTGCTTACTTCTCAATATCTATTAACTGTTCTCCTATATATCGTTTTCAAGATACGTTACTTTAAGAGTTTAAAAATAGTTGTAATTTTTTGTAATAATATAAAACTAAACACTAGAAACATCTTTATAAAATGCCCTTACTAATAAAAAAAAATCTTTTTTTATGGAATTCTTATGTCCGTATAAAACGCATTTAATTCCATAAATGTAAACATGTGTTTATTTGAGCAATTTATATTTTAAGGTATTATAAATGTTTTTTTATGTTTTCAGGTATATGGCGGTATAACGATTGCTCTTCGCGAAATTGAACAAGAATAAAATTTATAATGAATAAGACTTGGTGATAAAAAAAAATAGATTAAATAAATATTATTTAAGCTATTCATTAGTAAAGCAGTAGACTGATCGACTTCACAATTATTTAATATCAGTACAACGAATATTACCAATAAATTTTATAACAACTAATATTATATGTAGTTGATCTCATCATTATGCTTAAATCCGGAATGTATTTTTATATCACAATTATTTTATATATATTTTAATAAAAATATTGTTATAATTTGAGTTTTTTTTATTTAATAAGTTCGTAAAGGACTAGTCCTTTACCTACCTAAGTAATGTCATGACATGTGCATCTCATTTTAAGATGTTATTCTTGAGCTATCGACCTTATCCAAAAGTGATAGCATCCTATCTTGTCTCAGTATAAATGAAGAGCAACAAGTGCTTGTGAAGTAGATATACGCTCACGCCCGTTACCCCGAAGAGTAGGCAGAAATTATGGATTTCCATTTGGTACGATCCTGGCACACCTCTCTCGCTTCATCTACATGGCATACATGCTCATCGGTTAGGGATACCTCTTACATCGCCTTTTTTAGTATGTCACTAATACCACACGGGAAAATTGAAATAGTATTAACCGATTTTATGCAATATTACAGTATCGTTCTAGAAAGATAGCCTTAGGTATAATTTACGGATAACCTATGAACTCAGTAGTATCGAGTTTTCGCGATCATCATGCCAGTGCTATATATATAAATAAAATTAGAACATACAAAGTTATACGAGGTCTTTGTTTTGTCCATGTGCAGTCACTAGTCAAATTTAGAAAATAATAAACATATTAAATTCAACCTTGAAAACAGAATTACGTAATACCAAGGTCATGAACGTAAATGGTTTTATCTTATCAAAGATGCTCAAATTTTCATTTCGGACGTAAGCGAAAAGTTAGTGAAAGAAGACATTTCTTATCATCAATAATTGTTATTGATGATAGGAAATGTCGTAGTGATTTTTTCTTTCGATTGACACAAATTCCATTCAATGATCCAAGAGTAGTAAATTTCATTTTAGAATAGGAATCTTAAACACCGCTTATCCCTACTTATTTTTGTATTTTAATTGTAGATTATATATATTTATTTAAGATGTGCCATCAGCATACATAACTTATTATACAATAGAATAAATGTAACAAAAGTTCTTTTATATACACCAATCATAGGCGTGTACAAGTTACATAAAATAAAACGATACGTACATATTTACTAAATTAATTACGCGGAATACCGAATAACCAAATCAAATTAACCGGATAATGCTGCAGGCTTCTGTTATATACGCAGATCTTTAATTTTATTGACTGTTTTTTTATACTGGTCCTATTTACTTAATAATTGTATTATATTTTTATTACTTTATTAAATTAATTAGTTGTTAGTGTTAATACTTACTGCATACTTATCGTACGAATGGTCCTCGCCACTGCCGCCATCGATGGCGCGAGTTGATATGACTTGCATTCGTTCTTCTTACGATGCCGATTACCTCCTAACAGGGAATTTCCGGATACTAATAGAGTACTTCAATCTATTTGTTAAAGTTATTACGGTAGCACACTGCGACGCAATCGTCTATAGGGTATCCGCTCTAATTCATTGAAGACTTACAAGTTTTATTTTCAATATGACATCAATAGTGAAATAATAATTTCGAACCCATGGCTTTACGGTTCGTTATTCGTACCTTGAGCCTAGGCTATTGATGCTTACCAAAAATGATTAGTTGATGTTTATAAATTTATTCTGTTATTGTTATAGTAGAATCAAAAATAAGGAGGGCACTGAAAGTATATTTATGTAAAAAAAGTGATTTTAGGTCCATCGATAGCTTGTTGGATATATTTATTGCATTGTTCATTTTGTGTCTATAAATTGTGTCGTACACAGCTCAGGTGTATTTTTTTTTATATATGCACCGGTCATCTGACGGCCTCCATACAGTGAATCTTTTTTATCTATTTTTTTAACTTATTTATGATGTTATGAAAGTAAATAAAAATCGTCTATATTTCATTTTTTTATTGAATATACAATAATAAAAACCTTGCCAAAACACGTACATACATTGAATATTGTGATTCACTCATATATAAAGTTTAAAATAATTTTGTGCCACTTAGATCGCCATTATATGAACAACTAAAAGTAACACAGACTCTATAGCAAAATATTAACTTATCAAAAATACTGTGATGTATTTATGAGAACTACGTAAAACAATCTGTGCCGACAGTTTAGATTTTTAACCTTCAAATCACATCAATGTTGTACTCAAACGTTTAAAGCGAATTACTACTAAAAAAAAATGTCATTTTTGACAATTACAATAGGTTAATATTATTGAAGAAATTTAAGAGTTTTTTTAAATCACGCACGTCTCATGTTCATCACGTTCTATCAAGAACCGAGTAAACACTTCATTGGGATTAATATAAAAATAATACATTAAATTTGTGCTTTACATGTAGCTTAAATTAATAAAAAAATGTAAATAAAGAAGTAAATAAAATCTTATGATTACCCGTAACTTAATTATTAAACTGTTAAGAGACAGAAAAAATTATGCAAGTTAATTATGTCCAAAGAGTTTGCAGGCGGTGTGCCTATCGCCTTATATATTAAATAAAAATGACTCGAAAACTTGTGATGCTTCAATATTGTACATCGTATCTTCAGCGATACAAATATGGCATCGATTATTAAAAATAATAAAAATAAAATAGAATATCATAAAACTATAATTTAACTTAAATTATGGCAGCTGATTACTAACAAATTAAGATTGTGTAAAAATAACAAGCCAGATTGCTAGGTACATAAATGCAGTAGATACAAAGTACAGCGTTTTTGGTAATAGTGTAATTGAAAGCATCGTGCTAGGTACGAATTATAACACATTTATCTAAACCCCCCTACGCAGACATCTTGTGTATAGTAAATATAATTGGGTCTGAATATGCCTTTACAACTGTTAACTGTTTTTTATTCGATTCGTTGGATGTCATAGCTCCTTTCATTGGAATAGTTGCCAAAAACCCCAGTCTATATATCGACAAATGCGAAGAAAAGAGTTACATGTACATTACAGATGTAACTCTTTTCTTCGCATATGTGGATATACACGAACGACAAACAAAAAGCAAACTGACTAGACAAGGTCCTGAAAGTTAAAAAAATCTATTTGATCATTGACCATCAAAACATCACTAGACATTCTAACGTACACGTATCAAACATTATGTTTTTATAAAAGATCAATCACATTACGTCTAGAAATGCGCTAGAATAATTTCAAATTTCTATATACCGAAACCCTTATAAACACCAAATATTTTCATTTACCCTAACGACAGTTTAGCTAAATAAAAAAATATAGATTATATATTTTTTTCTTTACATGTATAACAGTCATTTGTAATCTACGTTTGCAAATT
Organism: Papilio aristodemus; assembly: GCA_016277805.2. NCBI lineage: Eukaryota > Metazoa > Arthropoda > Insecta > Lepidoptera > Papilionidae > Papilio > Papilio aristodemus. Next base: position 2,754,875 of record JAABKM020000025.1, on the reverse strand, counting down.
TTTTTTTGGATTGGTCGAAAGATTTAGTAAACAGTATGCTAAGATGTATACACACATTTCACTCCAACACCATGTTTTGTACACATTTCTAATTTGTCCACGCCGTTCTAAATTCCTACAATGTCCATAGAAAATAATTACATATCTGCCGATGCGTATTCTACTGACGGATTCGATTATCTTAACAGTAGGTATAAGACAAGGAATCGGCTAGTTTGACACGAGGGCTCCTTACTCTCGGAGTCGCGCTATGGCGGATCTGCTTAAAAAGCACCTAAATTAGTCGATAAGAAGATATTGCCACAATTAGACATTGTCATATTCTACTATCGAATGTTTGTTACCATATTATTAATTAATTTCCGAAGCACTGAATCGTACTCTACTAACCGATAACAATATCCTGAGATAATTGTAAACGACGCAGTGATCACACGGGCAATTCTATAGAAGCGAAAAAAATAAATAAATAAGGTTTTTTTTCAAAGCGTTATCTAAAAACAACTCTAAGCACACCAATACCTCGCTTTGCGTCGTTTCGTTTTGCGTTTTGTCGAAGTTGCGTCGCTGTTTAATTTGTAGTAATTTTCAGTGTGCGTCGCTAGATTTTCGAGGTTACGTTGTTTTGGGTTCGAGTCTTTAACAACAGCCGCTATGGACTCATCAGTGCTTATTTTATTTATGTTTTTCATAAATTAATTGTAAAGTTTATCTTGTTTTAATTGTATACGTTTTTTTGTTTTTTTTTTATATGTATGTAATAAAATTTTATATTATTTTTATTAAATGTTTACTTTGTTCAATTTTCTTATTAAAAAGTCGTAAATTCATAACCCTGGACCCTATCTTTGATCTTTACATGGTTTGCTATAGAAAATCTTAATTTACTTTGCGTCGTAGTTTTTAGAAACGTTACCACGACGCAAAATGAGGTATTAGTGTACTTGTCTGTAATTTACATGACTAGTAATTATAAACCTTGACTACGGTAGTAGTAGGACTAGACTATATGTCTCTTTTCCCAGGTTCTTGTATATATATATTTATCTCCGAACACTATACTTTAGTTCCAATAGCTTCATAAAGTTTTTTTTTTTGAAGCAAGACCTAATCTTATAAAATAGTTAATACTGTTACCAAAATCGCTTAACCTACATTAAGCAATCGGACAGTTTAAAACCGAAGCTAGTTGCGAAGATCGAGATATTGGTAATAAACAATAATTTAAGAATTTTTCTTCAAGTTACAAATATCATTTGCGTTGCATCATTTGAAATTTCCACGAAGTACTCTAAGAAATGACAAGGAAATCTTTTGAGTCAAATAATGAATCATTGAATAAACTAGCTGTTTATGCCCGGTGTCGCCCGTATGAATTTAATTAACAGACAATAATAAAAATCATACCTCGCGCCTGCATTCCCCGTAGGGGGTAGACAGTAGTGAAATTATAATAAGTGTACGATTTGTTAGTACTTGTGATGTATATTTGGTAAAATATGGATTTAAAATATTTAATAATACAACTCGAAACAATGTATATCAAACATTGAATAGTAGACATAAAACAAGCGCATAAAAATGCTGTTATTTACTAAAAATGACCTAGATTACGATTCTAAACCTAATAAAATCCTTTATAAAAAATGGAGGGAATTCACAAATTGCATTACATATCAAGATTAAGGAGCCCACGCGCCGAAACGTTAGTTTACACACAGAAGTTCTATAAGCACCTTGTTTACACTTAAACTTATCCCAGCTATTCGATAATACGTAATCAAAACTAGTGTTGGCAGAGTCGACGTATCAGGAGCTTTCTAGAAGTTTAATCATATAAACCCGTTGTTGCGTACATTCGCTGTTAAAACATATATTGGTGTTTAACTTTAGTGATGATAAGTCGATACATATAAATTTATTGACACACAAAACTAATATCGAATATAGATAAAAAATAATGCACGTAACCAATGAAGATACAAAACCTTTACTGTGTAGGTTTAGCTTTAAACGGCGCGAAGACCCTGCGAAAAAAAAATCAATAATTAAATTGACTAAAAATACAACAGTATTTTAATGACAGTAGTTATGACCACTTGATATCAGCCCGGAGTTTGGAATTTGTGTCTGATATGGCGATAGGCTTGCCCCCTATCACATTATGAGACGAAAAACATATGGCGAAATGTGGGTGCATTTTTATGACGACTAACTACTATCATATTATAAGATGGCGTCTAAGGAAAGAAAAAATACAAAATTTGTATTTATTGCGGCCCAATAATGTACTATTATTTAATAACTAATACAATTATTATTCTAACAACAAACAAACTCTACATCCAAGTATAATAAATATTTGTAAATATATCAGATATATTGGCAACAAAACAACTAGATATAACTACACGGGTCAGTAAGTTTATCGATAATTAAATTTAGTGCAATTACAAAGTAAAACTGTTTTAATAATGACTTGAGCCAAGCGAGAATTGTGAAGAAGCGAAAAAGTGCGTGTTACTTCGATGAACTTTATTAAAAAAATAACAGAAATAAACACCATTCGAATGCCTTATACTCACAAATCTCCGTTTACTGTGAAGCTCAAATCGTTACGTAAGAGAAACTATTTACCACAAATAATCGTTATACAAGAATATTTTAAAAAAATGTTATTGTGAGTGCTAAAGAACATTCTATACTAACTCATACAGTCCCAATTTGTACCATACCAAAGAAATACAAGCATGGACTATAAACGTAAGTCTGATACGTTATCTCTGTTTACACCTTTAGCTTAATAGGATGATTATTTATACACCTAATGCCTAAGCATTGGTGATGTTTTACTTTAGAAAATGGTAAAAAGTAAATATAGATTATATATTATCGTCATTTTCGTATTTTCATAACAGGCCTTGTGAGAGTTGGATTGTTATGTGTTTAGATATAACCATCAATTCATATTCTCTGGGAACTTGTGATATGTTTTTAAATTTACTCAAGCGTATATTTTAAAGTTGTATGTGAGATCATAAATAAATCTCCATTTAAATCTAAAAAAAAAGATCTAAAATCTTTACAATTGTGACAATAGAAAAGAAATTAAAAATATTTTTTTATATTTGTTATTCTTGTGGTTAAATAAGGAACATCGAGTTAGTCGATGTCTTGTGTCTGAGATGCATTATCTAATAAGACTCGGTTACTAGCAATAAAGAGATATAAATAGAACACAATCGAATTGTCTCGATCGACTTCATGTAGAGTAACGAAGTTTTAACAACACGTAGTAAGTAATGCAACAGAAAATGATCACGTATTTTCTATTTTATTTTTAAATTAGAACTCTTTCAAACCTTTCTGTATTTCTAAGTTTGGAGACAAATGCAATAAACGAAGCATTTTAAATATTACTTTTTAAAAACCTCTTAGTTACAACTACTTAATTCTTAATTAGTGTTCTGAACGACAATCCCGAAAAGTTGTAATAAGTTTTTACCCTAGTTTTTCTCTGCTATAAAAATATGAATAAAAAATTACATTGTCAACAAAATTATATTACGATACTTAAGCAAGTTAAACTCTGACTTTTGTTCTAAAATACTTGCCTTAATTAACATAAACAGATAAGTTTATGGCAGTTATCCATTTCAGTTATCGCAGTTTGCGCGCCGAGTCTCCCCGGGCCGTGGGCGTAGGCGTGTGTTCCGACAGCGCCTAACCAACACCGTGCAGTTAATAGCGAAGCAATGTTCCATGAATTAGTAATCACATGCATGATACAAACAACACACAAGAACGTTGCATACTAATTTTGTATCTAGTTCATCTACTGGATGTAAGAATTCCCCACAAAACGCCAAATACATCTATTGTGAAATATAAATAAATACTTCATTGATTGTTAAACACTGGCGTACGAAGTAAAATTTACTTAATAATAAGCAATGTTTTACCAAAAAAAGGCAACGCTCTTGCTTGTTGACCAATAATGACAGTAATAACATATGTTTAATGTTAAAATGTGCTTTTGATGAAAACAAATGTCTATAACACTTGTTTAAAGCTTCCGAATTCCCTGTCCTTCGTTTATTGAAAATAATTATCAATTTATATAAAAAGAAACGAAAAATCAGAATGATTACAACCGTTTACAATATGATTAAAACCATTCGTTGTTGACATGACCCTAGTGACATCATTGCATCATCTCTATACAAGATTGCGAAAGTTGTAGTTAAAAGTAAATAAAGAAGAGATTGTAAGAATTAAATTAGAGATGAGATATCATAGTACTTAGTATATCTTAACGTAATTTGAATGGAATACATTAGTATTTTATAACCTAAGTAAATTGAACATTCTAGAATAATCTAGGAATTCTATGATACATGTCAGTTTGATGAAGTCCTAATGCGAATTACTTTTAATTGAACTCTGTTATGATATCGATTCATAGAATATACAAATATATTCTATGAATCGATATAAAGATCTAGACCTAGATCATTGCATCCAGAACTCCCGGAAGTTTTTTTGATTTATTTAAATTTTTATCTTTATTTTTTTGAATTTATACAATCTCAATATATAGCACCAATAAACGTGTTACTATAACAGATCAAATACATGATTATATAAAATCAGTTTACATTTTACGTGAGAAAACTTTAATGTTATCAAAGCAATGTTACTCGATCACCAACGAGCCGGGACAAATTGATTTAATTCGTCACGTATACCGGTGCTTAGGTGTTTAATAAAGCAAACCATTACGTTACCAAGAGAGGTGAAAATAATTTTTTTTGCATCAACAGGTAATGATTAAAATGCATGCGTGTTATAATGATTTATGGCAATAATTTATAGTTATATCACTGGCCTGTATCAACCTGACGCAATAGTGAATAGTGTTTATATATTGCCATTTGTGTTTTATGCGAGAAATAATGCATCTCTTGAAGGACATGGCCGGTATTGACAATCATAAGACGAGATAAATTTAAAATTTATTATAATTGATTAGAAATGCAATTATGTTTAGTGGAAATAAAAAAAAAAATAAATCAATTTGTTACACGTAAAATATATAAAAGGCGATAGATCTACAAGATGATGGAAATATATTCTAATTCAAGTTAGTTTTAAGTTTTTCCATTATTTTTTTTATTTTTATTTCCCTCTGACTGTTGATATCCTAGTGTTATGTAGTTTAAGAACCAGTCACCACATTTCCTCAAATTCTAAATACATTATTTTGATTTAAATTATATTTGTTTTAAAGAAATATTAAAGCGAAGTAACGATTTGTATTTATAACAGAATATTTTTTTTATTGTAACTTAACAATCCACGTTTAAATATAATTGTAGCTGAGGTTATATTTTTGTAGCAAAATATCATTTTCAAGTATTGGTTTAATTTTAAATTATGAAATGTTTTTTTTTCGACGGTTTTTTAACCTTATATTCCTCATAGTATGTGAAAGCATTTACTCAAGCGCCATCTATTGACGTCTTTGTAACAAATTCTTAATAATTGGAGAGACATCTATCGTTACAATAATGAAACATATTTTGATGTCCATTAATTTAGAAGCTATAAACAGGATTGTAAGCAAATAATTTTAGATATATTTTTATTAATAACACAGTTTAAATTGTAAACTTTGAAGAAGTCTTAAAAAGTGGTTTTATATAAGCTTTTATTGCCTATTTATTCAAACAAATTAATGTTATCAAATTAAAACAATTGCTCATGAAATGCCTACTCACGCCGATAGATGGCGCTTTTCTTTATAAGTCAGCGCCATCATCTAATTTTTTCGACATTTTTGCAATCTTTTAGCTATTATGAAATATTTGTATAAAATAATAAAAAAATATATTGCTAAATATTTCATTCCGATAAAATTATGTCCTTGCCGTCTTTATAAAAACAAAAAAATGATATTTCACATGTATAAATATGATTTGTCATTAAAATAGTGATGGAAATAAGAAATGGCTTGAATTATTTAAGACAAAGAAAGCGAGACATATAAGACACAGATTGTTATTGACAAACACAAATGTGCAAACTAGTCTTATGAAATTAAACTAAATTTTCATCCCTATACACAAGTGACCAACAAACATATATACAAACCAAAACAATGATATAAAAGTGTTTAAATTATTAAATAAAACCTAATTATTTATATAATTAATTACCTTTTTGTAGTATATAGTGAAATGACCAACGCAATACGTTTTTTGATTAATTTTACTTTTTTTTTGGGACGCAATACTAATTTAAGGAATGTAGACCCGATATAATGTGATACCATTATTTAGTATTACGTAAGAATTATTTCCAAATACCACATCCCAAGAAACACCGTATAGTAAACTGAAAGCTCCTTCGCTTGGGACACCAACACTTAAAGAAAAAACGGTTAATTTACCTTGACCTTGGAGATGTCAACGCCAGTGACTCCTTTAACCAGTTCCGGTATGCACTGCACGATGCTGAGCACTTCGCCGGTGAGTTTGGCCGCACCCACCTCGCCGCCGCCGCACGACACCATCGTCACCTTACGAGCCTGCGACAGTGGCGCCGCCACCTCCGCAGCCACCTGCACACACACAAATTAATAAAACCTCACGCCTTTGTCCCACGAAAGGTTAGGCAGAGGTACTAGTGCACCTATATTCCTGTCACATGTAATAAGCTTCAAAGTGATCTAATTTTCCTTAATTGAACTTTTTACCAAAGTAAAAAAGAAATCAGAGGCAACGTATTTTTTTAATGTTACTTTTTTGTATATAGTACTGTAAGTCTTTTATTATATTATTAATAAGATGTGAAGACAAATATACCATTTTTGGGCTTCTAACAATAAAAAGAGTTACAAATAGTAATAATTATTTGTAAAGTATATGATATATTGTATATACTAAATAAAATTGAAAATACCTTCGGCAATGTCTCCAGCATCATATCGACCATCGCAGCTGAACCATACTCCTTCCATGCTTCAGCCTTCTTAGCCATTTGTTCAGCATCAGCCGCAGCCTTCGCCTTTATAGCATAAGCCTCCGCCTATAACAAAATAATCAAATGAAGTGCTTACTTATTCACCATTATTATAAAAAAAAAGAAAAATTAAATTTCCACTTAAAGATATGGCGGAAAACTCGTCATGAGTTAAGATTGCCATTATTTATGTTATTTTGGGAGTCATATCATCATGACCGGTGATCCCATACAAAGACACTACGACTTAATATGCGTGCAACAGCTCCGAGCGCACGCGCACGTCCAACTCGTCCCTTGTCCGGGGCAAGAGTGACTCGACAGTTACCTCCTCCACTAGTGTACATGAGACAATGTACGTATCTACTAAAGTGATATACTACAGGTATTTGTAATACTTTCAAAGTTAAATAAATAAATTATGAATTTGTAATAGAACTAGAGGTATAGGATAACAAATATTTTAGTTACAAAATACATAGACTGTGTTCATTATTATATCCTGGAATAATATATAAGTTACGGTACAATTATTATCGTATTCGTGTGTTTACGTTACGCTTGTAACGCGAATATTTTACCTCTCCGCGAACTTTCACCGCCTCGGCCTCCGCTTCAGCCTCCAGAACAGTTTTCAGTCGTTGAGCTTCGGCCAATTTTTCCAGTTTGAACTTTTCCGCTTCCGCTGGCCTGTGAAATTATACAGTTTGTAACAAGCTTCTATATTATTATTGTGTCTATGAATAAATTTATTCTTGTCTAAAAATCTTTTGATTTTTTTTTATTTTTCTTAATAGTTTATAGTATCAGTGTGTGAGTCATATCTAATATTTAAGACAGCCTTTTAAAGATATTTTGATTGATACATTAATTATAATTAAACATTTAAATGCTTGTTTATCAATAAATGTAATTAAAGATTCATAGATAATTTAAAAAATGTATATATCTTTTTGGTATTTTATCTGAGTTTCTTTAAATTATATCACATTAATTATCGGGTTAGTAATAGTAAAGACATCACGATATGGTGTCATAGGACAGAGCATACTGTTAAATGTGGATATACCATTTAACCTGTGCCGATTAAATTGAAACCAACCTGCGCACAGTTGCCTCAAGTTCCTTCTCCCGTCTCTGCACCTCCCATTTTTGGACATTTATCTCCTGGGAGCGTTCCACGACAGCAATTTGCATTTGTTCCTCCTTGATGCGTTGTTTCGTTTTCGCTGCTTGTAATTCATAAGCCATTTCAGCCTCAGCCTGTTATAAAATAAATATGCAAAAATGTAAAGTCTATTTTAATATTTCATTAAAATTAGGATAATCATGCCGGCGCTCAAAGGTCACGGGTACTTTAATTACCACCTTTTAATGTAGGAATAACTGACAGTCCTCTATATATGTCGTGTATGGAGGAAGAAACGACGTGTCGCGTCATTCTACACTGCCAAGCTAATTTTTTTTAATTAATCCCTCTAAAGAAGCTCCGTGTACTGTACTACTGTACAGCAACCTTGGTTACTATGAGTATTTCATTTTTTTTTTGGATCGCCGAGCTCACTCCCGGAGATCGCCAACATTAAAAGCTGGCTAAAATAATCCTTGTTTTCGTCCACCCCCAAAATATGCACTAGTCGTGAAGTTACGGAAAATATACTCCTTCTATTACTAAATATGTACACGCTCACGCCCATAACAGAGGGGTGTAGGCAGTTACATTATTTGGCATAGATATTAACATGCATTGCATGTTTTACCTTTTTAGTTTGTACTTCAACGTCGTAAGCAGCCTTCTTCAGTTCGAAGTCACGCTGAGCCTTAGCTATTTCGGTGTCGTTTAGGAAGCGTGCGGCCATCCGTTGTTCCTCCGCCATGGCTTCTTTTATCTTAGCCTCAGCTTGGGCTTCCGCCTCGCCGATACGGGCGTCTCGTTTTACTTCCGCAGTTCTGGCCATACCGAGCGCTTTTAAGTAACCCTGAGTAATATCAATTAAAGATTCATTATATAATACTTAAACGAAATATAGAATACATTATAAAAAAAGTGTTTTTTTTTTGTTGTAAGCATCTCTAGTATTTTTCACTGAATTTCATAGTTTTTAGTATGATAATTTTTTTCGATATAGTGACTTGTCATTTATTATATAGCACTGAACAAGTTGTTTTTTTAATATATATATTTTTTTGTGTTAAAACTATATCAAATGAAAAATACTAGAGTTGTGTAATATTTAACGTGAACACACATTATAAAACCCATGCAAAGTGCTGCCTGAATCATTTGCTAATCAAATATATCTTAGAATAACATATTATAAATAAATAAAAAATAGTAAGTGTACGATAATCATCATGTCTAGACTGTTTAAAAATGTAGAAAATTATTTATTCGTTAATTTAGAAAAAAAAATTGTGATTAAAATTTTCGAAAGGTCGACTTAAAGTAAAGCTTGAATGAAAAAGCCAACAGCAATATTAAAGCAGGCTTCGTCATATTTTTTTTTAAATTCAAGCATACCAGCGTTATATACAATCGAAAGCTATAAAAATCGTATCTTATTTACGACCAAAAGTGAAAAGTATAAAACATATTTCACGCCTATACCCCGAAGGAGTAGGCAGAGATACAACTAGTGCACCCACATTTCTCTATATGTTTTCCGTCCCATGATGTGACTAATGGCGAACCTAACACCATATCGAGCAATTAATAACTGCGATAAATTTTAGTTAAAAAATACATATTAAAAAAAACTTCCTTATAAATTCATGTGTATGAAGTGAAATGACTCAGGGTGTGGCGACACAGACACTATGACGTAATTTTCAATTAAGCTTTAAACAACGCGATGATTTAACGACCGGATCCATTTGGGCTTCAATGTCATTTGGTAATGGAGATAATTCCATACTTTATACATCTTGGAACAACGTACAAGGAAAAAAATTCATAAACACTTATTACGTATTAATAATGTGGCGGGGATATTTCCTTTTATAATACAAAAACGAATGGAACAATTCTTATATTATAAAATATACAATAAAATAAACTGTAGGCAATGAAGTTAATGTTTAATCAGCTTAATATATTATATTTGAAAATTGAATATGTAAAAATTGTAGACATTTAAGAGTTAATTCAGTAAAATATAATGATTTGTATTGCCTAGCCTCCGTTGCATTAGTGTACTTAATGATTCATATTCAATTATATCATTTTTCCTGTTCTATTATCGCATTAAACATCCGACTTCAATGCTTGGGGTATTATTTATGTGAAATAAATAGAAATTTATTTAATAAAATTTAGAATAACTAAAGTCTACCAAACATTGCAACGATTAGACATATCAAACACACTTAGTCTTTGAGTGGGACATACCTTCGCTTCCTGAGGCCATGTCAAAAGAAAAATAAATCTACTGAAATACGTGAAATATAATCATAATGAATAATAACCACAATTATACACTAGTGTTTGATTTTAACTAATAAATAGTGCAAAATTAACAGTCTATATACATGAAAAATTAATAATAAATTGTTTAGTGTTAATAAAAAAAAAACAAAGATGGCTACAACTGATACATATATATTTTTCATAGTATATTAGGTAAAAGTAAATCGCTTATATAAATATATAAAATCTTTATTCACCTCTTCATCTCTGATGTCCTTCAATGTATATGATACCACAGTAATGCCCATGTTGATCAGATCACTGGATGCCACTTCGAAGACCTGAAAAAACATATCTCCATTTCAAATAGTTATAACATAAATGACTTTTACTATAGTTCAACCAAATGTAAGTCATGAATTTCTTTTTATATATGATCAGTTTTACACAAACTAAAAGTAAAGGAAATAAATAATTGAACAATAATATTATAAATTTAAATTATTCTCATATCTTTGGACATATATGGACATTACCACATTTTTATTTTATATACATGTATGTATATAGAACGAAGTAGAGACAGTAAGAAGGAAAAATAATATGGCATTTGCCAAACTTCATGCTTTTATCAAAAACTAGCCAGTAAATCTGTTGGATGTTACATTTATGTTTGTATGTTTAAAATCTTATGTATTTTAATTTATTAAAATGACTATTCAATTTTTTCATTTAATATGGTTGCTGATATTCAACTGTTATGTAAATCAATTTATCTACAGATTTAATTTATTCAGAAACAAACAATACAAGCCAAATCTTGGCAATGAGCCTAATGTATTCTCAAGAACTATAGCGCAAAATCAATGGACACATCAAAATAAATTATGCCATTTTATCTACAAAAAAAGAACTAGTAACTAAAACTTTTCTACTATCTTTTATATATAAAGTAATGCAAAATCTATTGCACTGTAACATTCTATCAACACCAATGGTAATTTCATGTAAATAACCAAATAAAAAAAATAGAAATCATATTACCTTTTTGGAGAATATCTTCCGGTCTTTGTAGATTTCTTCCACAGTCATTGATCCCATGATAGCACGTTGATGACCTTCCAGGGTTACAAGAGCTATATGCTGGATCTCCTGCTCTGATTTACCAAGGAACTGCTCGCATGCAGAGAGCAGCATTTCAGCATTCTGACCTTGAATCTTCACCTGAAATTTGTTTGCCAAAATTTTTTCACTTGATTTACACAGAACTTCTGTGTGTATTTAAAGCATGATGTACTTTATTATGTATGTATTTATTTAGGGTTTTTTCAACCCAATATCAGCCCAGAGTTAGGAATTTAAGAAAGATATGCCAAAATATGAGTGCACTAGCTGCACCTCTGCCTACCGTACATGGAATATATTCGTGTGGTGTCTTTATAAGACTGTCAAGATTTTTATTTTGATAAGTAGATGTTAAATTAAATAAAAAAACTGTTAGATACCTGTGCAATTCCGGTGACTGAAATTGGCACACCTTGACTGGTGTAGACAGTTGGTGACTCCACTTGAAGTGTCATTGTATTGAGAGATATTTTCTGAACACGTTGTATGGCTGGCCATACAAAAGCACGCCCACCGGGCACCAGAAGTGGCTTGGAGTAGCAGCATCCTATTAAAACATTTGCACTCACATAATGTATACATGTCCAACATCAGACTGACACAGTCTGTTTTATACTGCTTTAATAAACTGAATATGCTATATTTTGTAAATTAAATGTGTAAATAATAATTTTTATCTTATTTAGTTGATAAAATCAAATAGTTTCATTAATAGAAAAACAAAAACTAGTTCAAAAACACAATCATTCAATTGTTTTATTTAATATTAAATAATATTTTACAGTAATAGTACATATACAAATTGTACTAGTTTTGTAATTATTTTCATTGAGCAAAAGTATAAATTGTGTGATTTAAGCATTCTTAAATAATTTTTTTAAATATGCTAAGTAAACAAAGTAGAAGAAATATTTGTTAGAAAATAGCTCACTTACATTTCATGTTCACACTAAAATTAGTTTGGTTGAAAAACAAGATCAAAAATATTATTTTTTTCCTTTTAATATTATGTAAAAAAATTGTATTTAATCATAATTATGTAAAAATTTATATTAAGAGTGATACAAATTAAACTGAAAAACAGTTGTAGGCACAGCAAGATATTACTTTAATAGGCATTTGAATAAATTCGCCTTAGCATTATGCGCTACAGAAAATTTAACAAATATAATAGAGAAGAAATTTTGTAAAATATTAATAAAAATTTACGTGTTTTCCTCTACAGCGATAACAATGATTTTCAATGAACCAATTGCCCAGCATAATAAAATATTTTAGGCGGTCTTTTAAAACTTACCTGAAACGACAAGCGCCTCATTAGGACCACAAGTTACAAAGCCCCAAGTCATATTCGAATGCAAAAATAAAACGAGATATTATATTAAAATTCTTTAAAATGAAAGAAAATAAGACACTTGAAACCAAAACACGGATGAGCTTCCCTGAGAAGTGAATTAAAGTCACAGATAGCGAGTAACAAATATTTAAGCGTTTTATAGCTTATCTGTGTATATATTATGTTATTAATGTCTACAATATTCTTAAATATTCGTGTATTTTATGTAACGTTTATAAATAGTTTAAAATAAATGCTGTTATTAATAAAAAAACTTTAACAAAAGGTTTTTAAAATTATTCTTAAAACGAAATCAATACATTTCAAATGCTATCTTTTAAATATCTAGTCTGTGGGGACTGATACATTTTTCATAAAGAGTTTGTATGATGGCTAGGTTTGGTCTTTAATATTATTTTTTAATTTAATTTTAGTTTAATATAAACATCAACATCTATATATTTTCCCTGTGCTATAAACTGTCATACTCAAAAGTTTGAGCATATAGTTTATCTGTGGTTTAGTATTGCTAACCTAAGCTAACGAATTTTTCCTCAGATATAGCAGATTTCATTGGATTTCATGAGGAATTTAATGGTTAACGCATTTCGGAAGAAACAATTACATGTGTTGACTTTTTGTAGCAGTAATTAATATTTAAACATTTGTTATCAGCGTGAAATTAGGGGTGACAAAATGCCAAAATAAACGGTGTCGATCTTTTTTTCATTATTCGATCGCACATTGAATATATTATAGACTGGGACTGCTTAAAACTTTTTTTCGTCCCAAAAAGAATGCCCTCCAAGTGTTTTTGACGATAATTATTTGGCAGAATTTAAAATTATTGTTGGCAGCACTCATGGTTAATATTACGTTGACATTGATTTTGAAGCTTAGTACCACTGGTTACGATTCCTTTTAGAGTGAAAACATTATCATTAATCATTAAATAAAAATGGGTAGACAACATTTGCATTTATGTAAAATTGTTAGATAAATATTTTTTTTTCGTTTGGATTAAAACAGTAATTTTTATCATTTATACAATTAAAACCTACTTCATAATGGAATAATTTATAAGAATAGGTAGTCCAGAAACTAATTACTTGCAAAATTTGTTTAATGGCTAGTATCAAGATCCGTAACTATTTTGTAATTAATATTTTGTATACCATTAACTTATTTTATGACAGAAAATTTGAAAGAAAACAAAATCTATTTAAGTTCTTATTTTTTCTGCTGCGTCCAGTTATTCACTGTCGGTCACTAGTTAATTTCTTTTATGGATACGAGATAGTTTAAAAAATATATATCCATCTTTAAAGGCCGGCATTGCTTTTATATCTTCTCGAACTTTCTGCATGTTGAAATATGAGTAACTACTATGTATTGTTTATGTCTTTTAATTTGCCAACTGTATTATTCATCGCTACGCATTTACGCATTTGCGTTTCGAATGAATACAAAATTGTTCTCCGGTATGAGAACGTGTTCAGTTATTGTCGGTGTTTTACTTATCAAAGACCGCGTGTGTTTTTCAATAGCGGGCATCAAACCGGTTTCGAAATCTTCCAAACGACCTGCGCCGAACACGTTAAAATAAACATCGCTCACGACTTTATCTTTTTCGGCGTTAACAGAAATAAAGGGGAGGGGGGTTGCTAATCGAATTTTATTTCCAGTGAAGTGATTTGATGATGAAAGTCTTTTAGCGATGACTGCATACCTTTAGAATAATTATATGTACAACATACTCATCGATTCATCACCAACATTTGTCATCTATCATCATTATATCGATATCACAGTATCGATCTTAATCCTTCTATATTATGTATTCCCTTGTCACCTAAATTCTAGAGCAATCAACAGTTGGTCAACAGTCAACTTAAGGGTTTTTGTTATTCGTCAAAAACTGTATAAATATCTCCTGAAATCTGATGACAAAACCACTAATTGTGAATCAGATTCATTTTTAAAGGTTTAAAAATTAACATTTTATGACACTGAAAGTGCTAGATAAATTATTGATTAAAAGCAAAATTCAATAGACTTCAGATTTCTCTTCGATCCATTGAATTATTTAGCAAAAGCTCTATTAGTCTTTTAATGCATTTTCTTAGTACTTTCCATTTACTCCTCGATCGCAGAGACTGTAGAGTTCCTTGATCCAATTTTGTTATAAAATTTTAAAACGATTTCCTTCGATCTATTCCTGTAGGACATTCGTTCCATTTTAATCTATTTATCTTCTTTTTAAAAGCGTAAAATGTCTTTGAATTAAATCACTTTAACAAACAAATTTTAGATTATTTATTACTATAGATGTTAGTAGAAATCTTTACTTTTTAATTATATTTTATAAAATCCTTAATTCCTTATATAGGTTGTTTATAGTAGGAATGTCTACTTGCTTCTTTCGAAAGTATTTTTTTTGCTATCCTCCTTTAGTTGGACATTTTACTGAACTATCATACTGAATCCTTGCTTATATCTTTTTCTTTCTCTAAACGTAGATACTCGTACCAGTTTCTAATATACTAGTGCCTCAGGCAATTATACCTACGTAACGCTGTTATATATTTCGCTTGGAATTGGTTGTGAAAAACAAGTCAAAACAAATAATAAAATTTTTAATTTACTATATTTCTCATTTGTTTTATAAAATGTGGGCGTACCTCTGCTTACCCCTTCGGGAATACAGGCTTGAGATATATTGTATAAAAACATGGAGGCGGCTTACGCAGCTCAGTCATAATTTGAATCAGATCTAAAAATAATTAGATACGTGCATGAGTTTCTTTTACAGAGAGAGAGAGAGTTGCCTGCAAGAAGAGTTTAAGATATAAATCTCAATTAATTAACTCTATCAGTAACGCAGTTGTATTACGTTTTACGTGTACGGTACGGCTGCAACGCTTGGGGTTCGAATAATACACGGCACAATATCAGCCCGGAGTTTGGAATATGTGTCGGACATGGGACGGAAAAAACATAACAACACAAAGACGTAATGTGCGTGCACTAGTTGCACCTCTACATACTCCTTCAGGGAATACAGGCGTTAGGTGTGTTTTTTTAATTACCGAAATGATGGATTATAGATCGTTGTGCTTCCCGCATGCTACTATTAAATATTAAAAAAATACCAAAGAGGGAGCCCTTAAAAAAGTTAAAGTTAATTTAGAAATTATGGCGAAGTGCCTTTCTGAAATATACCTGTATGTTTCTCTTCGAGGCAAAACTTACACATGACAAACATTATGTTCCATGAGGTCTTGGAATCTCTTTACTAGGACTGGCACAGTTACGTAATTACTATTGCTACTTGAACTTCAAAATAATCCACTTTTTATTTTTGAATAAAATGCATACGGAAATTTTTAAGCAATACCTGTTGTAAAGCTGTTTACAGCTTTGTTTTTAAATAAATAAAAAATGTCACAACACTTGTTTTTTCCTTACTTTTGCATTCTTCCTTAAATTTCCCAACTGAAGTATTCTAATGTTTGAATGACTTTCCTGGGGATTTGATCTTTTTAAAATTATTTTACCTTTTTCTTGGTGATTTGTTTTATATTTAAATTGCTTTTAATTGATTTAATTATGTCAATTCGTGAGCCTATGGCACAAAAAAATTGATTTAAAATTTGTACTTGTACTCATCTAAAATAACAGATGAGGATTAAAAATTAGATAAAGAAATATTTTTTATCGTTAAAGATATCTCTGAAACAAATGATTAAAAATAAAAGAATAATAAACAATTAAAATTAAATATCATATATTTATCATACATATATTTTTAATTTCTGTTAGTAAATGTACAGTAGAATTTTCCCGCAAAATTTTTCTCACTATTCGTTTTGTAACCTGGAATTCCAAATACGCAAACCCTCATATTTGACCACCTGTAGCGTTAAATAAACGTTTTAATATCGTTAGCTTTCTACGAGCTAAAATTTATTTCAACCTTATATTTATTTGATTTGTCGTATAAGGCAATATTTAGTAGTTACTCTTTCTAGGAATGATGGTATTAATAAAAATATGCTTATCATAAAAGATTTTGATTTTTTAAAATACTACATTTAAATTAATTTATCACACTACATATATGTTTATTGCATATAATAAATATGCCTAGATGTTTGGAACATAAATTAA
>JAABKM020000025.1:2686920-2737715 GCA_016277805.2 Papilio aristodemus | reverse complement strand
TATATATTGTTAGAGAATGTACAAGTCGGCAGGACAAGGTCACCCTGAGATGGCTCGACGTGGGCGATGTAATGTTACTTAAAAACAATAAACGTCGTGATTATAAGAAAACTCTGGTTGCACTTGTTGCGTCACTGCCTACACCTTCTGGGAATACACGCGTGGGGTATAAGAAAACTCCTTCAGTTTAAATAGTGTAGGTAAAACCACAGGTAGTTATTTTCAATTATACTGTCTGAGCCTTTATTGTTCATATGACAGTTTCATATCCCGTCAACCCGTACCGGAGCTTAATCGGATCTGCACAGACATTGATTTCCGTCATTTGTCTGAACGGGCACGCATCTATGATTAATTCCTGTTTGACAATAAGTAAATGTTCCATTAGTAGTTATTAAAATCTATTCATCTAATTATGAAGATATAGAAGAAAAAAAAACGTAAAACATGTAATGCATATAGCTTTTATTATTTTGTTTCTATTAGGTATACCCGCATATGAATAATGTTTCAGATATATGCATGTAAATGTCTTTATCTATTCATCAAAATAATGAAACACTGTATAAAAGCGCATTATAAAAATAACAGAAGTCTAGACCTAAGGAAAAAATTTCTTGTCTAGCGTGGTAAAAACACTCGTTCGATTTTCGTAGCTGATGGCATATTACAAGAACAAGCAATAAAAAAAATGCAAATAATGGCTCTTTTCAATAATTGTCAAAATGTATTTATGGAATAAAAATATTTATAATCTGTAAAAAATAATTAATAACCTCATATATAAGGGTCATGTCGCTTTCTTTTTGTGCCTTTTTTATTCCTTAAAAATATATTTTGTTTAAAGAAAGCGGATAAAGATAAAAGCACCGTGTTGAAGTTAACCAGAAAATAAAACAGAATCTGAATACCTCAGTAATTCTTTTATTCTCTCAACAATCTCCAACTCCGTTATTTTTCTACAGAAAAAAAAACGTAAACAAAATACTCGTACCGTTGAGTGCCATTGAAATTTTTTCCCGAGAATATGTTTGTTTTTATTTTACTAATTCGTGTACTATTTTAATATATATAAAAACAGTACACGAATACATTATTTATTTTTTTAATTCTTCTTTATATTTATTTATTTAAAAACAATCACAATGGAAAATATCTTAAAAGATACTTAAGTGTCTATCTTAAGATGTACACTTAAGTACTATGATAAGATTAACAATATATGTAAACTTGACAATAATTAAATAAAATTGATCAAAAGTGGACTGTTGATTGGATTAATAAACTCAATTCGCATTAAAGCCATGCACATGCAAAAGCGCTCCGAAAATTGTGAAATGTCATAATAGGCTTAAACTCGATTCCGTCCCCTCACTCGACAATGAATTCATCGCATATCGACCTCTCGAGCTGGTTATTACTTAAAATTTGGGATATATAGTTTCACTTTGAAAATACCTTTTAACTGCAAATTCTCTCGTGGAATTTGCAATCGACGCTAATTAATTTCGCAATTCCAATTTTGGATTAAATGAGATTTGGTTTTGTGTCTAGACGTAGTTAATTTATTATTCGTTTGCATTGGTTTGACGTGTGATTTTCGTAATTTGTTTTTCGGGTGATGTTAGTTATATAACAGCTCATCTGCTTTTAACATAAGGGGTAGACAGAGACTTGACACATAAAGTTATGAGCTATTAAAATCGGCTGATCTTGCATATAAAAGATGGTTTAGACTTTTAGTACGTAATGACCAGTGTTTATGTTATAAATAGCCAGAATGGTGTTCAACATATTTCCATTCTGTGTGTAAAAAAGCTTTTATTTTATTTTAACTTTTATTATATTATATTTTATATTAATAGTGAATATAAAATAAAGAAGTATAATGAAACAATTAAAAAAAAGTTTATTGTGTTTTTAACAATGATTTGCATAAAAAGACTTTCTGGCCGCTAGCATTTTCATAACATTCCGAGCGTTCTCTAATTCCAGAAGAGTGCTTCTTGGAAATTTCCAAGACTTTTTAAGTTACAACCTAAAAAGTCTTCTTGAGAATTTCCCGATACGTCTTTCGTATAAAACTTTGCAATTTATGTTTAAAATTTTGAATACAATTTTAAAAGATGTATTGCTGTTACTTTATATTGTTTATATGAAATATAAATTAAATACATACTAAGTTTAAGGAACAATCTTTAGAAAAAAAAAACTATACTTTGATGTTGAAACAATTAATAATTTCAACAATTTGCAAAATAAATTCTCTAAGTTATTAATGAAATAGCGGAGAATAAAAACTTTCACATGATTTATTTCAAACAAGAATAAGGCTGATATCCGATTTTATTTACGTAGATAATCATTACCATTGCTTTGAACATTCTATTCTTTTTTATTTAATTAATTAAAAACCAACTTGCCAGGAATCCAGCACCCGATGTAACCTCTATGATAAATTTTAAAATAGAATGTTTTAATAACAAAGTTAGCTTTTAATTTAACTATTCGAACAAAACGTTTGCAATTTTTCTAAAGCAAATAATTTTGCACTTCAGTTTGTTTTTTTTTTAATTAAGCCTAGTCGTTTGCAAACAAGCGTCATAGCGTTAAATCGCGTTAGTGCTCACCGTTTTTCCAGTTTATATTTGTATTCGTCGAATACACGACTTTTTCAAACGATTTTATCGAGTAGTAATTGGCTTTCAGCTTTGAACATCCAATCACTTAGTTGATGGTTTATATGAAAGGAAGGTAATAAATGCGATCGATTACAACACTTTGCGGAATATCAACGGCCACAAAACATTCAATATGAATGGTAATACGATTTACTATACTGGGAAAAATATAAAATTTATTGAATTTAATATCTGTGTTAAGTATTACAAGTCATAGGTTACTAGAAAAAAATGTTAAATAATGATGTAAAATATATCATTAAAATTAATAAAGAAGCTTCTGTAGCAGAGAGGGGTAGCCAGAAGTTATGGATTATGAGGCGCGGTCTAGGCACACAATTCTTGCTTCTTTTACGCTTAAGCGTTCTTTTGTCCGCTTTTCTTTTGTATCTAATCTTGTTCTCCGAGAATTAACACTGTCACTTTTGCAATATACATTTGTCTCGTAACTCTCTCCTCAAGTCCTCGAGTGTTACATTGTGAATTTACATCGATCAGATTATACAGGTTATGCGTCGATGTATGGATGTGGAAGAAGCGAGAGAGTTACGGCAAGCCACGACGCAAAACACAATAAATAAAAATGTAATTTAATAAATAAAAATGTTATTTGCGATATGAGTGGCGCCATTTCAACTTGATATTAATGTTATCGATTTGCCGTCTACGCTGCAGTGGGTAAATTTAGCCGGCTTCTCACAGCGCCCGGGGCCTAATGGAAAACTTCTAATTGTGCGCATTTACTACCGAATATTTCAATGACTTGTAAAAATCGTGGAAAATTTGTGCTCAAATTAAATGAAATAGAAATATTTTTGTTTTTATTATAACTTTTACAGAGGAATTGAAATAGAGTTATCCCTCGGTATTTATTTTAATTTGCGCTAAAAAAAGTTATTCTATGGTAATTATCCAAAATATAATATGTAGTATGGATAGTATAATTTAAATATTTATAAAATCAAACTCATTGCGTGATTGTAGTGATTAAATAAAGTGATATTGCTTTGATCATTGAATTATTCTCACTCCTTGTACACTTTGTATTTATGTGTATATTTTTACACGTACACAGAAATTCAAAGAGCATACAAAATCTATATGGAAGGTACTCTGGGGACTTAAATCATCCAATCGTCACGGACGTAATCTGAAGCGAATTAGTCATGCATTCATTAGAAATTTGCAAACTCAAGTTTGTTTTATAAATTTTAAGTGATTATATATCTTTGGAATTTATATCGTGAATAGCATTGTAATGTGAACTTTTAGTTTTATTATGATTTAATTACATAATTTTTAATGTAACATAATTTACAATCTTAATATTTGGTAATAAATAATATTAAAAATCTTTATGAAGATGTATTTCGAAAAATGTAATATATTATATTTCGATATTGTCTGATCAATTTATTATGTAAATGCTATTATTAAAATATCGCCTCTAATTTTGTTAAACTATAATATTTCAATTACGTAACGGACAAAGATTGATTTTAGCATTTATTCAAAGTTTGATATGTGATCAGAAGTAACTTGGATAGAAGTAATTTTTTTTAAAAATATAAGCGTTTTTGTTCTCCGCTGCTCCGCGCTAGTGGTTAACGAAAGAAGTGGATTGAATGCGGGTTTTCTGGATTAATATGAACTGTAGTGCTAGCATTGCATGTTTTTTCTTGCATATAAATAAAATAAATTTGCTCGCACGTGAATAAAGTTTTCTCTTACGATTATATTTATTCACCTTCTAAACGTGATGTTACTTTCTGGGCGATACAAATTTAACGAATCCTCGTGTGCACTGTACACGAGGATTCAACTCGTTAATTATTTAATGATAACTGTCGTCCTAGAATATCTAACCCGTCCAACACAATGTGTTGCAGTCCTTAAGATATAAAGAATAAGGTCAAGGATAGAGGAAAGAAAGGAGGTGTTTAGTCATTTATCGAAGAGCTTGTGTACTAGTCTTCTCAAAACCGGTCTTGTGATTCAAATATTCCTTCATAATAGTATTTTATAAGGATATCAGCGGTTATGTAAGTGCTATAAAGATTACGCTCAAGTAACTAATCCAGGTTCAACGAAGCTCTTATTTATTCTTAATAATCTTTTTAATTAGCATCGTGTAACACTTGCTGCTTATGTCCAACATATTATATTGTCTCATTAGTATCTTGTTACAGGCAACAGTGGCGTCTTGTTAGTGCCGTTATTGTCACACCTTGTATGTACGGCGTTTTCTTACAGGCGTTTTCTTACTGGTACAGAATGATATATATTCGGAGCGAGCGCTAAATAATTATCAAGCGAATAAATCGATGTGAGAGCCGTTGCGCAGGGGTTTTGAAGACGTGAGGGGCCGGCGATGTCGGTGGGGGGAAACGGCACCGCGCAAGTCGGCGCCCGTATCGACCGCCCCGGATGTGCATTGCAATACCGCGGGAGAGATCAAGCGACCCACCTACTGGCGGAACTTAACGACCGCGTTGTACTCGCTATTTATGCGACACGACGAGCCTAAGATAGCGTAGCCGACAATGTACGAATATACATGGTTCTCGGCTCGCCACAGTCCATCGTGGCAGCGACGAGGGTTAATTGATGAATTAATTTAGCCTGTGGTTTGTTCGCTCCCGCAGGCGTCGAGTAGAGGGCATTTCGCCACTCTATTTCCAATTACGATCAACTATCAAAGACCCGACGTCCGACACCTATCTATTTAACATTATTATGCAACTATTACATGACTATATAAAGTGACAAAAAATGAGCCATGACTCAAAACATTACTAAAAAAGGCATAACAAGCTATCTATGGAAAAAGCCACGTGTATACTGTGAAGAAGTAATAAGATTTTCCTCGACGTTGCCTGAGACAGACACTTTGTTTTTGCTTCGCATTTTCAAGCATTTAGTTCTTAACTTATTCGTATATATTTTCGAATGCTTTTTTGCCCCTTCCTAGTGTAAAATTACGATTTTTAACTTCTAAAATATTTTTCCTATAAATCATTACACAATAAATAAATATATATTGTCTATGTGTTTCAAAGATTATTTTCGTATTGATTATATCTAGATAATTTAGCAATGATATACTTTATGTGTAAAAAGGGCCGTTGGTACATTATGAGGAAGTATCTATTTCAGATGGTGGTCGGTCAATGACACCGATCCGGAACCAAAGTTGAACGATTAGCTAGGGCAGGGCGCTGGCAACAATCGATATTAATCTGACACGAAAATATACAACTGCATGTAAACTTAACATAAAAATATATTATATATGACAATATGTACTTATACTTCAGATATTCAAATATGATGGTCTTTAGAATTCCTATAACTTACATTATCTAACATATATTTAATTTTCTGTTTCATACCATTTAAAACTATTTTGTAAAAGAATCGATTGATAAAGATTAAATTGGAAAATATACTATTTCTAAAATATATATTATGACTAGTGTATTTTACTCATTTTCCAAATGCGTATGTAGAGTTTTCAAGGTTTAAGTTACCATTTGTTTGGTCACAGCACAATTTATCGCTATTAAAAAGTATTTAATAATTAATATGACGAGATATGCTCATTCCACAATCCTGTAAGGCGCTCGGCAACCATAATAAACGAAGCCAATTTACTGAAACGGATCAAGTAATTGTTTTGTGTTTAGTCTATCTAAAAACAATATTTATTTCTGATGAAATTATTTTAGAATTTGTACAAAATATATACTACAAACACACACCTCGAATGTGCTAACCGAATGGGTAGGCCGAGGTGCAAATAGTGTATCAACTATTTACCTAATATATCCGTCAGGACGTACGTGTTCCCATCGCCATATCAGGCATTAACTCTACATTACGTGCTGATATCGATTTAAAAAATCAACTAAACTTTTAATACAAGTCTTTCCGGTAATCAGATCATCAGACCATATGTTATTCATGTTCTTTTACGTAGCTGTAATAATGACATTTTCTTCTTATAAGCAAATTAAACAAAGGCATTTGATTATTATTATGCTCTAGTAAATAAAGAGGAAAATAATTTATTATGACGTTTCCTTAGTATAAAAGGAAGCGAGAA
This sequence comes from Papilio aristodemus, assembly GCA_016277805.2. Lineage (NCBI taxonomy): Eukaryota > Metazoa > Arthropoda > Insecta > Lepidoptera > Papilionidae > Papilio > Papilio aristodemus. The sequence continues at coordinate 2,730,929 of JAABKM020000025.1, read as the reverse complement.
GAAAAGGCGCTATCTTATCTAATTATCGTCACCTTCGCTTTAATTTAATATCCTCTGAAACTGCTTTAGATCCTGTACTAATAATTCTGTTAAATCTACGTTACTTTACGCTTTAAAATAACGTACCCCGCGCCTGTATTCCATGAAGGAGTAGATCACAGTTCGCCGTATGTTTTGCCGTCCCATGATGTGATAGGTGGCGAGCCTATCGCCAAATCGGCCACAAATTCCAAACTCCGGGATAACATCTAAATCATTGTTCTATAATAAAATAATTTTTAAAAAAGACAAGAGGAAAATATTAAAAATACAAACCAGATCGATTATAACGAGAAATGCAAGAAAAGTTTTAGTGCTAAGAATATTAATGATTGCCGTTTTGGGAACCGCCTGGTAAGCAAGCGTATCTTATTGTAATAAGAATTTGGCGCGAAAAAAGCAGACCGCTATTCCTGGAATACGAACAGCAAAAAGCTCTTCCGCGAAGCCTCGGGCTGCATGCATCTTTTTCCTTCTTATCATTCTCAACGATCGAAACGAGACTTACCATAAGCAAAATATTACAAGCCACCGATACTATAAAGTGCATTCGTAAATATTACTTTTAGCTTACAAAACAAACAAATGAATGTTGCAATAGTGAGGGGCAGTGGCAGTGTCGCTAGGGGGCGTCGCAGGAGGACTCGTAACCGACGAGCATGTTTGTCGATGTATGAACGTAGAAGAAGCAAAAGAGGTACGCCAGGATTTTATCAAATGGAAATCCATAATCTCCGCCTACCCTTCTGAGTTACAGGCGTGAGCGCATATTTATCCCGGGAAACGACGACAAATGTGGAGCGCGATGCGATGCGACGCGAAATTTTTAATAGTCGTCGTATTTGTTTTTCGTTGTCGCTATATGATGTAGCAAGCCTTTTAATCGTAGCAAGCCTTTTAATCGTATCAAATCGCTTTTGCGGCTCACCTTTCCTTAGTTTTCATTCCCTCTTAGGCAGAAAGACAGGAATTGCGAATTCTCCAATTAATTTCTTACATTCCAAATGTGATATAAATTTCTCGTAAACGAGAGCAACAAGTTTCATCCTTAGAATCCACATGTCTTATTTTCTAAAAGGCTTCCTACTGTTGCCATGGTACACTAAAAGACACGTGTACACTTTTATCACATACTCGAGAAGGAGCATTTCGCGGTATATCTATAGATTAAATGCAACGCACAACTTTGTGGTCCAAATATAAATGTTTCGCGTCTTCTACAATACAAAGAAACTGTTTTCTTTTTTGCTGTCAATGGGCATGAACATTCTACATAGCTTTTCTAATTAAAAATTCTTTCTTATTAAACTCTTATTAACTTATTTCTTAAAGTCTTCATTATTATTCATCAAAGTCCTTAAAAGTTTTAATGAAAAAAAATATGCGGAAACTCACTATCGTATTTCAAAATACTGTAACATAAATTCTATGCAAATTCGAAATAGCATCTGCACCACAAAGTGGTAGACGGTAGACAATTCTATTCTAAAATTAACTAACTGTTCGTCCTCGGTATCTCCCGGGTTATTTTCATCATTGCACATTATTAATACAATTATCGACAACCTGCGGCTTTTTTTTAGCTCGAGGTAGACAAAAGAATACAGTCCAGAATACTCGCTCGAAAGAAAAATTTTTATTAGAGAAAGAATTTCTAATTCCGCTTCAGTTTACTTTAATAATGAATAAATATTAAACAAAATTGCTTTCTGTTGTTAAAAACATTATTGAAATAATATTATTAGTTTCGGAGATTGGCAAACAAAAAATCATCATATACTTTTATTATATATTATATTAAAATTTCCAATGTTCGCCCTTAAGTTGTTCTCATTAGAGGATAATCGACTTATTCTAATCTGAATTGATTGCATAAAGTTTGAAATTTAGTTATTGAACAATGAGCGATCCGGCCCCGAGTGGAGATTTAGACGTTCAGATTAAAATTATTTTTAATAATGTAATGGTAATTAATGTTTCATTAATAATATTACGAATATCAATGTACATCTATAGTAAAAGATAGTAGTAATAATAGGAAAAGAAAAAATATTCCTCTATGGTTGTGCCGTGCCCTAAGTCTACTCAGATTGTTTCAACCGTCTCAACAATAAGCCTCTTAGCGCATTTCCAGAAACCAAAGCAGAAATACAGTATTTTTTAGAGAAATCGTTTAAGATTTCTCTTTGTAGTGTAATGTACTTTTAATAATTTCATCTCTTATAAAAATATATCAATGAAAGTGGTAACAATTTTTGTTTCGAATTGTCTCCTTGTCAAAAAAATGTTTCACATAATTTGAGCAATTTAACGAAATTAATAAAACGATAAAATCCGCAGTTATATATTTTTCCACGTTAAAAGTTTTATGAAAAATATTGTTAATTCGAACATTTCTTTCGAAATATATATTTTAAGCTTTTCATTATTTATTAAGCTATCCGCAGATATTAATGAATGAAGATTTTATACGTAATAATCCTCACTTTTTGGCTACTGGATTTAAATTAATTCAGGTCATTATGTATTTGTAAACTTTATCAATTTATATTTTTTTATTGGTTAGTTCATCTAATTGTAACAGCACACAGTAAAGGGTTTTGGTTATTGACGTTTTGAAGTGTGTTCTAAAATGTTACATCAAAAAGACACGAATTATTCTCACATTTCCGTCGACTAAGTAAAAGTTTCGAGCTTATGAAATCGGCGTGTGCAGCAGAATAGTGCGGTTTGCGGCTGCTCATGGAGTGTAAAGTAATTGTTTTAATTATAAAACAAACTTATATGAATATGATTCAACTACAGTTAAATAAAATATTAAACTTTTTAATTCCTAACATTGACATGATAGACACGTTTTTTTTTTACTTTATGTATCTTTTAACGTAAAAAGTCACGCTAGTCGTAAATTTCGTAATCTCGCTATATGATCTTCCAGCGTTACGGGTCAAAAATAGAGTATTTCATTCAAATTAAAAGCTAATGGCGAATCACTATAAAACACTAGATCTATTTATAAAGCTAATAATTCTTTTATTAAAATCTCTATGACAAAATCAAGGTGCAAATAATTGAAATTTCAAAGCGAAGTGAACACTAAAGGACTTAATGAGTCGGGAAAGGGTATGCGAGCCGTAGCTGATAGAATCCAGACCGCAATCCAACTATTGTCGTATCCTCGTGAACCAACAGCTCGCAATGCAAACACTTAAGTCCCGACGAAGCTTTTATTGTCGGCAATCGGATCAATTTAAAATGTACTCCTCGGAACTTTGTCGATTCCAATAGAAATATTTTCAATGTTACGTTTAAATGAGAAAATTCTTGCAATAATATTAAATTTTACTAGACAACAACGGATTTCAATTTATTTCAACCAATAAACAGAGGGCATCGAAGAAGTTTATATGTTTACAACCATATTATTGTAGAGAAAAGCAGAGGATTTAAAATACGAAATATGATCTAGTATGCGAACAAAAAACGAGACGGCTTGTATGTAAATGTTATAAAAGTTATATTTCTAAATATTTAAAAGTTATTTTTGCCATCGCTTTTTTTATGTCGAACGCTTTTGTATTTACAATCGACGAAAAGAATCAAAATGCTGCGCAATAAACAACAGACAGTCCTTTGTAGATGTCCCGCAGTGCGTACCCGATCGCAGCAGCAGGGACAGTTAACTACGCCTAACTACAAGCCCTTACAAACCTACTGCATGTTATTAGTAATGGCTGTTATAAAGGAAATTATAATCTTTGTATTTTTAAAGTAAATTTACATACCTTACGTATTACTGGAAACGCTTTGTCTAAGACTTCTTATGTCAATTGTCTTCACTGATGTTTCGATGAGCTTTTGCCGAGTCTAAGATTAGTCGGAATAACAATAGTCTGCATTTGAACAGTAACAATAACATATTTTTATCATAATGTCGATAAAAGTTGTTTAAACTGCAAACAGATAGTTTGGTAAATCCTTTACAGCTACAAAATTATATTTCGTTTAAAAATTTAAACGCTATAAAGTCTAGAGAGCTTCTTAAGCGGGTCTAACTTTCGCTTAGTGGGCTACGAAGTGGCGCTATTTTGTAAATACGACCAGTGGAAAACTTTTGCGACTCACGAGGGTTTTCTTTCACGACGGATGTTTTTTGTAAACTGGAGGAAAACACATTTTTGTAAGAAGAAACATTTCATATCTTTTTTTTGCTTTTAAATTCTACGTCTTAATTATCTGGAGCAAAATTAATTTCAGTTAGCTGGGTTATTTTTATTTTACTTAATGAATTCCTAGTATTTTTTTGTGTATCCTTTTTTAAAATGTTGCAAAGGATACCGGCGACTCATATTTTAATTTTTTTTTGTTATTTTCTGCTTTGCGGCATTTCAAGAAGGACATATTACGACACAATAATGTTATTTTTTCTACATTCTCATGAACTTAATATTATACAAATAAATTAAACTGCCTCGGTGGCGCAGTTGTATTACGCACGGCTGCAACATTGAGATTTCGGGTTCGAATCCCGGGTCGGGAAGAGTTGAATTTGTTTTTTTTCTTCAACTCAATGACAGTCCGGAATTAGAAATTGCACTAGTTGCACTTCTGCCTGCCTCTCTGGTGAGTACAGACGTGAGGTATTTTTTTTGTTATAATAAATAACTCAAGTTTTGGAAATTAAGAATATAAATTTAAATTTGAATTTGATTTGACTAATATTACAGTGAAGGTCAATGTTGTCCTTATTAATTCCTTCTAGTTTAAAATTTTTACTTTAAAATCGGTTTACTTAAATCATTCTTTCTTTTTTGTTTGGAGATATTAGTTGTTTTTAGTATAGAAGGTATTGTTTAGTACCTTCTATACTAAACAGATTAAAATTTCTGCTTTAAGTTAAGTAAGATTTGTGCGTTAGACAGTGAATTTTACTATAAACGAATTATGAGTAGATACGGATAGCACCTTCTGTTAGTTAGTTTTGAATATTTCTACGGAAGAAGACACAAAAGGATGCATTTTGAATGTATTAATTACTTTTGATACATTTTTAACCTACAATTACTAGTATTAGGAAATAATTACCATGTGATAGGAATAGGCGTTGCGCTATCCCTTAACTACACAAAACTCTTCAAAGCGATCTGCAATTCTTGTTTAAATACAAGTCCTCTACAAATATATGTCTTATCATTCTTACCTGGTTTCAAGCAATAATTATTGACAGTGAACATTCATAACTCGAGAAGTTGCTGATTTCTGTTGGTCCTTAGAGAAGAAAGGAGGGAACATACCCCCACTTCTTTTACTAGACACTTAGTTGTATTAGGTTGGAAATACCGTAAGAGACAGCTTACAACTAAGTTGACAGGATGAAGCTTAGTCGTGTTAAAAATCGAAAGAAAAAGTTTTTTTTTATTATAACTGTATAGGAAGGATACGGGCGATGTTGTGCCATTTAGCGTCGGAACGCAATCCGCCATCGAGTCGGGCACGTTACTTTTTTGTCGGGCGCGGATTCCATTGCCCCATGTCCAACCTGTAAGTCCGGCAGTTTGTCGTGCATTGACCGCGTCTTGCAACGCAAACTTGGAAGCCGTTCCACAACTACGTTGGACGCTTTCGATGGCCAACGTAAACCATTAAAAACGCTTTCCCTATGTTCACATGACGACGTTCCTCTGCAATTAAACACCATAAATTATCGTTTCGTTCAGTCGTAAACATTTTCATATTTTAAATTGTTAGTATGTTGTTATATTGCTACAAGGTGAATAAATATTATATTAAATTTAATTAATTTCTTTTACCTGGCAAGCGTAGTGGAGATCATTTGATTTTCGGTTCGGTTTCGGACAGTCGGTGAAACATATGCAAATCGTAAATTTCAAATGAAATAAGCGTCTTTTTTTAAAAAGCAGAAGACGCTTAAGTCTTTTAGTGTGTGAATAGTAAGAATAAATAAAGTGTAAACTTTTGCATCACTTCTATTCCAGTGAGAGCTTTATTAAAACGCATTATTTCGTAATTCTCCAAGTACTATCACATTACATTATACATAACAAGAAAAACCGGAAAGTAATATTTGTAATTGTTTCACGTTAGTTGTGTCCAAGAAAACATAAAACGAATCATTAGATGTACACTTTTGTTAGGTATAAATTCTTAGAAAAGTATAACAAAAGAATAAAGCGTGAAAGCATAATTTTAAAGTACAGGTAAAAAATCTCAAAAAAACACAATCCACGCCAATAGACAGAGGTTATAAACATTAGTTGTATATATAACTTTAAAGGATTTTATACCGATAGGTGAATACACTTTATCTGATGCTGTAGACAAATTAACATCAAATTATCTATGTGAACGTCAACAAACTAGTCTGTTGATATTAAGACGAATGAAACTCGTTGTTCCTCAATGGCGATTTGCGTTTATGTATGACTGTCATGCAGATAAAGTGAACATCACGACACGAGGGCAGGAAGGGGATAAAGCGGATTGACGCGGGAAGGAGACGGGGCGAGTCAAGCGGCAGTTGCGCGCACGCCGTTCATTGATGCGCAGGCGGTTGGCGCCGAGGGGCCGGGGGGCCGAGGGAGAGGAATGCGGCCGCGGCGAGCAATGACCGCGTCAGGGTCGCTTCCTTTACGAGAAGCGCGGGCCGTCGTACTACAGCCGATGCTCCCCCTCCCCTCCCCCCAAGACCCCCTCCACAACCTCCTCCCACATGGCCCTCGCCGCCGACGACGCGCGCTTTTCGACCCGAAGTCCGTTAGAAAAATTAAGTGCCCCGCATTCCGCAACCATTCCAATCTGCCCTCTCTATCACACCTCTAGGCGCCACATTTTCCATTCCTTTCTACGATGGCAACGTGTATGGTAACGTTATTTGGTATCCGAAAGATGGTCGTAGCGCGCATGGCGCGAAACTGACGCTCACGCACCGATGGATGCTTTCTATCTCGTACGTTAGCGACGCGTTCGTCCAGTATGTGTGAATGAGTGGCTAACAAAGAAACAGACTCATTAATATATATCTATGGTACTTAAATTGTATTTCGAATACTTAATCCAACCGATACAATGTGGCATTAGACCACACGGGTTTTATGAAACGAATTTTGATTACGTACACCTATAAATAAAAATACCTCGCGCCTGTAATCCCCGACGGGATAGGTAAAGGTGCAACTAGTGCACCCACATTTCACAGTATGTTTTTCCGTCCCATGATGTGATAGGTGGCGAGTCTATCACACCTATTACTATTCTTAAAAAAGTAATAAGATATAGTTTAAACTTATTATTCGTAAAGCTTTAACGACAACACATATGGGACAATTTATTTCCGTTACTAAACTAAAAAAATATGTATATTTGAAATATTATGTTTGCGTTAGTTTATCAATGCTGCCAATATTATCTTATCTTTAGGACATTTTTGTACAACCGTTAAAAAACGTTTCCTTGCAGTTAGATAATTTTGGACATGTTCTAACTAGCTTTTTAGATAAACCTTATATAATTTTAAATAATCTTTTGCACTTAATTAACTGACGCACTAATAAGAGAACAAAGTATATGACGTCTCAAAAATTTCTTCGGCGACTTTTGTACCATTAATTTCTTATTAAGTAGAATATAAATTATTTCAAATAACTTCTGAAACTCCTCGATGCTTACAGAAGAAAAGTTTCATACTAGTTAATTCATCGCCGACTTACTAATTACCTTTGCGAATTGAATGTAAGCGACAACTGCTTACCGTGAATTAATTAATTTAATTTAACTTTTAACTTTTTAATTTAATTTAACTTTATATATAGTATAGCATATTTAATATTCTATCAATTCGCAATTAAATCTAGATGACTCTTTTTATCAAACATCCAGATAGGTGTAGTTATGCAACGTCTGAAAGGTGGCGATAAGGTTATCGTAACTGCATTGCTTCTAACTCGCTGTACACTAGATTGTTTGCATTGTCGCTACAAAAACACTCTTTGTTACATGTGCTTAAACTTTGGAAACTGTTTCAGTAGGGGTACAGTCTGCACTCGGTTCGAATGTAGTCGGAGTACAATCTATTTCATCATATATCAACTTGCACCTTTTAAGGAGTTGTTTTCTTCAACTCTTGTTGTTTAAGTTTATTTTAATTCGAAAATTTTGTCATCATAATTAGTAGGTTCTAACAGGCTTTTTTGTCACTTCTTTTTTGGGGCACGGCAATACTTATATAAATATATATATTTTTTAATCACAGACGTAAGTGCTTAGCTTTTGTATTTTTTTTTGTCAAAGATCAACGGTGAGCTTATTGTATATAAAAATTATGCAAATAAAAGGAGAACACAGTTTTTATCTAAAGTCAGAGATTGATAGAATGAGATCTTTTTGCCACTGTAAAGATTATTTTATAAGCTTTTAACATAAATTTATTCAAATTAAATGTACATACTAACTAATTATTCAACAAGCAAAACACTTAGTCATGTTCAATATATCTTTGGTATCTAATTACAAACATAAGTTAAAGTCGCGGGAAACTATCAGTATTAATATTAATTTTAGCTTTCTTCGTTTCTTACCTTCAAATATGTCAAATCTCGAAATTATACAAAATACTCTTAATTCTTTTTATAGACAAAAACGTTCTGAGCACATTTCGCAAGGAAATTTTAACCGCTTAGCACATAAAACCGTTTAGTCGTAGAATTCGAGCTTTAGGCGCCTTAAGTTGCACTGGAACTTATGTATTATCCACGCTGAGGACAATTTATTGCACTTTCGTGCGCGTTATCCGTACTTGAGCGGATTAGACGCACAGAAGCCTCAAGAGAACGGTCGTCTTACTGTTTACTCAATCCTGGCTTCATGTTGACTTTCATAAAGCCATTCCCTCATTTTGTCTTTGAATTTTTTTAATGTATAATTTAATCATTTAGTGTTCCCACCTGGTTAACGCCATGTTATATGTCTCTTATATTCTAAATGTTTTTAGAATTTCAAAATAAGATTTGTTGAAGAATTGTATTGTGTTTATAAAAATTACATCAATAATTAAAATGTACATTTTTAAAGCTATCGAATATATTTTAACTGTTTTGAGAGTACCGTCAAAAATTCATGTTAGTGGTTTGTTTGTAACTTGACTGAGAAATAACAATATATAATAATACTATCGACCCTCTCCGGCTTCGCTCGAGCGGTGTCACACACAGACAAATGAGTGGTGTCAATGTGGAGTGAGGACATCACAAATCTTTGAAGATTTCGGTATTTCTCTTCTATAATATTTTATACGTAATATTAACCTTCTTCTCAAATCACTCTATCTATTAGTAAAAGATCTGAGCGTACAGGCAACGGAAAGCAACTTTATTTTATACTTTGTAAAGATAAACGCATCAAGCGTCAGCAAAAGGTTGGTGTCAGCAGTCGGCAACGTGCGTTTAGAGTTCAGTGGCATCCGCGCTTGATCGGAGCGCGTCGCGTCCAACCGGCAACCGGACGCGGCCGGCGGTGTCCTGCATACCCGAAGCACTATGTACATACATTAGCGTAGCTATGGTTATATGGCTTGTTTGTGTCCCACGCGCGGCCCTGAAGCGAACGCGGCCGATGCGCCTCACGCCGCGCCGGCGTAAACACCACGCAAGGTCGACCGCCTCGCTTCCCTCGCGGCCCTCGCATCCTAGCATGCCCCATCTCCCCCGTCCCCGACGCATTCTGTCACCCATCCTCGAGTGTACTCGACCAACTGGATTCTATAAAAAGAAATACATTAAATTTCCAAACACTGCGTAATTTGGATTCAACGATGTGATGTGACAAAAACAAGAATATTTTATAAACTTTGCACATAGCATAATTTGTTTTTAAAACAAAATAAAATAAGATTGTAATGTAATTGAAATTTAATTATTATTTTTAAAAAATAAAGTTCAATATAGCGTCTCACAATCAAAAGAGTTTGTAATGTAATCTTCAACAACATAATAAATTTCTACTATGAATGATTATTTGTTAATTTTATATTTTAATTTCTTACATTATTCCATTAATAAAGTGACATGTAAATCAGTCTTATCTCGAGTAGTGACATTTAGGTAATGAAATTGTTCCTAGATGCAATAGTACTTAGGTAAGGAGGTAAGCAATTGTCAGAGGATGATTTCGTATTAAGTAAATTGCTCGAGGAATCAATTCAATTTGTTAACCTCACTAATATTCATTAAATCGTATGGAACAGCGTGTTAGCCAAAAGGCGCGTTTTATAACCACCGTAACGTCGTTTTTTGTTCGTACAGAAAAAAATATACTCCACGCCTGTTCCCCGAAGTGGTAGGCAGAAATGCAACTAGTGCACCTACATTTCGCCATATGTTTTTCCGTCCCATGATGTGAAAGGCGGCGAGCTTATCACACACACATCGGGCACAAATATCAAATTCAGGGCTGATATGAAATTAAAAAAACCCAACATCATTTTTTCCGAACCGGGATTCGAAACTGGGACCCCAGCGTTGCAGCCGTATAAACCATGTTGCGTACTACGGCTTTTTCATAAATGAATATTTTCAGTGCGTTTATTATAAAGCAAGACTTTTTTGTCTAAAGTTTAAAATGTATATGTTATTCGATCGGCAATACGATGGTTGTACGTAAAAGGCAAACAATCTTTATGCTAAAACTTCACATCTGCAAGTTCGCTCGGTGCCAACGCACTGTCGTGATGTTTTCAACTCTTTAATAAAACATAACCGGCATTGTCTTTATTAATTCAACACTCTGTGTATGCATGTGACCTGAGGTACACTAAAAATATACCGTACCTATATATAGACTTTAAAAAATCTAGCATAGCTTATTAATTGATAGAAGAGCTTTCTATTGGTATATAATAGATTTAAATCAAACGACATTAAAGTAATGCATTACAAATGTAACTTGTTATGTATACAAAATTATATTTTAAATAGTAAAATTATTGAATAACGGTTACGTTCGACACAAAGCAATGAAAGATTAAAAAGTTTAAAAAATTATTAAATTTCAAGGACTACGTTTAAAAGCCACGTTAAAATTCACTGTCGCGTTTCTTCACCCAACTTGCCTGAATCGCATCAAGCTCGAATGCATTACGTCAAATGCTGCGACGTGCTCCCACGCTCAAAGCGTTCGTGTCTCTCAAATGCGGTTGGTACGGTGCATCTTTCATTGTAGACGGTCGCTGGCTATAAATTTCGCGATGCAATGTCAAAATTCTTTGAATTTCACCGTTAAATATGAACGATGATTAATGCACAAGTTGAAGTATCTCATTACGTTTTTACTTTAACGTTTCTAAACAAGCTAAAGGACATGTTTAACGACGATAAATTCTTTTTATTCATTTGAATGTTATTTTTACATTGAATTGATTTTACATCACCGATTGGCCAAACACTTGGGCTTGTTAGAACGTGGATAATAACTTGCTTTGGGTTAACCATTGCTTAGCTACTACTATCTCGATCTTAAGGTTTTATATAATGGAATATTTTTCTCTCAATAAATGTGTAAACGGTGTGTACGGAGAGTCCGCTGCACTACACTGGTGCGGTGAGATTGATCAGCGAGAATGTCGCAAGACCAGTCCCCACTAACTTCGACGCAAAAGCTTTCGCGGTGCCTACTTATCGGCTTATACGTGTTGTTGTCTTTCATGAATTTTATTGTTATTACTCATAATTTTACGAGGGCCTTTGCTGTTAGTCATCGTAAAGTAGTCATGTTTTAATCGAAGCTTATTCGCTTACTGTTTCATTTTGAAGGTTACTTTTAATTTTTTTTATTATTTTTAAAATCGAATCCTTATTCAAAACAGTAAATCTGTACTGTGAAAAATTAATTTAAGGTATTGTATACAGGTAAAAAATATGACTTATGCAGGATGTCCTTTGAGAAGTTCATATAGATATGTTGTATGCAAACGGCACATATATGGTTTTGAATCGAGTTCACGTAACAATGCAAAACACCGCTGTGGGGCTTGCAAGTCCGCTACGTTGGCTTCCTTTCTTCGAAGACCTGGTCCGTTACTGATTGGCGGCCTTTGACGGTAGCTGGGCTAAAGTGCCGTACTTAAATTAATATGTGTCTAGCGTAATGATTAGCATGACACTTATGTGTTTATATAGTTTTGTGTGCGTGCGTGTGTGTTTACCGAACACTTGGGGACGGGAAATATTTGAGTAACCGCACTTTCGTTCGCTGAAACGGTCCGTGTTCGCCATATTTATCGCCGCCCGACAAATTGGAGCGATGACATTCAGACGCTGACATACTTGAAAGTTTACATTAAGGTTGGCTCAGAGAACGAGACATGTTCAAATTTTATTTGAGGTCAATTAATATTTTATATTGCGAACGTTTTATTTAGTTTTATTTGGTACCATGTTGTCTAATAACAATACGATATTTAATCGCTTCTTTCATTCAATTGACTAATGTAATTCCTTAAAATTCTTCACTATGCGACTGTTATAGCGGTTGTACACACAATGGCACTATTAATGTTTAACTTCAATTAGTAATAATTTAATAAAATTCAGTTTTTCGTATGCCCAAGTTATAAGTTGTACATAAAAGGTAAAATAAGAAAATAATACATTTGAGTCGATCTACTTACAAATTAGTTTCTTCTATAAAATACTTTAGTCTATTTTAGATGCCATCTCAAATATGGTTTTACTCATTTATTACTTTAAATTGTATCCAAATATTTAACATGGACCATAGTTTGTCGGTGACGGTGATGCGTTGGCGAGAGCCGTCGCTCACGGGGACACCGGGGACTTGTGACTGCGGTGACTCACCGTCGGCGCCCGCGCATCTATTTCAGAATATGAGGCGTGGGCGCGGCATAGTTCCCCTGTCAGACCGACCAGAGACACTATAGCAATTGCCGGCTCTACATTTAAACGCAACGAGACTACTGCCAAATATCTGACACTGGTTACGTTAATAACAATTATACTTTCTCAATATGAAAACGAACGTAGGACAATTCCAATTACGGTACTTCATATTCTGTTGTTACTTACAAAGATAACATAGTTGTGTTAACGTAATGTTCTAGAACATATTTGATTCTCTGAGATACATTAAAAAAGTAAAAACCTCTTTAATCACGTTATCTACTTTTGGGATAAATCGTTAATGGTGGTAAAGATATGTTTAAAAACTGTCATTCAAAGGATTGACTGACAGTAGTTAAAACTTGCAAACATTACTTTAGGGTTCTTTAGATTTTTTTTAAATATTTAATTAACGTATTAATATGGTAATATTTTAAATAACGATGCTATTTTACGTCAAAATAATTTACCTTTCTAAATATCGTCTACTTTAATAGGTTTTTAATTCTATTTCCAAATTTTTCTCTATCATTACACGAGACACAATTTTTAAGGATATAAAATAAAATTAGAAATAAAATAGAAAATAAATTGAACTCATTCCCTAATTTGAGCATTTTTGGAATGATGATACTAAAATTTCGTTTCTATATGTCAAAGATCAACACAAAATGCTTAAAAAAAATTGTAACATACATTATTAATGTAATACGAATTTATGATTTAGTTTTAGAATACATATGATGGTAATTTTAAACGTGTTGTATAAACAATTATAATTTACAAACAGCAAACGGGAGGTAAACGGAACACTGTTTAGCAGGATGGAGCAAAACTAAGGATTGTTTTTCAAACAGAATGTAACTTTGTTGGCATCTCATGCATTCTGGATTTATGTAGCTCATGTGTGGTCGTCCCTTAAAATAAACATAGGTAGCGATATATTATTATTTAATATTGTATGATTTCACAAATTTTGTACAATTAATACAACTCGACTGAGATAAGTACCAACATAAAACTTCCCCCTGTTTTAAAAGCCCTTGTAGTGGTATTATTTGCTAGAATACTTGTATTGCTAGGCAACAACTTGTTAGCGAGAAATTTCGACCTTTCGTTATAAATATATATTATTATCGAACGTATTTTATTTTAAATTTTCCATGTCGATTGGTTGAATACACGCTAAGAATAAATATATTAAATTTTATTTGATATTGATTCGATTAAATTTATCTAAATTTCCTCTATTGTAAGCTAATGTTGGATTTTCTTGCAATTTAAGCGGCCTTAAATAAAACATTATTATTCTATTTAAATAGAAATAATTCTAATGTAAATATGAATAAGTTTAGATCTGTTTAGAATCTTTAAATAAAAAAAAATATACAAAAACCGTTTCATATTGTAACGTACAAACATGCAAGTGATGTATTCAAGTAATGGCAGTTAGCCGATACATATCTCGCTCTTTGCTAAATTGTTATCAGTTGATAGCTAGCGAGAAGCCGTCACTGCTAACGCAGGTTACATGCAGGCTCCATTTAATCACTTCGTATTGATACGTTAACCGATAGCGCTCCCTTTGAACCCATTTCGTTAGTGCACTACGTTTTATGTAATCCTCTGTATAAAACTCGATTCTCTTAATTTACACATGGAGATATGTTGTAATAAAGAAACTTCGATGAAAATTATTGTTCTATTTTGGTTAGTTTAAGCTCGGATTCGCTCCGCTAAATATATTTATTTTGTCTAACCAAAATATTGAAACATAACTAGATTAGAAAAACACAACAACTTTATTAGACACTTTAACGCGTATGAGCTACTAAATGTAGCTCTCTGGCCACAATTGAAGGGAACACAAAAAACAACCAACAGAGCTGCTCCATTTGTAGACTTTTATCAGATCTTTATAAAATTCTATTGACAGAATTTAGAATTTCTAATTAATTTAGTCTCATTTAAGAGCTCTACGGAATATGCGGGTAATTTATTCCTATCGACACTAGTATTTTTATAACTGAAATCACTAGATATGATGGCGAATTTACAGATTTATGTACGTAATCAGCAATAGAGTTAATTACTTTACATTTAATTTTAATTGGGATGATTTCGTTGTCATCGTGGTAACAATATTAAATTGCAATTTTTAAGAGAAAAATAAAAAAAATATATTTAAATATGTCGCGACATTAATATTATTATTATCAACTTGATGTATTGCATTGTATATATAATATTTAATTGTTATCTTGTATCGCTACGCCACAATTTGCTCGCTTCATTCACCGTCGACATTTCTGTCGGCATCTTCATAGCTAAGCGTATACAGTCGAGCGACTTCGCTTGTGCACTTTTGTTTTCATACCAACCGACCTACCGAGAGTGACGTCCGTTAGAAGTTACAACCGTTTCATATCTTATTCGGGAGTGAACCAGTTCACTCGGACGTCAGAGAATGAAAAAAAAAATAAGTTCAATGTTTCTGCGCAAAAAGTTGCGGTCACCTGCATCAATAAAGATTCGCCCATCAGTACGTGGCTAAGATAGATTTAATCAACTGATTTTATTAGCATGATGTTGTGATGATGTTATTTATTTAATGAAATTTGCAGGAATAAAAATTTGAGGTTATATTGTTTTATTGAAATTTAATCTATATAAAGTAAGTGTTAAGCTTTTATCGTAACTTAAACGAAAGTATAAGTCAAATCGAATATCCCTGACATATCATCCGGACTCAGTCCTCGCTTCTTAAGTCAGTTCTCGTCACGTTGATTGTCGTGGCTTCGATTTCTACGCACACACGTGGTTGTTAACACGTAGGCTAACTCGACCCGTTAGCGGATCGTCACACGTAGCTATAGCAATACAAAGGCCTACACTGGATGAACTTTAAAAAAATTTAGTAATTAATGCATTTTCATTGAACTTCATGCGAAATGCTTAATACTTCTAATTTTGCTAATAAAGCATATCCTGCTTAACTAGCCTAATTACTTTATTAATATTCTTGTAGATGGATTCTTCACATCATAATTGTAAACGAGTTATGTTTTTTGGTTTGTTTAATGAATCGTTGCGGAGATGGGCTGAGTAGTATAGTGGTGTCCCGGAGCCGGTAGTTTAGAGTGGGGTCGAGTATCGTAACGTTGCGGTACAGAGAGCGGCACGGCGAGAGCGGTACCGGCGTGGTGGCACGGTACCGCGAGGGCGCGAGCGGTCGATGAGCCCAGCCTAGAGGGCAGCACGGAGCACCCGAGTGCCGGTGTGGGATGAAGAGGAGGAGGGGGGTGGGGTTAGTCACTCCCCCCGCTTCGTCTGTTTGCGCATTTTGTACGACCGCGCCGCGCGCTCACTAATGCGTCATACTGCCACCTGACTGGACGCGTACTCTGTTGTCCCGCCTTGATACTTCGCGCGCGCCATGTGAACTTTAGTGTTGACTTACATCGAAGTACGCGCCGGCGCGATCGCTCTGCACCATGCACCACTCGAACTTTTTCCAACTCTCTCAATGAGTTTGGTTGGTAGGAGTCTACGGAGGTGGTGATACACGAGGACGCACGTGCTCGCGGCGCGGTTCCTGAAACTGTAAGTTTGAAATAGATTATTTTAAAGTGTGGTTATGTATCATCGTTGGGCCACGAAAAAGTATTGGTCGCGTTATTTTAGCATGACCGCAGTGAGGTAGAGCAAAGCGCTGGTTGCCCGGAATGCGGCCTCCGCCCCGCCGCGCTGCCGGCGCCGAGCGCGCCGCGCGTATCGTAATAAATAAAGGCGGGGCACCGCTGCGTGCGCGCGCACCTCCCGCACCCTCTCGCTTTCGGGTCATTGACTCGCGCCTGAGTGCCGCCGCCTTCGAAGTCGCCGAAGACAACAATCTTCGGAAGTGGCACCGCGCTTTTGGCCTTGCTGCGGATCTAGCGCTCCTCCGATATCCAATGTCAATGCCAATTGCCAACGGTTATGCATGACGCCGATGAAGGGCCTCGAGCGCGCGACATATCTGACGCGGTTGTCGCTTATAAGTTACTTGTCACGCTATCGCGGGTGTTGACCCCAGCTTTTGCACCTGGCCTCGTAGCGGCGGCCATACCCCTCGTTAATACTCACTCTATGTACAATACAAACCTGAACTTTTATTTTCGCCCGGCTGATTATAAAAATAGTCGACACGCTTCTGTATTTCCTGTCCGCAATGCGGTGCAGTTTGGCTTTTAATTAAAAGGAAATATTGTTTTTTGATTATTTGTTCAATAAGAACGTAAAGATACCTTACTTACTTTATGACATTGTCCCCGTCCCCCTTTTTTTTTCGGCAAACTAATGCGTCATTTTGTTATTTTCTTATCTTATCTGACATATGTGCCAACTGGCTCCGAGAGTTTAATGGTTTTGTTTAGTTGTGATAATGTTAATTTTAGACTCAAACAGCTCTGTTATCCTGCGCTGTAACAACGCGCGGGTACGCTCTCCCGTGCGCATGCGCATAACATTGACGCAGTAAGCTCTGACAAGTTTTTAAATTTAACCGTATCGAGACGCCATTGTACGGTGTGCGTTCGAATTGTGTATTCCCGAGTTGTTATGATTTCTAATTTAAAAATGTTTATTTTAGTATATTCGCAGTTCTAAGTAATAGTATAGATTTATAGTTAGACTAAACTCCGTTATATTTTATTGTAGAGCGATGCTCGTTTCGTGTAATGCTAAAAATAAAGCGTGAACTTCCCGGTTGAATGGCGTCGTCGGCGCATCGAAAGCGGGGAGTGGCCGGCAGCCGGCAGCCATTGCCCTCGCCCGGTTTGTTTACAACTCGGCCCTGGGAGTGGCATGCATGCATAACTGCACCCTGCGTACAACGTGCTAGGGTGTAAAGTCGTCGTGAGAGTGCGACAGCGGTCGCGCCATCTGCGCGGGCTTTATTAAAATAAACCGCCGCAGTTAGCTGGCCGCGAGGCCGTAGCGACATAAAAATACGACGGCTTAGACACCAGGTGCTGCAACCCTCAGGCGCGGTCGCGCGATGAAGGTGCGCCTAGTGCTAGGTCAGTTATTGGGGCCGAAGACCCCAAGATGCCCGTGGCAATGACCAGTTTACCTTCTTGGGCCTCTCAGAGGCCCCGCTTACGGCATACACAAGTCACTCGACTAACACAATAACACTTTTTCCCTTCAGAATTATTATTATCAATTCAACTAACGCATAAAAAACATATCAATATTGGTCATGTATTAAAGGTGGAGTTTTGGGAAATCTACCATTCATAGTTTTGAGAGGACCATGCGTAAGAATGAAAATACTATAAACATAAGTAGTAAGAAAAGAAATACAAAACGTTTTTCTTTTCATTATTTTTTTTTTATATTTTATAAAATGGAAACTATTTTTCAAAAATTTATTTTATTTTAAAACATAACTATTCTAGAAAACCATGTCAAAATGACAGTCAAATATATTTATAGAATAAATTACGTAAAATCAATTAATGTAGGAAAAAGTGCCTATAATATTTTAATATCAGTAGAGTGAAAAAGATCGCGAGCCATCGCAACGCAAGAAGCCTTATCACTTATCAGAGCTTATGCTTTAGGGGGTTGGTCTCTGCAATTTAGGTCGTATGAACAACCGCCTCTATATTTCATTGGTAGTGGTGGTAGCGTCAACAAGTTGCGCGGGCCGGGAAAACTGTTTGCGCATCCTCCCTAGCCCTGCGCAAGCCATCTCTTTCGTACAACCGACAAATGGCGTGGCCGTCGGAGCCTCTACTGTCTTACTCTCTTCGACACTCCCAGCTTAACATCGTTTCTCGGACAGTCATGTGGGACGCACGTGCAGACTGCGAGCTGCTTTCGAGCAAAAAAACATCTTTATCCAACTTCAACTTCCGAGCGACGAACGGCGCCTTAATAATACATCTCTCGGATGCAAGACTAGTTTTTGTCGCTGCTTCGTGCATATGTGCCTGGACTTAGTCGGATACAGACGCGATGCGAAATGGAGTGCGACGAAACAACAGACACCCGCCGCACGCAATCTCCGGTATGTGGAAGAAAGTTCATCTCTCTTGAGTTTTACTATTGGAAATCTCAATGTTTCGTTGAGATTGCTCGATTTATGCCACCTTTTAAAAATTTATGTCGTATAATTACTGTGCTTTTGTACGTTTGAACAGTTTTTTTTTTTAGAATTTATCTACGGGCGCACAAAACGGAATTAACATACACCCACGCGGTAATAAACGTCGTGAATATGCGTTCAGCTTAGCGACCGTTCAAAACAAGACTGTTGGATTTATCCAATTGATAATTTAATTCTATTTTTTTTTAATAATTATTTGATTTCGAGTTAAATTTTATTTATAATAGCTATTAAATATAAAGAAAATGTACCATACAATTTTATATAAAATGTTCTAATTTAAATCATAAAGCGGTAAATCAATCGTCAAATTCCTTATAAAATATCTACAGTTCAAACGTAATTGAGGAAGATTCACTTTTTAAGTGAAAATAACATAGTAAACTTGCACTAACAGACGCCGTTTTATTGCTAGTACGGTCAACGTATAATTTGTCGTCTCCAACAGACTATAATGACGCGTTATTACGATGCTTAGTTGAATATGCGCATATTATGGTTGCCCAGGCGAGATGTTTTGATTTTAAATCCCTACGCTCTTTCTGAGGCTACTTTTTTTGGCTCACTGTCCATGGCGTGCTTCACCTTACAATACGGCTTATGTAACTCAAAGGAGGATTATTGAAGATTTTGCTAGACTAAAGTTCAGCTCCAAATGCTTCCTTTTTTTAAAGTCGGCAAAGAGATGATCAGATTTTAATTTCAAGTCGCTAATTAACTTACGGCTACACATTTCTGAGATTGTATATCTTTACTTTTATCGAATAAACTTTTTGTATTTTTTATTATTAAGTGATAAATATTTTTAAAATTATCTATTTTTTTCATACTCTTAAGATAAATGATAAAGCAGTTGACTTTCACTTTCAGAACTGCTTGTATTAAACCTTCCATTTTTTTTTAAATTGTTTACAACAATCATAACAGATGTCCAACTACATTTATAAACAGCGCGTACGTTTCATTTTACGTCATCTCTACACGGTCACGTTCAACAGACCGGAAAATGTCGAGACGAGAGACTTGTAGAAGGAGCTTAATATCAAAACTTTTGTATTAAACCTGTGAGCAACATTTTATATAGATATTGCACACCGGAGTACATTGCCTTCAACCGGACATTTGGCCATGTACTTTACGGATGTTTAAACGAAGGTCTTCAAGCCCAGCGGCTGGGAACTTCGAGAGCTGCGTTACGTGACTTGGAATCATATTAATGAATTTAATTAACAATTCTTAGCGCGTAGTCGGCTGTCGCGACGCTCATTCCAACTCCTAATTTGATGCCTTTTAAACGTGGATGACAGCTTTGACGTCCCCTCCAATTCTGCATATTATATTTAATATTATAGGATATCAGTAGATCGATTCGAGATGTTTTTTTTTTGTTCTAGATGATTCGTTTCTTTGGATAATTGAAGCAGCGGTGGTGTGTAAGTTTTCACGTAGACGCAACACTAATGGTACAAATGTGAGGTTTCAAAAAACCGGCTGCGGTGCGCCACGCGACGTTCCGTTACGCCAAGTAGACCGACGCCGCACGCAGGCAACATTTACATTGCAAACGCGACCGTCAATACGCATCGAGTCCAAACTCCTTGTTGCAACGGTTTACCACATGTTCCTTTACAAATCAAAGACAATTTCGTATAGACAGACGTCTGGTTTTTGAATTATTATTTTTGTTTCCACTAGTTTATTATCAATTTCTACACGTAACAGTAATATGTTAGTATTATTCGTAACCCCAGCCAAGTCATCCTACTATATATTGACAAAGGATAGTTCTTCGACAAATATGCGACTAGTTTCGAGCCGAATGTATTGGAAGTTTTAGGGACGTCAAAGGGCACATTTCACCGGGCTGAGGGGCCGGAGCGAACGTGGGCAAAGAAAAAAAAAGAGCAGGTAGTCAAAATCTCTGTTTAACAAAAGTCAACCATAGTGAGGCAGGCACAAAAAGTGATTTCAGAATTACGCAATACTTTCCACGAATTTGTCGCTACGGGGTGTCGGGGCGACGCGGTCACCGCTCTGGCTCGCGAACGAAAAAAAAATTCCTTTGTGATTTTAAAACGAAACGAAAAAAGTAAGGACGCCCGCTTGCAAGAGATATTGCCTTCGTCCTTTCACATGAATTGACTGCGCTAGTTTGTTTTTTTTTTTAAATAGAAATGAATTATCATGTTCAGGTATGCCATGTTGTATTTGATAAACTTTTAAAAACCTCAAACTTCTAACTTTTGTGAGTATTTGGGTTAAAGTATTGAGGCTATAACATACTTTTAACAAATTACAAATAACATTTGATTTGCTGAATATTAAGTTTTTTTTTTAGTCTCAAATATTACGTGTTAGCACTTGTAATGCCAAAAATGACATAGTATGGATTGGAGGGGGTAAGAAATACACAGTAATCCTTCCTTTTTTAATTAGATTGATTCATGTCTTTTATTTTTTTTATTCATTTAAGTATCTTTATCCTCAGAAATAACGAAACGATTATCACAACGTAAATTGGAAATATATCGATTGTGGAATGCATTTATCTATATGTTAAATATCTTTTAATATAAAACTTATAAATTGAGACGTAGAACTTTGTACTTTGCCAAGTTTTCAATCTCAAAGTTTTTTTTTAGCGTAAAAAGAGCCAAACCTACTACGCAACGTTACAAGTTCCTTTAAGAAACTTGTACTTCTTAATCTTGAAGTTTAGAAACGAACGAAGTTCATCGACGTACTGAAGATGTATTCAACCGAAGTCAAAAAGAAAAAACAAGTTAAAAAGACGTCGTATATTACAAATATTGCGGAAGAAAATTTCCTACCAACTACGGAGACTAGATTTCAATAAACTAATAAAGTGTATAAAATAGGGAACCAGATCAATCTTAGTGCGTTGTACCATATATTGGAGTTAAAACTTACGTAACGTATTCTTATAAATGTATAGTTTAATGTCTCAAAGTTCCAAGCTTTTGATTCTAGCGGCAATATATTTATTTACTTTAAAAAAAACGTACCTCACGCCTGTATTCCACGAAATGGTATGCAGATGTACAACTAGTGCACCCACATATCACCGTATGTTTTTCCTTTGAACGATGTGATAGGTGGTGAGCCTATCGTAATATCAGGCACAAATTCCAAACTCCGGGATGATACTGAGAATGAAAAAAAACTGAAATATGTTATTTTAAAAATAGAAATACAATATTATTATTGTCCGCAGTTATGGCAGCCGATGAAGTCATGAGTAATGGCGAGCAAGGCGGCAATGGAAAAACGGCATTATTGCCGTAACCAGGTAAGATTCGATTCATTGTTTATCGGAATTTAAACAAAGACTATTTAGAAGACCAGTTAGAAGCATACAATTACGTACTTAGATTTATTTAAACAAATAGATTTTAAAAAATCTATTTGTTTTATATTAAAAGCAAATCATTAAGCAAAGCAAAAATACTAGATAACAAAGACGAAATTTTAAGTGTTGCCGTGATAGAAAAATCAAGATTTTATTTACAAATAAAAATGAAATAGCCTGCAATAATATAACAATGCGACAATAATTATATTAAAAACTAACTTAAATTTACGCATCAGACGAGTTCAAATAAAAACATTGCAACCGCTAAGTTTAATCAGACAATGTTTACTCATTTACAAACATGTGCGTAATGCATTTTAATTATAAATAAATACTGTAGTATTTAGTAATTACGTACCACTGTTGTACAAAACAAGTAATTTATTTCAATGGACTTATCAGTTCATATTTTTAAAGTAATAATGCATGCATCACGGAGTACGATAACTTTTATGTTTTCATCCATATCAAGAGTGACCCGGGGTCATTGCGAAGGACAGACTACCGTACTGTTTGATATGCACATAATCACCAGCAAGAAACAATGAACGATAGATAACCTTTATAGTAAACAATTCAATGTTGACCAGATACGCAGAATGACATAATAAGGGTAACAAGTTTCGTAGTAACTTTTAAACGATATGTACAAAAATCACTATTTTTTTGTAATATATGTGCGTTAACGTGTTTTGATAATATTTATTAAGGTTTTTTTCATATCATATGATTAGCAACGCAACGAAAAGGTCGTTCACCGAATGGAAAGTCACACGCTTATCTTTTACTATATGATGTAATACACGTACTACGGTAAGAAATTATGTAGGTGGTCCAGATGCTCAAATTTGAGCGCGACATCGAGATACATAGTAATAGAGAAGCTACTTCGAAAAAAATGTTCAATTTTGGTCAGTTATGATATAATCTGTTGCAATTTTTACTTTACGTATTAATATGCGTTTTGTAAAACTGTTAATCTAGTCTCAAATTGTTTTGTATTAGGGTGATTAAGTTATTATCGTCATAAATTGCCTCTTGTTACTGCGCAGCGCTCTAATTATAACGTAGCCGCTCGGATACTTCATTGATTTTCTATCGCAAACTACAACAACGCAGATAAAGAGGTGATGTCACGGAAGAAAAAAAAACTCAAATCGCTGCCGCTGTCTCAACACTCGCCAACTATCGCGATCGTGACGTGTTTTTCCCTGTCTGTTTAATGATTTATAATTTTTTCTCTTCATTAATGAACATAAACTTTTGACGCAAAACTTTCCCCGCCCAAACATTACAGTCAATTTTTATGCTAATCAATATGAGAACGAATTAAGTTGAACGCGATATGGTGATAAAAACAGTCCGTAGTCAAACACAATTAAATTACCACCATCGTGTTACCGTCACTCCAGGCATCTGCAGTGGAAATAAAACCAGCCAGATGTCTAAGTTGCAAAATAGCCTGTACAAAACAATCGGTTGTAACTGGATCATTTGTTTGACTAAAATACAAAGTTCTTGCTTTGTTATGCTTAAGCGCTTCTTAAAATATCAATCGAAGACGCTTTTAAAAAAAATACTTAAGACACATTTTAAATCACACTCACTAAACCGCAGAAAACCCTTCTTTGTAAAAATATGTCAGTAAACTTAATCATATTGTTTGGAAATTCTGTTTGTCTTTATATTTTTTATAGTCTAATTACCTCTAATACTTGGTATTGTTTGTTTTCCTTAATCCTCATTTTTTCTTTTTAGAAATCATTTAACGAATCTGTTTACCCGAGTTAATTGGACATCCTTTTAATTATTGCTTGATGCCATGGAAACGAAATTAATCAAAGGTATTTGTTAATTAGAACTGTGACTGTCGACTTATTTTAGTCGCTTAGAAATATTTCTCGTATTTTTAAGAAAGAAAACAAGAATCTTTTCATGAGTAGACAGCTTTTTTTAATTACGTTTCGCCTAAGTGTGTATAGACATACGGTTTTTTCTTTAATCCAAAGAAAGAACAAAATCGACAAGTCCAATCAAAGTTTACAGAAGCCAGGCCACGTAACCAGGTAAAAGAAAAAAGTTGCTGGAGTGCGCACAATAGTTCCATCTATCGAGGCGAGCCACGCGTTATGCCTCTTTTAATCCGGTGCATTATGAACTCTCTGCAGACGCGGCTTGAATGACGGTGTCGGTTGTAAAAGTTTGCGAAAAAACGTGTGCCGTTGAACTCGCTACGGCGAATGCACTGGGGGCCGTTAGCTTTATCCGAGGTCAGGGAGGCATCGATAAATTGTGGCGCCTTAAGCTTTAATAAAATTATGCATAAAGGCTCAGCTGATTGTCACAACGGTGTGGATTTTTCCTCTACTTACCTTCGTTCAATAATTCACTAATTTAAAACTTTTTTAATAATGATAAGGTTATTCTGTCAATTACAGTTTAGTAAATTTAATTCAAATCTACGTTATTAATACGCGTGATAATTGTCTACTACTCGTCAAAATATTGAATACACACACGCATTGGCTGTTCCATATTGACTGCCAAAGGCTTCTAAATTCGTTATATCATTGTTTACTCCCATACTAACCAAATTTCGTTCAACGGTTAATCAATTCATGTTAATGGTGTTATTTAGCTATTTTTTTGTTTACAATCCCCCATTCGACGCATTGTAACGGGCCGGACCGAAGGCAAATTGCCTCCAGCAATAAAAGGCCTATAACTCATTTTTTGGCACAAAGGGAAGTAGGCCCGAATTCATTTAAGTAATCAAATTGTGGGGATAAAGCTTACAGTAGCGCCGAACGGGCAAATTTCTAACCACGCATGCGCCATTCAATCGATTTCTAAAAATACAGGAAGTTTTTCACACACTTGTGAGTGATAATGTTGAATAACAAACGGTATTGCTATAATCTCTAAAATATTGTATTGTTTTTTCAAGAAAAATATATTTTATAAAAAGATTTTAATTTACTAATTTTAATTATTTCTATTTAATTATAAAATGATCAGTGAGTTCTTTATTAAACTATTTCTTAATACCAATAATACGATGTAATCAGATGTTTACTGAGTCTGTTTTATAATTCATTCATTAATATATGTCAGTGTTACTAATGTGTGATAAAAATATATTAGCCTGTCGTTTGTATCGGTAGTGCTTGACGTCAATTCTAGTGAGCTGTGTTCGTGATTTTTACGTCAGTTGGAGATTTTTTTTTAAATATTACATAAAATACTGCTGAACTTTATTAGTGAATTTATTTAAAAAAAAAACAGTGTTAGCTTCAGTCCGGTTAACGTGAACCAATAACTTTCAATTATCCATATAAAAGAATATCGAAATATAAAATTTGAGATTGGGTTTCGTTAAATGTCTGCGAGGATAGTTAAAAAGTCGTTTTTACTATTCCTTTTCGGTAGTACAAAATAATAAGTGTAGTATATTCTTGGACACTTTTTCCTTGCTTCATAGAAGCTATGATAACTTAGTAGTTAAGAGCAGATCCGATAATTGGAATTCGATTTTTATTATTATTTCTAATTTATTATTCCTAAATTTATGTATTAATTTTACTTATTTATACTAGAAGGCATAAAATCTAAATAACTTAAATTTTGTTTCTTTCCTAACAGGTATATACCCAACTGCCTTTCGGATAAGGAAGGCGTTACGGATCGTTGTAACTTAGGTAAGTTTTGGATTTAAATGTACATGTATATTCAGATAATATATAAGGATGCGATTGCTGATTGCGAAACTATTTCTTGTGACTTAACTTGTGATGTTGCGTTTGTGTCTGGCTAAGCACGTGCTATGCGCCTTTATAGTGACGCTTGCTTGTGACGTAAACTTCGATCAAAGAACATATTTTCTCTTGTTACAGGTCGAATCAGAAGTTTGGCAATCTGTTGTGTTGGAGTGAAGAGAAAATAAAAATGCTACGAAAATAATTTGAAACAGGTAAATGTCAAACGTTTTACTTATTATTATTGTTATAAGAGATGGTTTCTATTAAAACATGTTATTATTGCCCTGCTATGATCACTTACGCGATGCTCTTGCTTGTGCGAAATGCGAAAATAAAATTTAAGATTGAAAATATTACCAATATTTTTAAGATGTCAATTTGTTTTGTACCATATTATATTCTGATCATTTAATTTTTCATGTCGTTGTATATTGTAATTTCCTGAAGTAAGAAATCTTACAGCTTCAAAGGCTCAGAGTCAAAGGGACGTATTTTATTAAAAATGTTGCGATTAAATTTTCTTCAGACAGCTTTTGAGTCTATTGAAATCGACTTTACATGTTTTATAAAAAATAAGAAATAATTTGAACGGCTTTGTCGTATGTGTCCGCAGCCTGCGCGTTGGTAAGAGAGGACAGTGGGGTGTGGCGGCCTCCTTACTCACAAGTACACAGGTAGGTCACTCAAATTATTATGGACAATAACCGGTTTTTTTTTCGACTTCATTTCCTTTCTTTATTTTACGTTTTAAAGAACAACCTGTTCTTATTATTTTGCCGTTTATTGCTTTTAGGTTAAGTTATAATTTAAGCCAGCGAAACGAGCTCGAGCGATTTTACCGTTATGTGTGAACCTCATGAAAAGGTTATGAAAGTTGTCATATATAAAATTCACATGTTGAGATGTTGGTCCGCCATGAATTTTTGTATTTTGTGTCATTTAATCTGTATTGAGAGAGGGCCTAGATTCTTTATCAATGACCTCAATATTTTTTTTATTTCAAAGTAGCAATACCTCGCGTTTTTTTGTTGACATTTAATAAAATTATGTTTAGCAGTCATTTGCGTTATTTCATTTATTTTATTATTTTAGATTTTTAGATGTATTTATTATTTTAGATAGTTTTTGTTATACCACATTTTATAGTGAGTTTCACGTCACACGGGTACGCGATCGAAAAAACCAAAAATATTTCTGCATCCAGGATGAATTCGAAGCAGTGTAGCGAATTTACCAATTGGCTGGGGCCTAGGACGGCCTATATTAAAAATCCGATGCCAAAATTTGTTATACGAGGTGTGCTGAGATAACGTATACACTAGAATACCACGGATTCCTTTGCCGGAAATATGAGTATTTTAGCCTACTTACTACCAAAATTGCTTAGGTTTGGCGCTAGAGGGCTTCAAAGTTGAATTAAATATTCATTTTTTTAGACATCTCGAAATGGCTTCAATAGATTTTATTATTATTTATATCATGCGTTTATATTAGTAGTTAGTATAAACAACATGTTTTTTGTGGATAATGGTCGTGATAATAAACTAATAAAATTTTTGGATAAGTATTTTGTGGGTCCAAAAAATTTTCGACTCACACTTTTGTAACAGCCCTTGTAATCACTATAAACTTTCGATTCGGCAAACAATTGAGCCATAAGGTAATATTTTTTATACTTCTAGCCAACAATCTAATTAAAAACCATCAACTTTGATCTACCTATAGATTGTGTTTCGTATTAGTAACTAAATAACTAAGCTGCGGTGGCGCAATGAATCAAAGTGGGTCTTAGCTTCCGACATCCATCCATCTCCCGCCAGTCTTGGACTTAAAGCAAGTTTTTCTCAACTTCATCTTTCTATAGATACTTGGAAAAGTCGACTGAGTTTTTGTGTCGTATGATTAAATAGACAATCTATCGCATAGTATAGTTTATTTCAGATATCTGTAAGCTTATCGTAATAATGATGTTTTTTTGTTTTTCACTGTTCACAATCTACAATGTTAACAGTAAGAATCTTTGTTGACAATTACTAGTTGAAAACTAAGAAACAATTATTTACGTCAGGAGACCATTATCCCTTTTCTTCAAAACTTTTTCGCCTTTGGTACAAAGGACTGAAAACGATATTTCTGAACAAGCACATTCACGTGAATGTACAGTCGTACACATCGTGTAAGATAAATAGATAAGTTGTATTAAATTAAAAATTATGATTTCTAGATAGTTCTAAAACACTTACGTATAAATTTATAAATGACTACTACTATTCATCAATACGCTTTAATTTAATAATTTGCCAAAGATTGACTAATGAACTCCTCGTAAAAAATTTACTAAATTTATCATCTATTCGAACTGAATCACAACCCACATAGAATTTAATATTAAAAATAGTACATATATTTTTCCTGCTAAAATCAACGGGTTAGATACCTAGCAAGGAGTATTGATTTTTCAAGGAAAACGTGGTGTCTTGTTTCCATCGAAAATTTTGTCGAATATATCAAATTCGTTTTCTCAAAACTATAAAAAGTAATAAAAGTTTTTATTGTTTTTATTATACGGACGATAAATATTAAAGATGGCTCGTTTTGAATCGGTCATTGTTTCCATCGGGTTGAAATGCGGCTGGCGAAAATGCGCAATGCGGAGGGTTTACTCCTCGATGTTCGTTCTTGGATGTCCCGTCACATTTGCAATACAATACGGTACATTTGCACACATTCAAACATCGAAAAATGTAGATCGTCTTGCCTCGCAAAAAATATTAAAACACTTATGTTTGTGTCTATAATTTTTATTATGTTTTGAACAAAAAGCACAATAAAAATTATTTTAACGATTATGAAACTAATATTAAATATATATTAGATAACTGAATAAAATTTCAGTTCCGTTAGGTTTTATTGAGCTCATCTATCCACCGATGCATGGGACGTATGCTCACTTCATATGCCGCGCGTCATCTATACTTTCCAGGTGAGCGAGCCTGCGGAGTCTTTGTACTTTAATGTCTCCGATGATGCTAGGATGCCAGGATGCCTGGATTTTTCTTATTATTTTTCATTCTGTTATTAATAGTTTGTCTTCTTCTTTAAAATCAATGTCGAGACTTCACAACCGTACATTAGGGTCGGTCTAAAGGTCGTTTTATAAATGCCGATTTTAGTGCGCCTACTGATAAATCTGGACACTAATCCCTTATGTAACGCTGCACTATAAAGACGGGAATTTTGTACTCGAATTTCAATTTCTTCCTCCCGTTTTGATCCGTTATAGTGCAGCCCAGGTATTTAAACTTCTCGACTACTTTCAAAACATTGTTACCAACTCTTAAGTTCTCTCGACACTCGTATTCCTGTAACGACACATGAAAATCTTTAGGAGTACTTTTCGATGACGCGAATCGCCTGGATTTCTAATTTTGTCAAGAACTGAGTTCGTTATTTGTTATTCGCCCAACTAATGTTTATTCAGTAATAACACGTAGGATTTGTAAACGGTGCTTGTAAGTAGATATTATAAATCGGCTATTAGTTCATATTGTATACATCTAATTTTACTCAGACGTTGTTTCTAAGGAACTGGGTCACACAATGTGTTTCAATAGAAGCTTTTTGTTTAAAGTAATTTAGTGCAATGTATAAATCTCAAACTGCTGGAATATTATTTATGTATATGGTAATGATTTAAATGTGGTCATGCGATAATAATTTATCAATTATGGTTGAATTATAAATAAAAATAAAATAAACGAAAAGTAGCTTAATTAAAAGCTGTATTAAGCTTAATTAAAATTTATTTTGTTTACTGTATTTGAAATAATGAAAAAGCTTATGGATTACGCAGACTCAATAGCAGTTTACAATATCTTAAAAATTAAATATCACTTTTAAAACATTAATACGATTTAATAAGAAATATACATAAATATCGAACCTTCGTGTAGCGGCGACATCTAGAAAGCAGAAGAATAAACACATAAATTATTTGTGCGATCGAGACGGTATATGAGATTTCATGTAAGTGTTGGTGAAGTAAGAAGTAAGAACAGAACATCGCTTTCATTTATTCCTCTAATAATCTATTTGTACGTACAGACACTAATCAGGAATATTCTAAAGATAGCTTATGTTCAGCATGCCATTAATTATAAGGTGTATTTTATGTTCTTGTGTTACTTTGTCTCAAACTTAAAATATAGTACAAACGAAAAAAAAAACAAAACGATAGTCTTTCATTTAGTTTTCAATATTGTGAAACAAATCATATCACAGTTGAAAAAACTCGGTAAGATAAAAGAGATAAAAAAAACTTGTATTATAACATTTACAAAACAAATACAGTTTTAACCATTTGAATAAAAATGCATTATTCGAGAATTTTAAAATGAGCTTTAAAATTTCTAACTGATTCAAAGTTTTTCCCGTGTAAAAGTGGAATAAACAACGTAAGCAGATTACGCCACTGGACACGTTTGTGTTGAAAGTATTGAGGCTGGAACATATAATTCTAAAACTGAATTTAATTCAGATTAAATACATTTTTCGTTTTGGACAGCGTTTGCAGAAACCATACCTAATAATGCCGGAAACACAGAAATTAACGGCTTATATTCTGTGACAACAATGAAATTTGTATATCAATTAACTGCACTAGACAGTTAATGGACTATCGAAATTGTATTTTATACGTGATCAATTAAAATCAAGCGAAACTTTTTATTTGAAGTGACTTTTTAGTCGCTTACAATATAATACGAGAATTTCTTATTTTATTTTTTTTAATGGGCGTCTCTAAAACTTTATATCAAATGTCATATTTAGATGACATATTTTATTTAATTTATCTACATAAATGTATTTTCATTAAAACTCGAATCACAGAAATGCAGTTATATAATTACCTAAATTTTGTACATAAATATTTTTTATAAAACTTTTTATATTTTAGAAGTATCAATCTTCAGTCAGACTAGCGCGATCTATCAATTAAAAACGAAAAAAACTAAAGATTAAAAGTTCGAATGCGCCTATAAATGTTTTTACAGCAATAATAATTAAAAGTATAATCTTGACTACCAACTTGATTATTACCACTGGTGCTGGTGTCAAATGACCTGTAGTGGTTTCGTGGGAATTTTGTTATCCACCAGTTCTCAGTCTTACATTTAGATAAGTCAGCTTTTTAAAACGTCTTCAGCTCAACACTATATCATACGTGCTTTGTCACGTACAATTTAATTTATTTAAATTATCGCTACAATCGTTATATTGTTGCTATAAGCTTTCTTATAAACTAAATGTCATAACTGTTTTTGTTTCGAATTAACTCAAAAATCGCTTTAAAAATTCTTTGACCAAAAAAGCACTTTTACTATTAATCTGGACTATGTGTTATTTATTTATCTAGCCTACGTTAGTTGCAATATCGTTTGACGTAGTAATGCAAACACTGAGTATGTTAGTTTTAGGCAATATTAACTCTCTTACCTTAGACTTACCCTTTATATTTATATAGTCTCTACAACTTGTAAAATGAACTTGTGTACTAGGGTTGGATTAAACAATTTGAGAGCTTGTTTTGTTTGTGAAACGTAGTTTACTTTTGCTATCTCGTCTTTGAGGGGACTACTCCTGATATCGTTTGTTTACAACAATGCTGATTTATTTATCTTTGGCATTAAGTCAATTGTGCGTAGGAGCTCGTGCGTCATGATTTAGAAGTTTCATTCTTTTGTATGTATCTATACGACACTAAGAAGCCAATCGCTAATTGCACGACAAAATGTCAACACACAGAACACCTTACGGCAGTTAGAATATAGTATATCAATTAAAATTAAGTTTTTCTTTTTTAATTGAAGCAATGTTAGAATTTTGTTTAATTCTTGAACGACTTTCTTTGATTTTGAAAAGAGACGCGATTTGAACATAAAAAATGAACGAGGTATCTCTGGTGGATAGGCTAAAGTATTTATAATTAGAGACACTTTTTCTCGCAAATAAGACAATTCATCCATGTCTATCGGCTATGTATGTATACAAAATACACATAATACATATAATATTAATTACCAGCTATTGTTAATTTTAATTTATAACAAAGTAATAATTCAAATTATGACTAATCTTGTCGATTAATATTGCCGATTGGACTTTGTATGCAAATGCCTCACTGGTCTGTTATGGAAGCGTAATAATTGGTAAACGGTTTGCACCTGGCCTGATCGAGATTAATCGGCTTAAACCTTCCAACGTGCATTTGGTGCGCGCGTATGTGCGTGAGCTTTGATGGGATTTACTATGGAATCGTGACGTTGAGTACATTGCGGATATCAAACATTTGAGTTGCCGACATCACTGTCGAAATTGAATGCCAACGTTTACATTATTAACGTTTCCTACGCCCGCTAAATTATTCTCGTCCATCGCCGTTGGCGGGCCGCATTGCTGAACTCGCGCACATCGCAATCAACTCACATGTAATTGAGCTCGACTCTCAGAAATGTATCGAATGAATTTGTGAAATTCACTTTACGATTGGCCGATAGCTATTTGCTTCCAATTGTGTTACGTTTTGTACGAAATTGTTAGATTTTCCGATCGCTATTGGACATTTATTTTATTAACTTTTGAAATAAAATTTTAATCTCAATATCACTTATAATCTGGTCTATATAAAAGCTACTGATGCTTTTCTATTCTTTCATTTATATCGCTAGAACACACATTCATATCAAAAAGATTAATTCTTCTAATGTGATATTTCTAATCGAAGGAACGGGAATTCCCATACATAAACGTTTATTTAACATCAATTTGTTCCCGCCATTCGTTATTTAACTTCTTTATGCTTAACATGTCTCTTAAATATCCACCACATGTCTCACAAAATCTAAGTAGATATAATTGGAAACAATTACATCTACTTTTCATTCGATTTATTAAGTCTATAATGCATCAAGCGATTGCTAGAGGCATTGGATAGTAACGAAATGAACGAGTGAAAGCTGAATTCAAAGTGGAAATATCGCCTGGAAATAAAACTTAGTTAACGTACTCTGAGAAATAGGTTGTTTGGGTAGATTTTATTGGTACATAATTGAATGTAAAAAACTTTGTTCCTGATTTTTTAATAAAAAAGAAAGAAATGTACGAAAATAACTGTTATTGAAAGTTATTAACTAGTCTTCGCTTGTTTAATGTTTAGTTAGTTAATACATTAATAATTATTAATTTATGTATAAAGTAAAAAAAAACATGGCCAATATTACTTCGATAATAGCACCTTCTTACTAGCAAATAGCTATTTAACGCAAAATCTTTCTTAAATAATTTTTGTACTTCATATCTTATTCTAAAAGCTTAAAGGACAAAGAAAAAATAATTTTTAAACGTTTTTTTTTATTACTTACTGTACTAAAACGACTTGTTTGATTTTTATCCAATTTGCGTCGAAAATTACTACTTAAAAATGTTATATATATTAAGGTATATTGTATGATTTGGTTGCCATTGGACTATTATGTGTAAACTTAATTAAAAAGTGATTGTATTAAAATTTGTATAATTTGTCGGTAATTAATAAAATTATTACCATTAGTGTTATTATTATAATTAATGTTGTAATCATCATATATATCATTTCCCGTAATAATTCCATTTGCCGTATTGAATGTTATGTTTTGTTATTTTTTCATGTTTATTTCATATTTTCGTTTGGTTTATTTCTGTTTCTCATTCGTATATTTTTTTTTCGCTAATTCCATAAAGCATAAACGAATTATTTCTATTTATGAAACATCATCTTCTCAACGTCATATTATTTAAATCAATCGAAACTGTGGGTTCTCAATTAACAACAAGAATACTTGAAAGATTATACCCAGATTCGATAAGATTTATGTCAGTGCATAAGTTCACTCCTTCTGTATTCGATGTAATACATTGCAAAACAATAAATAAACATACCTCACGCTTGCATTCCCCATTGAGATAGGCAAAGCTGCAACCAGTATCACTTGCCTAACCCAAGATTCGAACCATTGAGTTACATTAACACCGAGGTAGTCAAAATAAACTTTTTGTAGGTATAGCAATTTGCGATTTCAACTTTTTTTTTGGCACGAAGTTATAATATTTTCTAATAATTACTATATTTCGACTATTAAATTGGTACAACCTTTCTAAGACAATGACCTGTCTCACACACTATGCTATGTGTGTTTATACCTTACCCACAATTCACGCTCACCTCAAATTGTAACCAATTTTCCACCACAATTCACGCTCATTTCATCCATGTCCATATTGTTTTATGCTTCTTTCATTCATACATCATTCATTCACATATGAAGTAAGCTACTAATATAGTCCCACCCCATTTCTAATAGACCTAGTTTTAAACAGCTCTGCGGTGACGTCACTCTCAATTGCTCTTTGCCTCGTGAAAGACATGGGTAGTGAGATGTCCTGTACATCACAAATTCTCACTACCTTGTCTTTCATGTGGATCGAGCATACTCACAGCATGCCCGTCAGCGAGGCCGCGAAGACCAGATCCCAACGATGATGTTCTTCGTTTTTAATTTGTTTTTCTTTTTTTTTTTGGTTTTATTAATATATTTCAGTACTTTGTAAATTATACCGTATAAAGATTTTAGTTAATTTCAGAACAAGTTCAGCTTCTATTGAGTTATGTTCAAGAATTTATTATATCAAAAAGGCTTAACTCACGTTTGATTGCTTCGGTATTTGTACCGATAAGTTTCAGATCTTTCGAAGGTTCATCAACAGGATGAGAGGGCGGGCTTAGTTTGAGATCACGTCCCGCCTCTCATTTAGTACTTACATTTTTATATATTAAGTTAATAATGTTTCACGGAAGTTTAAATAACTTTTTGTTCAAGAATTTGTTGGCAATAATATTGTTGGCAATAATAAATATATTTTTATTGCAAACACAGGAAATACAATTGGCGATCTAAGCTGAATCCTATCTGAAATTGAAACTTTAATCTTTGTTATACTATTTTACACTTAAGTATTTTATATATATCTTTAAAATATTTTCTATAATTATATTGCTCATATAAATCATGTAAATATTTAAATTTGTCATAAGTAATTGAATGTTACAAATTATATCGAGGGATTAATCGTGTTATATTTTTTTATTTATTTACGAGATATACAAAATTAAAATAATAAATGGCGTAACTTACGTTTCACGGGATTCGATGTTTCTACCAACAAGTTTCAGATCTTTCGGAGGTCCTTCTCTTACGTGGCAGCCCGTGTTGCTGAAGGCGACGCGGAAGAACATCGACATTTCCAAAGACTTTGGAATTGACATTGTCAGTACTTTTTGTGTTCCCGTCAACATTAACGCCGCCCTGAATACAAACGCTTCAGTATCGAGTTCGTCGTTATCGCCGATGCACCCCGCGCCCCCCGCCTCACCAGTCGGGTAATGCGAGCACAGGTGCGCAGTGCGAGGCGGGACGCGATCGAGAAACAAGTCCACTCACCCTAATGAAGGACCTCCGAAACGTCTGAAACTTATCGGTGCAACACACCGAACCCCGCGAAACGTGAGTTAGCCATGTATATATATATACAACACGTCTCAAGTAAGTTTAAGTAATTTTATATCCAATATTGGTGCAATTTTTCGATGCACAAATAGAGTATCAGTTAATTATCGTGCAGAAATGTTGCGTTAAAAACTAGATTTATTTATTTATTTCAGATATGGCTTAATAAAATAAAGTGTCACAATCCTAACTAGAATCATTCGGATGAATAATGTCTTTAATTTATAATAACGACATTAAATAAAGTTTAATATGAGTGTGCTTAATTATTTACTGTTAAAACTATATAACTAAAATGTATATCCTTATTCAATTGTATAGTTTTACATATATATTATAATCATATCAATCATAATATGGAATCAAATATAAGGGGATTATTGTTAATGTTGTTTTAGCAATGTACTTTAAGCTTACAAAGCGCAGGCCATGGGTATATATACCCAGCCCCACGTGGCCCGACCTCATTTGCAAACCGACGCGCTGGTAATTTGCACATGGTATTATCGTTATCCGTGGTCGTTGCGTCTTTTTGAGCTTAAGGTAAGATTTCGTTTATATCAATATTTTATAGCTTGATTGTGCTGAATAAACTTAAAAACTATGGAACTGATTTTAATTTTTTTTAATTCTAAGCTCTATCGAGTAAGTCCCTATGAGAAAATAACTAAATCTATATTTATTTTTATCTTACTTCCGGTCGAGCGAATCAGGAACGGCTTATGCGTAGATGTAGAATCTAGGAAATTGACTTTATTAATTTATCGGCTCCGCTAGTTTTAGGTTTTATCTCCAGTTGATGTTTTTTACTTTTCTAGGATAAGGGATTTTGGAAAAGAAACGATTTTCATCCATGTGCTGTATGTTGTTCGTCAATGGTTAAAAGATGTTATGAATTTTTTAATAATTATCTGGCCAGGATGTTTTTAGTCAACCTATTTAATTTCTCGCCGTATATTTTAAAACAACCTTTTATATAATTGCTGAAAGTTTTTCTAATTCGGACTTCAGGCTATAATTATAATTTAAGTCTCTAATAGGTATATGTGACTGCGGAAATGAATTGAATTTGAAATTTTATACGTGTATAAGATGAGTTAAGAAGTATAAAAAATATGTTTCATCTTTTATTTTTTCATTTCTTTTTATATTAGGTAGAAACTCTAATCTGTGTGTTTTTCTTTTTCCAACGTGTTACTTTGTAGCGTGACCACTACCATCGAAGTATAGACCGCGTTACGTAAGCCCCTGGACAAATACAGAACCATATTAGATAGAGTATGGTATGCGAAGACATTTTGTTTAATTAAAAGGTCACGTGTGCACTATTTACTGATTTAATTTATTAAATTAAGAGATGAGAATGTTTTCAACTTGCTACAAAGTGTAATCCGTTTTTATGTTTAAACTTGATATAAATTTATACCGACCAAGCAATTATCTTATTATATTAATATCAGCCTGTAGTTTTGAAATTGTGCCCGATATACGATAGGCTCGCCACCTATCACATCATAGGACGGAAAAGGGCGCACTAGTTGAACCTCTGCCTACCCCTTCGGGAAATATAGGTCTGCGATAGGATTTTTTTTAATTATCTTACCTTAGATTCATTTTTTATGTTACTAAATATTCGTATTAGTTTTTACCTTAAAGGCAGCCGCGAAGGGATTGAATCTTTTCGAAGCAGTCTTTCCGTAGGCATAAATATAATCTGATGTCACGGTGGCAGACAATTTCGTATTAAATTACGATTGATTTATTGTTTTGTTCTAGTTTAATTAGTCTAAATAATTACAAAACAACGATCAAAATTACTTACAATGCGGACAAATAAAAATTAACAGTTGTGAAAAAATTATTTATACGTAGTCTTTACTGTGCAAGTCTACCCAGTTTTTTGATATCAAGGTCTAAACTTTTACCATGTCGTTAGTGACTGGTCCTAATTACAGTAGATTAAAAAAATCAACACGGCCATTGTTTGAAGACGTATCACAACATGAAGTGAAAAATCCCTACATTGCGCTAGACAAATTGTTGATCTTTATACCGGATACATGGACAATAGATACATCCAACCTAATTCATTGGCTAGAAATGTTTGATATATTATTTAGTTAAATTTTGTCACTGAAAATAATTCTTAATGAGATGACAGGCATTAAATTCATCGCCTTCTTTTAAAAATTTAATTTTTTAACTTCTCCTGACTTCTTTCAGATTTTTGATTGTTTATTCTGATTTTGATTTGATATTTAACACCAACATTTTTTTTACAAGTATTCCCAAGTTATTTTTATATGAAACAATTACTTCGACAGCAAAGTCGGTGTAGAATTTCTATTCTATTAACTGTAGTGAAACGACTTAAACAATTCGACCCGGAAAAGACTATTGGATACAAAATTGATACATTAACTAGGAATATTATTAAATTTCGCTTATATAACTGGTTACTGTACTTTTTAAATAGATTAAATAAAAAAAAATTATTAACCGCTTTTAATGGTTGAAGTTGTAACGATCTTATTCGTCGACGATAGTCGTAATAACAGTTTGGCATCAACTCGATAACTGAAAGCGCAACGGTTTACTATTTTGTACTGAACGAACGTAAATAATATATCTGATGTACAGCTATCGATCGGCTACTGACTTTCATTCTTTCTCATGTGAACTTTCGACCCTTTTAAGTCGTCATTTCGAACGACGCGATTTTCTTGTCGAGAATTTTGTACGAGTTCAGGCGGTTATTTCCCAAGCCGATCATGTTTGACGAGGCACTGCACTTGGCGTTTTTTCCCAGCGCCATTGTCAAGACAAATGAAAATTGAAAATTCAAATTACTTCTTAGTTTTGTATTATTTCGTCGATCAGTCTCAATTTGCACATATTTTTTATGTTTATTTTCTTTATATACTTATACATTTAAAATATAGTTGATTTTGAATCCTAAACAAACTTATTTGTCCATGTTCCAAACTCTCTATATTTAATATATAGTTTTGCTATGTAATATAAATTCGTAGTATCAACAATGATGGGACAATTTAAGTCATTTATTATCCCGACGCCGCTGTTTTCTGACCGCATTTAGTACATGTTTGTTATTGCAAGCTCGCAGACATTTCATTACGTCGCCTGTCGCAACGAAAAGAATAATTGGTAAATCCAGTTAATATTATCGCGCATAATTTCTCGCGTACGTTACTCATTTTCACATGAATGAATTCGTTCGTACTTTTGTTTTTTTTTTTACGTTAACGCCAGACAAAATAGTCTGTCCTGGTGGAACAACATTTATGCTATTATATTTCGTTACCATTAAAGCGGCGTTTGTATTAAATAAGGTCAGGCTCTAACGGCTCTTCGCTACGTGCTAAAAAACCACATACGAGCGCCCGACCTAACCGATCGCGTAGTAATCCGTCAAATAAATCTCATTTAAATAAATATGCACTTATCACGCAGACAATTAGTGTAATAATTTTATTCTTCATTTAGTTTTTTCTTCTTATATTTTAGGTTTAAAACTGATTTAGCTTAGGTTTAACAGAGACAGTTTTAGGAAAACGTAGAGCATTTCTTAACTTTCTAACTGAAACTTGTCATAATGACAGGAACCGTTATGGAAAGAAGGGAAGGAAGAAAAAAATTGCTGAAAGAAATTTATCGGAAGTGAACACACAGTGCACAGTGCAAGTAACTGAATTTAAAAAAATAACCGCGTGGAATAAAATGCTTTGTATTTGAAGGACAACTGATCAACGTAGTACAACTGCTTCAGTGACGTAGTTGTAAACATAGCTAAAAATAAAATAGAGTTACACGGCTGGTCGCGTTCACTTCCGTTTATTGAAAGTTTTCTTTGAAAAATAGGTTAAAAGTCACTCGACGTCCAATATTGTAATGGACTGTTTTCAAATGGAACTTTGACTATAATATAGTTGCAGTATGTTTTGGTCGATCTTGTTAGGTTGCTTATCATATAACTTTTTCCTATTTATGTCTTTCTATTATTTTTATTTTTACTTTACTTTTTCCACGGTTTAGTTATTGACCATTATTGTATGCATGTTTACTCAAGATAAACAATCTCGACCTAATTCTACCGGAATAAAAAGAGCAGAGCTCGTTTAGCTTTTCGGGTGTGAATCAAATATATCTTGTTTTTATAATAGGTTTTTTTTAAGTTTTTTTCAAGATTTTAAGATGTAAATTGTTTTCAAATTTAATAATATTAATGTTTTTTTCGTAATTATTGCCTCGGAATTTACTAATTTACATATACGTATTGATCAATGTGTGTTTTTATTTTTTTTATTAATTGAAAAACGTTTGCTATACATAGTATTGTCCTGTAATTTTTAAACCGGTAAAAATATTATTGTAGGGTTGTTTTTAGAATATGTCAAGTATTTACTTGATAAATAATAAAGATTACATTTTAACTTATACTTTTTATTAATTTATTATTAACACTGATAAATAAGTTATCAGTGTTTCAAGTGTTTTTGTTACGATCTTACATGTTTAAAATTTATCTTGTGTTGTTTACAAATTTGCCGTAAATATTTATTGATTATTTTTAAGTTATCAAGTGTTGAATTTTTTTGTGTACTGTTTGTAAATTGCTTGATATTGTGTTAATTTTCAGGTCATTCGATGTGGCCTTGCCATCAAAGTCGGTTTGTTATAGATTTTTCCACAGCTATCACAGCCAGCTTTGATGAGCACGGCCCATTCGTAACAGCACCTTCGTCTGTTGCACTGCAGCGCCGACGGATCTATAATACCAACATTGATTTTAAGTTTCTCGGGCCTAGCCTGTCAAAGCGGCGGTGAAATGTCAACTAGCCTCATATCACAGCCACTTTGATGTGGTCGGTTTACGGAGACAACGACTACGTTCGCATTTTTTTGGACCGTGAAGTTACGAGGATCCGTGGCCCATTCGTAAAAATGGTTGTGCCATGTTGGCATTTTCATATCACAGCCATTTTTGACGAGTTGGGCTGTGGGATGTTTCACCTTTAATAGCAATAAGATGGCGAAAATGGAAACGGGACAGCAGGTTGGAAATGAGTAAGCAAGAAAATAGATGGTCACCCTGTCGCTCACAAAGTGGTTGGGATGTGCTGGTTATGTATCATATCACAGCCAGCTTTGATGAGCGATCGGTGCCCAGAGACACATAGACGGGTAACGTCATCAACAGTTCAAAGGAGAAATGATGTTGGGAATAACGTAGCCTTTAGAGCGGCAACAAAGTGGCAGTGAAATGCCGTCCCACGACATATCACAGCCAGCTTTGTTGACTCTCTTAGTGCTAAAAACATCATGAAGCGCTCATAAAATTTTTGTGTATTTGTATTTCTCGTTATATTTAAAGTATATAATGTTAGTCACAAATGTTATTTGTAATATAATTAACAATGCATAATAAATATGTACTTAAATTGATTTTGTAACTTTTATGTCGCAAATTTTCAAAGTTGTTTTTTAACTCTGCTTTTATTTTTCAGGTCGGCGAATAGAAAACCACACTTGCGGTCGGGCCATGAAGGTTTTGAACCATTATATAGATATTTAACAATGTTATAATTTTGTACTATTATTTTACAATAAGAAAATGAAAAAAAAATATTTTGACACTAATAAAACAGTTTCAGCCTTGGCTACTTGACTAGGTACACTGCTGGTCAAAGTTTGAGACCACTAATAAAAACTTATGATATTAGTAAATATTATGATATTATATTAGTAAAACTAAACGTTAATTAATATTAATACTTTTCAAACACCAACTCCTGCACCCGTACCCTAACTAGTGACGAATCTAAATTTTTAATATTCTTGTTCGAGAAGAATTTTCGTCCGACATTCCGCCGAAGAAAAGATGACGCCACAGAGTGTAAGTTCCGATTGTCAAGCATGGTGGCGGATCTTTTATGGTCTGGGGTTGTTTCTCTGGCTATGGGACTGGAGATCTTGTTCAAATTAAAGGAATTATGAAAAAGGAGCAGTTTAAAGAAATTTTGGGGAAAAATGCTGTACCCTCCAGATTAAATTAATCACCGATGGATATTTTTCCAATAAGACAACGACCCAAAGGATAGTTCTAAATTATATAGGGGCTATTTAGAAGGGAATCAGTCTGGGCTTTGGGGACGCCAGGTCATGACCTGGCCTCCCCAAAGCCCAGTCTTAAACCTATAAAGCCCCGATCTTAAACCTATAGAGCTTTTGTGGGAAGAGCTCGATCGGAAAGTTCGGGAACAATGTCCTTCACAGCAGGCCATGTGCAATGCATTAGAAGAAAGCTGTAGGAATATCTCGAAAGATTAATAATAAAATTAATAGTTCGTATGCCAAGATTGGTGAAACAAGTCTTAAAATGTAAAGGAGGATATTTTGATGCAAAATCCGTATAAAAAGTCATGTGTATGTTTTCATTATTGTATTATACTGCCCAAGGCTTGTATGTATTTTCTATTCATATTTGTCCGTGTAATATGAAAATAAAACCTGTATGTCATAAAGTTTTAAAGATTTCGACTTTTATTTGTTTTTCTTAGTTTTAATGAAGTCTCCAACTTTTGACCGGCAATGTATATTTATTATTGTTGAATATGAAATAAAACAAATTGATGGTTACAATATAAATATATTGATTTAGTAGTTTTGCGGTCATTTTACATAATGGACAAAGAGGATGCAAGAGGACATTAATAATATTTTGATTTTTTATAGTTTTAAAATGTATCAAGGTTAATGAAATAAATGTTATTTTTACAAATTAAATATTTAATTTCTCGTTAACAATGTTTCCTCTCATTAACATAGTTTGAAACACAAACACAAGGACAAAAGATTACAGTTAGCCATGCAAAATCACTTACTGACGAACACAACATGAACCAGAAGTACTCAATACAATAATTTTAGTCAGGTTTAAAGGCAAATAAATACACTTTTAATTGCAATCTTTAATAAATTCATGTAACTTATGAAAAATACGCAATGTTATAAATTTTGTCGTTGAAAAATTGCCTATGAATCTATTTATTTATTTATATTATAAAAAGGTACACCAATAATGTATTCAAAATACAAAAACAAAATACAAAACACACAAATGACGAGACGACAGATGAATACATCGATAAAAGGTGCACACAACATTTAGATCTATGATACAATCTATGATATAATACTCTCTGTGGCTTTGCTGTGTGAAGAAGTCTCAAGTAATACAAGTTTGTACGGCGAAGTGTAGGCCGAAGAAGAATATTGTGGTTAAAAAAACATTCGCCAGTGGTTTGGAAAGAGTACCCGGTCGATCTTCCGTGCCGTGGTCTCAAAGGTTCAGATTGCCTTAATGATTGCCGACCTTCGAAATGAGATGGCACGTTAAGAAGAAGAAACAACAAACAAACTATGTTGTTTTTAATATATATCAATGACATTTGTAACTCAAAGCTAGATAGCGGAAATATCATTTCATACGCAGACAACCTACAGTGGTTTTTGTAGGTGAAACCTGGGATGAAATACAGAAGGCAGCGGAATCAGGCCTGCGCAAAGTATCAAAGTGGCTTAAATCAAACCTTCTAACATTAAACACCTCAAAAACTAACTGTATGCGTTTCTCCATTAACAGTCACATACAACCTTTCGACTTTTCTATAAAAATACATAACTGCAATAACTTATAAAACGACTCAAAGTGGCCAAAGCTACTTAAAAAAAGTTATGTACAATAAATACATGTAGGTATCCTACGAAAACGTGTTATTCTTATAGGACTTAAAAAGAAGGAAAGGGGCCATTATTGAAAGTTTGGTGAAAACTAATTTCGCTAATCGCCTATATAAAAGACAATGGGAACATATTTAAATTTTAAATTGTTAGCAACATGAAGAATAGAACATTAAAAAGTAACTGGCCACTAACATACAACAGTTAATTAATAAAAAGAATAAAACGGAAGCCATTGTTATTTTGACAGTTGTAACGTTTGAGTGTTT
The DNA here is from genome assembly GCA_016277805.2 of Papilio aristodemus. NCBI lineage: Eukaryota > Metazoa > Arthropoda > Insecta > Lepidoptera > Papilionidae > Papilio > Papilio aristodemus. The sequence continues at coordinate 2,687,062 of JAABKM020000025.1, read as the reverse complement.
TACCGTGATTCATTAAAATTTAATAGATTTATATGTTTATTACTTATTAATAAAGTTGTTGTAGGAACTAATTGTACATGAGAAATAACCTTTTAATATATAGATATATTAAATAGTCGTTTTATTGTGTAAGGAAAACATA